>SJYX01008780.1:168803-270732 GCA_006410675.1 Oreotragus oreotragus | reverse complement strand
GACTTCACTTTCACTTTTCTCTTTCATGCATTGGAGAAGGCAATGGCACCCCACTCCAGTACTCCTGCCTGGAAAATACCATGGATGGAGGAACCTGGAAGGTTGTGCAGTCCATGGGATCGCTGAGGGTCGGACATGACTGAGTGACTTCACTTTCACTTTTCTCTTTCATGCATTGGAGAAGGAAATGGCAACCCACTCCAGTGTTCTTGCCTGGAGAATCCCAGGGACGGGGGAGCCTGGTGGGCTGCCGTCTATGGGGTCACACAGAGTCGGACACGACTGAAGTGACTTAGCAGCAGCAGCCCTTTGAGTATGTGATATAGGAGAGGTGGTACAGCAGGTCCTGTAACTGGCTAGCTGAGGTATCACTGTCTGAATATATGTTTGATCCCTCTCACTGGAGTGTATCTGCCCTTAAGGGCAGGAACACTGTCTTATTCATCTTTGTGGCCTTACTGTTGAGCATAGATGGCTCCCATTTTAGAAGTCTTAACTTGGTGACCTTCGTTGGGTTTCAAGGGAGCCTATAAATTTTCCCAAAATGATATGCAAAACTTTGCGTATCCAAGCCAGTAGCAGTAGCTCCCAAGCTGGTGACCTGTTGTCAATTTCTCCACCCTTTCCATGCATGAACTTTGATCTTCATAAAGCTTCTTCATAAGGATCACATCATTCCTCTCTTGAGAAACCTGCCATGGGGTTTTCCCAGTTCCTTCAGAATGGAAACCCAACTTCTTCCCACAACTCTAAAGGCCTTGTGGGTCATTATATAGTTCAGCTTCATGTTCTGTTCCACCTGCTATGAACTCTGCTCTTTATTAGCACTGAGCCCTTTACTGTTCCCTAAGTAAGGCTTGCACTGTCAAGTTCCCCTGCCTGGCTCATTCTGCAACCCCCTCCTGGAATGCCACTTCCCTTATTATCTATTAAATCCTTCTTATCCTGAAAGAACGAGGTCAAATACCTCCTCTGTGAAACTCTCCCCAATTCAATAAGTCAGAATTAATGAGTACTTCTTTTTTTTTTTTTTTTCCTGACTGTGCCACATGGCTTGTGGGATCTCAGTTCCCTAACCAGGGACTGAACCCAGGGCCATGACAGTGAAGTGTCAAATCCTAACCATGAGACCACCAGAGAGCCCCCTGTGAGTACTTTTTGAACCTATATTTAGCACTTAGTCTATCCTACCTTATAAATGTGTTATTTCCCATGTTATATTCCTCAAAAGACCCTGATTTTTTGAGGCAGAGGTGCATCAAATTTATCTCTGGAGTCCCTGCTGGGGAAATGGCTCACTAGAGATTTAATTTGTGCATTTTTTCCTCTTCTTCAGTGGGAAGGTTGCAGAAGGCCACCTATGACTCTCTGAGGCACCATCCCTTAGCAGGGTGGCAGTGGAATCCTTTGGAGGGTCCCCCTGAGAAAGGCAAAGCTCCTGGAAATCATTCAAGGTAGATTTTGTTAGAAGAGTAGGTGTACCATGATTGAGGGAAAAGGTCTCAACACAGCCCTGTGTGTGAGGATTTGAAATAATACCTGCTGAGCTCTGGAAGACAGGTCCCAGGAAGGAAGAGAGTTAATTCTGTGAGTCCAAGAAGTGGGAAACCCCAGAACCCATCCCAAAGCACCTCATTCCTAATCAGGGCTGCAAACAGAAGGACACGCTACGTAAGGATGGTGTCTACACTGGTGCAGGAGCAGAAGGCCCACCTCCACCTCTGAGCTCCAGCCAGGCTTCAGGAGGGTGCCCTGTGCCTGGAGGCACAGCACTTTGCCCTACTGGAGGCCCTCCTCTGCTGAGCTTCCAGGCTCTCCATGCCCAGAAGCTGGAGCATTCCTTCATTATGGCTTCCACATCCATGCAGAAATGGGAAAAGGGAAAAGGTTTGCCTGAGGGTCCTGAGGGTTCAGCTGGGCCCTTTAGGTTAGCTTCTGGTGGAGAGGACACACCCTGAAACACAGGGGTGCTACAGGAGCTGAGGACTTGAAGCCACCTCTGTGGGCAGAAGGGAACTCCTCAACAGGAACTTCTGCTCAGCCACTAGTGCCTCTCCCTGAAGTTGGAACAGTGAGGTCAGCCTGGGTGGTCTGCCCTTCTAAGCTCTAAAGACTGCTAGGAACATTATAGGGAAATATGGTCTTGGAATTTATGCTGTCGTTGTCAGAGTGAACCTGGGGCACTCTAGTTGGACCCCAAACAGGATGAAAGAATCTCCTGCTACATCTGTATCTCTAGCATTTGGGGCTTTGTCCACAGTGATGCTCGCAGAATTAAATAAAATCCAAATGCTTCTTAGCTGGCTGTGAATATTGATTCTGCTATACAAACGTTTCATCCTCTTCTCCACAATACTAAATGCCACTGTTTTGGTCCTTCTCCAAGGTCTCTGTCTCTAAGCTCTTAATTAAAAAAAAGGAGGAGTAATTATTAAAGTTATTAAAATATGGAATATTGCAAAGGAGCGGATTAGAAGTCTTCATGCTAATCCAAACAAATCATGCTAATGTTACTTTGATTCTAGAAAACCCAAACCCACAGAGGAAGATAAAAGCTAAGGCTTGTTTTTTAAGTGGAGGTTTTAGCCTACTTGCTAAGCCAGGATTCATCACACATTCACTGGGAGCTGCAAAGGAGAAACTGGAGGAGATGAAGAAAGATGTGAACACGATAGAAAAGATGACATGGGTAAGGAGGAGAGCTGTGCCAAGACAGCCAACCAAGCCAAGACAGTAGGTGTGATTCATCAAGCTCTTCCCTCGGCTGGGGGCTATGGGTACAGGAGTGCCCCCTGCCCCCTTCCCAAATGCAGACTTCAGCGACTGCATTTTGAAGATGATTGCTCAAACCCTCGGTCCATCCTAGACATGTCTGCAGATTTATTAGCTACTGGACATGGTCAATTATCATAAAGAAAGATGCACACTTCAGCCAGCATACTAGACATATCGTTGTCTGGGAACCTACCTTGGCTTGGAAGGTCCCCACATGCCTCTCAGATTCAACATATGCCAGATGAGCTGAAAACTTAAATGCCCCCACGCCCCATGCTATTTCTACTAAGATTCGGCCTCAGTCGATAGAGCCACCACTCACTCGGTCCTCCAGGTTGATTATAGACAGCCCTCTGTGATGCTCTGCCTCGTCCCTCTTTTGATTGCTAACCAATGCCTTTTGGTTGCTAAAAACTGATGATGCAACTTCAGAAATATCCCCTATCTTCTTTTTGGAATTTTAATTTGTTTGGCTGCGTCATTTCTTAGCTGTGGCATGAGGGCTTATAGTTACTCCACGGCATATGGGATCTTAGTTTCCCAATCAGGGGTTGAACCCCTGTCCCCTGCACTGGAAGGCAGATTCTTAACCACTGGACCACCAGGAAAGTTCCCTGTCCTGGCCTTCTTTCCTCCTCCTTACCTTCAGCATTACTGCTCTCGTTCGAATCTCTCTGATCTTCTCCTGATTTCAGCATGTGGGATCTAGTTCCCTGACCAGGGATTGAACCTGGTCCCCCTGCATTGGGAGCCCAAAGTCTAGGCCACTGGGCCAGCAGGGAAGTCCCAGCATGCCTTTATTGACAGAACGTTGATCCTGGAGAGTGATGTCTGAGGAGGCAAGAGTCACAGTTCTGAAGGGAAGGAGAGGGTAAAGAAGTTGCATTTGAGGATGTTAGCTTGGTGGAATTTGACTGTATTTCATAAAAAGATCTCAGTGGTGTTAAAAATCGTTACCATAGTTAGAACTTGAAAGACTTGAAATAAACATTTCAGTTTAGAAGAACTACCACTTATTGAACAGTGTGCAGACAATGTATCCTGCCTCTTTTATACTTAAACCTAAGACTCTACATGTCAGGTATATCTACCCCAATTTTATAGATGAAGGAATCGAGGCTCAGAGAGGTTAAGTAATTCATCAATGGTCATGCAAATATACAGGGAGTGAAATAAAAATTTTCTAAGATCTGGAGTGCAGATATGATTCTAAACCCTGGTCTCTTTGTACAAACCTTTACTTACCATGGAAATATACTACCTCTTCAAGATCTGTGTATGAATCCATCACGTCTTCAGCTTTCCCTCATCAGAAATATTATAGGATGGACAATACTTGATAAAATGGACTGAGGTTTGTGTCAATCTGCCCCCTTTCCTTTCCTTCTCTTCTGATTGGTACCAAGATAGGGAAAAAAAAAAAAAAAAAACCCCAAAAGTGGGCCTAATACAGTCAGAAAGAGAAGCAAAATGCCCAAGTAATCCATAAATGACTAGCAGTGTCTCCTTTTGTACCTTCCATGTGCTTTCCAAAGGCATTTTTCTGTCTATTTCTGATAACCGTGCTGGGGATATATACTATGGCTCTCATTTTCTAGGTGAGAAACTGAGGCTTGGGAAAATTAAGGGGTTAGACTAAGTTGGAACAACTGCTAAAAGGCAGAGCTAGAGTTGAAACTCGGTGTTCATTTTCCCAAACCCTGCACCAGGTGTGCCTAGACCCCAGCTCACAGCTCAGCACATAGCAACCAATTATATTTGAATACATGAATAAACTGAGGCTTGGGAAAATTAAGGGGTTAGACTAAGTTGGAACAACTGCTAAAAGGCAGAGCTAGAGTTGAAACTCGGTGTTCATTTTCCCAAACCCTGCACCAGGTGTGCCTAGACCCCAGCTCACAGCTCAGCACATAGCAACCAATTATATTTGAATACATGAATGATAATAAGAATAATCCATTTTTTATTGAGCTTACAATGTGATAGACAGTCTACAAAGTGCTTTGCATAAGTCACCTCTTCTTAAAAAAGTTGAAGTACAATTGACTTACAGTACAATATTAGTTTCAGGTATACAGCATAGTGATTCAATATTTTATACACTACAAAGTGATCACAAGTCTAGTTACCACCTCACCATACAAAATTATTACAATATTACTGACTAGCTTCCCTATGCTGAGTATTATACTCCCATGACTTATTTATTCTGTAACCGGAAGTTTGTGTCTCTCAGTCTCCCTCTCCTAGTTTGCGTCTCTCAGTCTCCCTCTCCTATTTTGCTCGTCCATCCATCTTCCTCTCCTCTGGCGACTGCCAGTTTGTCCTCTATCTGTGAGTCTCTTTCTGTTTTGTTGCGTTTGTTTGCTTTGTTGTTTAGTTTCCACATGTAAGTGAAATGCTATGGTCTTTATCTTTCTCTGATTTATCTCACTGCAGTTTGAACGCATTCCAACAACCTTGCACTTTTTCTCCCTTCCCTCACATTTCATATTTTTGACATATTTTACACCTTTCTGTTCTGTGTATCGCTTAACTACTTATTGTAGGTGTAGATGACTTTACTACTTTTAACCTTTGTATTAGTTTCACAGGTGGTTGATCTACTATCTTTACTATACGTTTGCCTTTACCAATGAGATTTTTCCGTTTGTAATTTTTATATGTCTAGTTGTGGTCTTTTTCTGCCGAATGACGTCTCTTTAACATTTTTTGTGAAGTTCATTTTGGGGTGCTGAATTCTTAGTTTTAGCTTATCTGTAAAATTCTTTATCTTTAGCCTTTCCAGGTAGAGTATTCTTGGTTGTAGGGTTTCTCCTTTGATCTCTTTAAATGTAGAGTCACTCCCTCTGACCTGCAGAGCTTTCACTGGAAAGTCAGTTGATAGCCTTATGATAGTTCTTTTTATGTAACTAGTAGGTTTTCACTTGTTTTAAGATTCTCTCATCACTTTAATTTTTGCCATTTTAATTATAATACATCTTGCTGTTAACCTCTTTGGGTTCATCTTGTTTGGAATTTTGTATTCTTCATGGACCTGAATGTGTAATTTCATTTCTCATGTTAGAGAAGTTTTCAACTATTATTTCTTCAAATAAATTCTCGACCCCTTTCTCTCTTTTCCCTTAGGTATCCCTGTAATGAGAATGTTAGTACACTTGATGTTTTCCTAGAGGTCTCTTAAACTATCCTCAATTAAAAAAATTACCTTTTTTTCCATTCACTTTGGGTGATTTGTACTACTCTCTCTTTCAGTTTGCTGATCCTTCCCTCTGAATCATCTAATCTATGGTTGATTTCTGCTAGTGTATTTTTTTTTATTTCAGTTGTTGTATTCTTTAGCTCTGTCAGTTCTTCTTTATATTTTCTAAGTCTCTGTTAATCTTCTTACTGTGTTCATCCAGTGTTCTGAGTTTGCTGAGCATCTTTAGATCATTACCCTGAACTCTTTATTGAGTATCTTGCTTATCTCCACTTTGTTAAGTTCTTCTGCGGTTTTGTCTTGTTCCTTCATTTGGAACAAGTTTTGCCTAATTCTCTGCATATTTCTATGAATTAGGTAAGTTTGTTACATTTCCTGATCTTATAAAAGTGGCCTTACGTAGGAGATTCCCTGTGGGAACAGCAGCACACTCACCTCTGGCTGCCAGAGCTGTAGGCTGTAGGGGTGAAATCCCCCTCCATGGGCTGAGTGGGCCTTTGGTTGCGGTAGGTAGGGCCTGTGGGTGCTCTAGTAGATGGGGCTGGTTTTCAGCCCCATTGGCTTCCAGGGCCCACCTCGTGTGGTGGCTGTCACCTGCTGATGGGGGTGGGGGTTGGTTCCATCATGGCTGGCTGAATGGCCTGTGGGGTCCCAGGCTGGTGCCAGCCCACCAGTATTGAGGCTTGGTTCCAGGGAAGCTTCCGTGGGGCCTGAGTGGGGGGCCCAAGACTGGTACCAATTGCTAGTGGATGACTAAGTGCTAATAGGCTAGAGAGAGGACTCCAAAATGGTGCTCGCCAGCATTGTGGTAGAATGAACTGCCATAACTGGCTACCGCCTGTGTCTGTGTCCCTTGGGGGAGACCCTGCCTCTCTGGGAGGTTCTTCAAGATGAGCACCTGGGCTCCTGTCGCATTATTGCCGTTGCACTGGGACTCAGAGCGTGTCAGATTTTGTGTGCGCATTTAAGAGCGAAGTTCCTATTTCCTACAGTTCTCTGGCTTCCCCAGTGCAAACCCCACTCGCTTTCAAAGCCAGCCGTTCTGAGGGCGCATCTTCCCAGTGCAGGATTCCTGATTCGGGGAACCTGATGTAGGGCCTGTGCCCCTTGATTCTTGGAGGGGACCCCTGCAACTGTGATTATCTTCCTGTTGGTGGGTCACCTTCCCAGGGATGTGGGTCTTGACTATACTACATCTCCGTCCCCCTACATGTCTTGCTGTGGCTCTTTCTTTATATCTTTAGTTGTGGAAAATCTCTCCTGCTAGTCTTCAGGTCATTCTCATTCATAGCTGCTCTGTAAATAGTTGTGATTTTGGTGTACCCATCAGAGGAGGTGAGCTCAGGGCCTTCCTACTCTGCCATCTTAGCCATACCTCTCCACAAATTCTCTCTTTTAATTCTCATTACAACTCTATAATACAGGAACTCTTATTTGTCCCAGTTTACAGAGAAGGAAACTGAGGAGCAGAGAAATCAAGTCACTTGATTAAGTGACAGAACCAGGATTTAAACCTGGTTCTGATGACTTTGGAGGCTTCGTTCTTGAAAAGGGATAACACGCTCTTCTGTGCCTGCTAATCATGGATCATCTTCCAATTATTTCCCCTCTCAGAGGAGGCCAGGCCAGGCTGTCTTCCTTTAGGGCTAGACTCAGTTGGGCACAATCTTACAAGGCAGGCCTCCTGAAAAGTCTTCTCTCCAGACTTGGAACAGAAATGAAAACAACCCCTTTGGAAGATGGAGGAGAAAGATAGTTGGTAGCTAGTTTTTCCTTGTCAGTACTAATTAATATCACCTTTGGAAAACCTTAGGATGAAGCAATGGCTATTTCCTTGTATTTATTTCATTTGAATTGTTTGCTAAGAAGAATTCTGAGGTAAGACTCTATGCGAGCAAGGACCTATTGCAAAAACTGTCAGTACTATTTTCATCCTGTTTTGGGGTTTTACTAGCTGAGGACAATCCTTTTAAGGTTTTTATCTCTGTTTTCTGGAAGGGAATCTGGGGAAGTGGTGATGAATGTGGTGATGAATATGCCCCAGACTCTCCAGGTCATGGGCCTTCTTGATTTTTGCTTCCCCTACCTCATTTCTTAGCGTTTCATAGCCTGCAACTTCCTGAACTTAAAAAAATATGTTTACTTGTATATTTGGCAGTGTTGGGTTTTATTTGCAGGATGAGGGATCTTCTTACATTGTGCGAGATCTTTCACTGTGACAAATGGGCTCAGTACTTGTGGCATGTAAGCTTAGTTGCCCCGTGGCATGTGGCATCTTCATTCTCCAACCAGGGATCAAACCCTTGTTCTCTGCATTGTAAGGTGAGTTCTCAACCAATGAACCACCAGGGAAGTCCTCCTGAAACTTCCTGAACTTTCAATCTCCTTGTCTGCCTAGCTCTTATTGGTTAGTTTTCTCATCTGCCAAAGTGGGTTGGGGTAGGGAATGATAATAGCAAGTAATAATAATATTAATAGTAGTAGTAGAAGAAGGAGAAGTAATAATAACTGCTTTAACCTTGACACCTGTTGGGTCTCTTATCTGTAAGATAGGATTGACTCTCTCCTCATTTCATCTCAGTAGGTATCCAGTAGATGCCCCCAAGATTCTAGTGCATTTCCTGGGTGGGCTGAGGTACTCACTCTTGTGATCATGCTGTGTTCTAAGCTCCTGTGTTTGCAGAATTGTGTTCAGTCTCGCCTGTCCGTGGCTACTTCTGAGGGATAAATCACTTCCTTGGTTCTGCCTGGTGGAAGCACTAGTACCCGTCTTTTTCTGTACATGTGATGGCAAGAGTGGTTAAATCCAAACTGATCTACCAAGTAGTATATAACCTCACATCACCTTTTCTGGATCTTGAGCCTGCTGCCCCTCCCTTCAGAATAACAAGTTATATCATTAACTAAGGACTTATGATGTCCTTATGAGAGTCTGGTGGCTCAGTTGGTAGAGAGTCTGCTCACACTGTGAGAGACCCAGGTTCAATCCCTGGGTAGGGAAGATCCCCTGGAGAAGGAAATGGCAACCCCACTCCAGTATTCTTACCTGGAGAATTCCATTGACGGAGGAGCCTGGCAGGCTACAGTCCATGGGGTCACTAACAATTGGACACGACTGAGTGACTAACACTTTTACTATGATGTGTTAGGCATTGGGCTGGTTGCTTATCTGTATTATCACATTTAATACCCCCAAAGGTCCAACAAGACTACTTTTTATTCCCCTATTGTGGACAAGGAAAAAAACAACTCAAATCACATTGCAAGGAAGTGTAGGAACTGAGGTTAAAAACAGTTTGGGTTCCAAAATCTTAACCCCTGCATGTCCAAGGGCTGAAAGTTTTCTGTACCTGGCTTAGTTCCTGAGGCAGGGGAGGAGCTGAGGCAGTTGCCCTTGTTTGGTTCCATCTCTTTCTATGTCTGAACATTCTAGTAGGCGCTGGACCCATTTGTTAATGAAATCTGAGTACCATGTCATTTCTGGAGGAAACAGAGCACTCTAGTCCCTTTCTTCTGAATTGCCCAACCTCTTCCTGTATTCTCTCCACCAGCATGTGCCCTCAACACCCTCCTTGGGCATGAGTTTTGCTATGTAATACTTGCATCATGTCTGAACCATGATTTTAGTGCATTGGTGTATTTTAATACATTTGTTATATTTTATAGCAGTTAACATAGTCTCTACTTCATGCTCTTGACAGTATATGCTTAGTTTATCTGAAAAGGTATATCTCAGCTCAGTCTTAACTCTTGTCAGTCTTTCAAAGGAGGTCTTCTCTCTCTATCCAAAATGAAGATGCTCCTCTCTACTGCCCAGCTACTCTATCACATCTCTCTGGTTTACTTAAATCACATATTTATCTCAAATTAAAATGATTGATGTGATTCCACTTATTTTATGAAATGTTCAGGAAAGGCAAATTTATACAGACAGAAAAATAGCTTCTTGGTGGCCCAGGGCTAGAGGTAGGAATGGGCATGAGGGATCTTATTATGGGAATGTTCTAAAAGTGATTTATGGTGATTGTTGTACAACTCAGTAAATTTACTAAAAGTCATTGAATTATGCACTGAAAATGGGTGAATCTTATGATATGTAACATACCTCAATAAAGCTGTAAGAAGAAAGAAATGACCTTGATCAGTGTATTTTAGTAAAGTTCAGTGTACTTTATTATGATCATGTAATCTTTAATTAGAGTGTAAGCCTCCAAGGGCCAGGCCCTTGCCTGTCTTGTTCACCAGTTCATCTAGACCAGCACCTGGCTCAGAGTGAAAATCCAGCAAATAGTCAGGAAACAAGTGAATAAACAAGCTAACCATCTCTAACACTTTTCAAGTACTCCATATAGGAGGAGATAAGAGTCAAAATGGAATCAATAATAAATTTCAAATCTATAATTTACATGCCAAGGATATAGAAACTGGCAAAACCCCCATCCTCAGTGGGTGTGCCAGACTGTTTGCAGTTAACCCTGCATCTTCTCTGGTTCTACATTATCTTCATTATTGTATTATCATTTTAGAGAAGTCTGCAAGCACATTTCCCAGAATTCTTTTCTGGAATGGTTCTGGGTTAGATTCTGTAAATTCATGTGGCAGTTGAAAGGTGACAAGGCAGGAGAAGCCATTATTCTCTGGCACAGTCAGGGCAGACGGGAGGAGGGCAAAGGTGAGGTATATAGAAGCTTCCAAATGAGTTCTTATGACCCACCTGTTGCAAGTAGCTAAGATTGAGGCTTCTCTGCAACTCCTGAGGTTAGAAGCACCCTTGGGCAACCTCTATGTCATTTGCTTTGAGCTGTGGGCACAGAAATTGTCTGCAGTTACTTCTCTGCTGTGATCACTTTTTGATTTCATGAACTCTGGCAGCTGCTACCTTGATCTTTGCTCTTGTTTATGTATGTGTCCATTTCCTTTTCAGGGCTTCCCAGGCGGCTAATATAGGAGATATAAGAGACATGGGTTTGATCCCTGGGTTAGGAAGTTCCCCTGGAGGAGAGCAAGAATACCACTCCAGTATTCTTGCCTGGGGAATCCCATGGACAGAGGAGCCTGGCAGGCTACAGTTCATGGGGTCACAAAGAGTTGGACACGACTGAAGCAGCTTTGCATGCATGGACACTATTTCCTTATGTTAAAAGCGTCCCTATTTGGAAAACTGGGAGAACTCTCTTTTTCTGATTGAACCCTAACTGATACAGTGGGTGTAGAATATCATCGTTAAAAACTCAAGCATTTGTTGATAGTGGGAGGAGAGACGGGTAACGATTCTGTGTCCTTTTTTAGACTTCAGTTGGCTGCTGGACACATACACATCATTAATCTCTGGACATACGTGGTCTTGAACGAGAATGTCTCTTTTCCTCTTTCCATCAGGACCTCTGTCCTCTCTCCTACTCTCTCTGCCGTGCGCATTGCTTGTGTTTTCCTTCCCCCTTTCTCTCCACACCTACTCCCAGAAGCCACCAACGTACCTTTTCCTGAGCACTGGTATGTGGAACTTGACCAGCTTCCCTGTCTTTGCAGTCTTGAAAAAATCATCTGGTTGCCTGGTTACACTGAGGGAGCATAGCTCACGCTGGGCACGATTTTCCAAAGCAAGACACATCCAGCCTACTCAACAACCTTGTGTCAGACACTTAGGGAGTCAAGATCTTAGATCTGCTGCCTAGAAGAAGATACTGTACAACCTGCTCTTCTCCTTCAAATAACAAAGAAAAGAAATCAGGCCAAGACCATCTTGTAATATCATTCTGCCAGAATGTACTGTTTTGGTCAATTTGAGCCTAAATTACCATGTTTCTGAACCCTTGGTAGAAACTGGTCAGTGAAGGCCTGCAAGTTGTTCAGCGCTTGTGTCTTGGCCTCATTCACCTCCTCTTACCTGCAGGTCCAGGGCCTCATAAATCCCTATCCATTCCTGACCAGGACACAGTCTGCATTAGCAAGCTGACATCCATTGCTTGGGGTCCTGGAGTTGCCACACTCCCAGACTTGATGTCTGAGGGCCAAGGGTGAGCTCTGATTGTGTGAGGGGCCACCAGTCCTGACACTTCCTTATTCAGTACTGGATGTAGTCACCTGGCTGTTATGCCCTTTGTTAAAATCTCTCTCCATGACCAGTGCATGACTTAAACTCCCCTGTGGCGGGAATTTACCCCCAGTTCCTTTCCCCCCTTTCAGCCAGGGATGGTGGTGGAGAGATGCTGAAATCTCCTTCCTCCCAAGTTACTAGCTGGATCCTGCTGGGAATGGAAGGATCACTTAGAATTGCCACAACCTGTCTGTATGCATCTCCCTCAATTTACTTACAGCTGAACCTCCCAGAAAGTCTAGTTTGGTCTTGAGAAGGTCTAAAGTCAGGAAACTCACAGTGAAGCAGAATGGTGACTCTGCTAACTGACCAAATGTCCTTTGCACAGGAACCTTTTCTCACTGCAGACCAGCTGGCAGCTCTTCAGGTATTGAAACGCTCAAAGCTCATTCTAGCACTGCTTGTTTGCTTGATATCCTCGGAGTCTAGCCCACCCAGAGGGGGAACGCAGGATGCTCTTGACCCTTTGTGTGCTCTTGACCCCCGACTCGTGCACTGGGCTGGCACTTGTGCACTGGCTTAGCACCATAGCAACACTGACAACAGTCATAGTTGCTACGCATTTATGAAGCATCTATTATGTGCCAGGTGTTGGCGAAGGTGCTCTTCATAGTTCATCCCACTTAATCTTCATGATGACAAGGTGAGGCAGGATTTTTCTTAATCCAAGCTGTACAAAAGAGAAAACAGGCACAGAGGGATAAACAACAAACAATTAACCCAGGGAGTCAGACAAGTCTATCTGAACCCAAGTCTTAATCACTATATTCCATTTTCTCTAAAAGTTTGGCACCATTTGAATAGACAATTTTAAAAAATAAAGTTTACGCTTTTCTGTTATAAAATTCACATGTATTATAAAAAGTTGATAACTAGAGAAACAGAAAGTAGAGAAAAATATGACTGGGCTGCTATAACAGAAATAGTATAAACTGAGTGGCTCAAATGATATTTATTTCTCACAGTTCTGGAGTCAGAAAAGTCTGAGATCAGGGCATCCACTGATTGGGTGGATGAGCCTGGAAAGAGCCTGCTTTCTGGTTCATCTTCTTGCTGTGTCCTAGCATAAAGGAAGGGGTGAGAAAACTCTCTGGAGTCTGTTTTAAAAGGGCACTAATCCCATTCCTGAAGACCCTACTCTCATGACCCAATCATCTCCCGAAGGCTCCTCTTACTAGATCACATGAGGACCTCGACATACAAATCTGAAGGAGGCAGGGCAAGGGGTGACACAAACACTCAGTCAGGGCATAAGTCCTGGCTATGTCTTACCGTCTTACTGCTCAGACAATCCACGGTTAATGTTTAGTTACACTTCTTTTTTAAAAGTAATTTTATCTATTTCTGGCTGTGCTGGGTCTTCGTTGCTGCATGGGCCTTTCCCTGGTGGCAAGTGGGGGACATTCCCCAGTTGTGGTGTGGGGGCTTCCCATTGCAATGAGAAGCTTCTCAGCACTTTTCTTGCAAAACACAGGCTCCAGGGCTCACAGGCTCAGTAGTTGTGGCTCATGGGCTCTAAAGCACAGACTCAATTGTTGTGGCACACGGGCTTAGTTACCAGGTGGCATGTGGGATGCTTCTGGGTCAGGGATCCAACCTATGTCTCCTGCACTGGCAGGCAGATTCTTTACCACTGAGCCACTAGTGAAGCCCCCTAGTTACACTTCTAATCAAGGCTTTTCCCGACTCACAGTTTTCAGTTTCTAGTTCTCATGGGGTTGCTATATTCTCTACTGAAGACATTGCAGACTGTATTTTCCTGCGTATGAACTTTATAAATGCAACAAATGCCACTTATATTAGCTACACGTTATCCTAGGTAACAATACGACATGATTTTCTTGACTCTTGGTCATTTAGATTCCTTTCTTTCTTTTTGCTTTTGCAGATTATTTCCTTATTTTTTTTTTAAGAAATTGATTTAATTATTTATTTGGCTTGTCAGGCCCTAGTTGCAGCACACAGGATTTTCCTTGTGGCTCACAGACTCTCTACTTGTGGTTGTGGTGTGCGTGTGCAGTAGTTGTGGCACTTGGGCTCCCTAGTTGTGGTACATGGGCTCCAGATTGCAGGCTCAGTAGTTGCAGTGCCTGGGCTTTGTTGCCCTGTGGCAAGTGGGATCTTAATTCCCCAGCCAGGAATCAAACCTATGTCTCCTGCATTGGAAGGCAGATTCTTAGCCACTGGACCTCTACAGAAGTTCCTGATTCTCTACCCTTTACAGCACAGGATCATCCAGAATTTTGAGTATCCCAAGTCCCTTCTTTTAAGTCAGATTCCTAGACCCACAGTGAATTAGGAAGAAGACTGAGCTGGGAGTCAGAAGATCTGTGTTCTGGTCTTGGCTCTGCTGCTTGTTCGTCAGTTTCTTAATCTCCCTGGGCCCTGGTCTTCCAACACGAGACTTTAAAGCAGTAAGGTAGTTGAGTGGAGACAGTTTTCCCAGAATTCTGGTATTTGGTGAGCAGAGGTGAATTCTGAGCTTACTAGAGAAGGAGAATCTTATAAGAAATCAAAATGCATGGGGAGATGAGTGTGGGCCAGGGTGGGACTGGAACTTTATCACACTGTAACCCTGAATAAGTTTGCAGCAAGATGGGAGACTGGACAATCTTAGTCTCAGTTCTTCTAAATTAACAATCTCCTTCCTGACATTCCTCCTAGGGCTGTAACTCACTCAAAATTGTATTGAGGCTATAAACTGCAAGGAGCTCCTCTTGAAGAATTTATGAGGGGTCTGAAAGCTGTATATTTGCTCTAGAGACATCTATTGTTTGTTTATAATGTGTGCATGTTTAATTTGCAATAAAACTGGGAGGCACTACTGTACAAACAGGCAGCTCATCCACTCTCAAGTGCTGCCTTGGAAGAAGGAGGATGAGAGAGAGGAAGTTCAGGGAAAATTGATCATTTTGGCCTGGCAGTGGAAGGCTTTTGCGTTGTGGCTTCATTGCTAAAGAGTTGTCCTGTTGTGCTTATGGTGTGGGTGTCTCCCTTCCTGAAAGATTCTGAAGGTCTCCTTAGCCCCAATATTCTTTTATCAGAGTTCCACACTACCTGCATCCTCCTCTGGGAGATTCCTCTTTATGTGTGGAGTCTACTGGTAAGTAATGGGGACTCATAGATCTGTGGCCAATGTGGATCCTGATGGTTATCTGTGGACAGAAACTGGGGAAATTTTAATTCAGATGAAGCAGCTACTATACCGGTAGGGGAAAGAAGCCTGTGTAGGGTGCTCTCAAAGACCATATGGGGAACAAGACAGGGGGTGAGAGGGGGTGAGAGTCAGCCGCAAGGAGCTGGGGGAAACCTGGAATTTGCTGAGAGTCTTGTATGGTGGGCTTGACGCAAAGGCTTTAAATACAAGCCCTCTTTCAATGTACTTAGAAATTCTGGGAGGTTACTGTTACTGTCTTCATTTTACATGCGGAGAAACTGAGTCACGGTGGGGATCGAGTTCCTAGAGCCAGTAAGTGGGAGAATCAAGCTGTCTGACTCTAAAAGTCATTGCTTTGAGTTAATGTGACATTAACATTGATTTGAGTTATTGTGATCATTCTTCTAAGAAGACTAGCTTCTTTGTGGACAAGGATGGGAGACTCAACTTTTCTCCCTAGGGCAGGCTCCTAGGATGCTATATTGAGAAGACAGGGCTTTGGGAAGGGATGTGGAGTCTTCGTTACCAGGAACCCTCAATGTGTGGAACGTGATACTGGTATAACCCTCTTAATAATAGGGCACCGTGCTCAAGTTCAGTTTTATTAATCAGAAAACTGAAGGGGCCTGTGAACACTCTGTGTAATGATATTGGTCATCTCTGTCCCCTATTCAGTAACCTTTCCTTGGGGAAATATGCCCCACCTAGCAGTATAAGCTCTGTGACACAAGGACCTTCTCTCCTTTTCGCCCTTGGTTCCCTAGCATCAAGCACAGTATCTGCCACACACTCACTCAGTTTATACTGTGGAGAGTACTACAGAATGGGAGCAGAAAGGCTGGGGACGTAGTTCTTTTGGATGCTGGGGGCTTCCTGTGCCACGCTTGGCTCAATAGTTGGTTTTCTTAGCTTCGATGCTGGGGTGAAGATGCCACATTGTATGGATCACTTCACCTGTGTGTGCTCAGTCCAGTCCAACTCTGTGAGCCCATGGACTGTAGCCCACCAGGCTCCTCTGTCCACGGGATTTTCTAGGCAAGAGTGCTGGAGTGGGATGCCATTTCCAACTCCAGGGGATCTCCCCAAGCCAGGGATCGAACCTGCATCTCTTACAATAAGTCTCTTGCATTAGCAGGCAGATTCTTTACCACTGCATCACTTGCCGTACTAGAGATGCTTATTTCAAAATTGCTTTGTGGGCCCTCAGGCTTTCACTGTGGTCAGCTGGAGTGACTCCCTTTGTGGGAGGTGAGGCTCCCCACCCTCAACATGTGTCCCTCACTGCGAGGACCTGTGTTCCTCAGTGTTTCATTTCGGCAGCAGACATGTGTAGAACTCGTGTCTCTGTGTGGGAGGCCCTCCTGGGGAGCAAGCCAGATGCTATTGAATTTAGAAGTGCTGGGGTCCCTGGGAAGGAGTGACACACTCTCCGTTCCAGGAAGACGGAGCAGAGGAGGAATTCCTGGAGGGATCCTCCTGCCCAAGGTGCAGTGGGGCTGTGGCTGATTGTGTATTCCACTGGCTTCCAGCCATCATTGGTTCTGGGTGGTGGTACCTATTAAGGATATATCCACTTTCCTATGGGTAACTCTTTTAAGCCACCAAAGATTGCTTTCACAACCAAAACTTATCTCCTCAATGTACAGAAATGGAGCATCTCCCTCAGTACCCTGGGATCTCAGTGGTGTCCACAATTTTATTGTCAAAGTTTGCCTGTCTGTCTTCGTGACCCCCAACTCCTAGGATCCTCTGTTGATAGAGATAGCCTATGCCTACAAGACTAAGAGAGGATTACATACCCTCTGAGGTTGCCTTTGAGTCACGGCTTCCCGAGATAGCCTGAGATGGTACAATAGGTCAGCAAGCACGGACTCAGAAACATGCTGCACAAATGCCTTGGAGGTTTTACAGAGAAAACATTGTCCAAGAGACTACCCAGGCAGAGAAGTCCCTCTCCTGGAACTCTGAACTGGCAGTTGTTTGCCGTGTGCTATGAGCCTTTCACAAAGAGCCATCTGTTCAGGGAGCGGATGTCAGTTTTCTGCTTTCTCCAGCGCTGGCATGTTGGTGACACCCTTGGCTACTGTGGTTGTTTTTTGGAAATTGTGATAAAATAACGTAAAGTTTACCACTTAACCATTTTAAGTGTACAGTCTGGTGGTGTTAAGTGTATTCCCATTGTTGTGCAGCCAGTCTTCCAGAACTCTTTTCATGTTACAAAACAGAAACTATATCCTTTATAAACAGCACTGCCCCCATCCCACCCCTCTAGACTGTTGTCGAGCCCCACTTGGCGTTCCCTGAGTCAAATTCCCGTTGGCTGTCTAGTTTACATATGGTAATGTATGTTTCCATGTTACTCCCTCCATGCATCTCACCCTCTGTTTCTCCCCCAGCCCTCACCAGCCGTGTCCATAAGTCTGTTCTCAGTGTCTGTGTCTCCATTGCTGCTCTGTCACAGTTGTTGATGAGTTCATCTGCCAATAGGCATTTTAGGCTTAGGGAATAATGCTGCTATGAATATGGGTGTACAAATATCTTTTTCTGCTTTCTGTTCTTTTGCATATATACCATGTACTGAAATTGCTGGATCATACGGAATTCTATTTTTAACTTTTGAGGAACTGCCATGGTGTTTTCCATAGTGGCTGAACCATTTTACATTCCCACCAACAATGAACAAGAGTTTCAATTTCCCCACATTATCAACACTTGTTATTTTCTATTTTTCTTTCTCTTTTAATAGTAGTTATCCTAATGGATGTGAAGCGAGATCTCTCTGTGGCTTTGAATTATATTTCCCTAATGAATAGTGATGTTGAGCACCTTTTTCCATGTTAGCCATCGTGATTTTGACTTCACTTATTTGATGCCACAGTCAGTAGCTCCTGTTACTTAATAATGTGGAGCCTTGCTGGTTACAGCTGGAATCTGTCACACCATTCAGATTCACTGGTCTTTCAGCAGGACAGGGATCTTCCGTATCTCTCCTGCCTGACTCCATACAGGAGTGTGTTTGCTTGCCTTCAGTGTCACATAAGACCTCAGCTTTGTCTCCTCACTGACTGCCCTTAGATTTTTAGAGCTGCATGCTATTCTGTTGAGAGAGCTTTCCTCAATCCCAGGCTGTGGCAGACCCACATCCAGAAGAAATATCCGGTCATCCTGGAAGACTCTCAGGGATCTGGGAACAAAATTGCATTGTGCTGTGGATGACTAAAAAAATGGGAGTTCCCTTGAAATGCTTTAGGAGCAGCAGCTTGGCTGAGTGATTTATTAGATTCTTTGTAGGCCAGTTCTTTGTTACCCCAGGGTGGGCCCAGCTTGGAAAGACTCAAAGATGGTTCAAATATGGAGCATCTCCCTCGGTACCCTGGGATCTCAGTGGTGTCCACAATTTTATTGTCAAAGTTTGCCTGTCTGTCTTCGTGATCCCCAACTCCTAGGATCCTCTGTTGATAGAGATAGCCTATGCCTACAAGACTAAGAGAGGATTACATACCCTCTGAGGTTGCCTTTGAGTCACGGCTTCCCGAGATAGCCTGAGATGGTACAATAGGTCAGCAAGCACGGACTCAGAAACATGCTGCACAAATGCCTTGGAGGTTTTACAGAGAAAACATTGTCCAAGAGACTACCCAGGCAGAGAAGTCCCTCTCCTGGAACTCTGAACTGGCAGTTGTTTGCCGTGTGCTATGAGCCTTTCACAAAGAGCCATCTGTTCAGGGAGCGGATGTCAGTTTTCTGCTTTCTCCAGCGCTGGCATGTTGGTGACACCCTTGGCTACTGTGGTTGTTTTTTGGAAATTGTGATAAAATAACGTAAAGTTTACCACTTAACCATTTTAAGTGTACAGTCTGGTGGTGTTAAGTGTATTCCCATTGTTGTGCAGCCAGTCTTCCAGAACTCTTTTCATGTTACAAAACAGAAACTATATCCTTTATAAACAGCACTGCCCCCATCCCACCCCTCTAGACTGTTGTCGAGCCCCACTTGGCGTTCCCTGAGTCAAATTCCCGTTGGCTGTCTAGTTTACATATGGTAATGTATGTTTCCATGTTACTCCCTCCATGCATCTCACCCTCTGTTTCTCCCCCAGCCCTCACCAGCCGTGTCCATAAGTCTGTTCTCAGTGTCTGTGTCTCCATTGCTGCTCTGTCACAGTTGTTGATGAGTTCATCTGCCAATAGGCATTTTAGGCTTAGGGAATAATGCTGCTATGAATATGGGTGTACAAATATCTTTTTCTGCTTTCTGTTCTTTTGCATATATACCATGTACTGAAATTGCTGGATCATACGGAATTCTATTTTTAACTTTTGAGGAACTGCCATGGTGTTTTCCATAGTGGCTGAACCATTTTACATTCCCACCAACAATGAACAAGAGTTTCAATTTCCCCACATTATCAATACTTGTTATTTTCTATTTTTCTTTCTCTTTTAATAGTAGTTATCCTAATGGATGTGAAGCGAGATCTCTCTGTGGCTTTGAATTATATTTCCCTAATGAATAGTGATGTTGAGCACCTTTTTCCATGTTAGCCATCGTGATTTTGACTTCACTTATTTGATGCCACAGTCAGTAGCTCCTGTTACTTAATAATGTGGAGCCTTGCTGGTTACAGCTGGAATCTGTCACACCATTCAGATTCACTGGTCTTTCAGCAGGACAGGGATCTTCCGTATCTCTCCTGCCTGACTCCATACAGGGGTGTGTTTGCTTGCCTTCAGTGTCACATAAGACCTCAGCTTTGTCTCCTCACTGACTGCCCTTAGATTTTTAGAGCTGCATGCTATTCTGTTGAGAGAGCTTTCCTCAATCCCAGGCTGTGGCAGACCCACATCCAGAAGAAATATCCGGTCATCCTGGAAGACTCTCAGGGATCTGGGAACAAAATTGCATTGTGCTGTGGATGACTAAAAAAATGGGAGTTCCCTTGAAATGCTTTAGGAGCAGCAGCTTGGCTGAGTGATTTATTAGATTCTTTGTAGGCCAGTTCTTTGTTACCCCAGGGTGGGCCCAGCTTGGAAAGACTCAAAGATGGTTCAAATTAGAATCCCAGAGGACTGAGTTCTTGTCAACACCCTATCAAGTTTTATTATCCCACATCTCCCTCTACCATGGAACTCCTTCTCTCCCAGTTTCTACATCTGCCTCTGCTTCCAGGCAGGGTTAGGCACCATCTAGGGAGATGAGCCATTTTTCCATCCCAGTGGGCTCAGGTAACCAGTGGTGCTGCTGCTACTGAGAAAGTCCTTGCTGCTTTTCCTACTTTTCATTTTTGGCTGCTGGCCCATTAATTAATTCATCAGTTAATTAAACAAAGTTTGTTGACTACCTACCCAGTAGCAGATCCCATGTATTAGTAAGGTTTCTTTGATTGCAAGTTTCAAAATCCAAGTCAAGTTATTTTACTTCCAAAAAAGCAGTTCATCATATAGATGGAGGGATATTTCCTAGAACCCAAGAGCAGGAAGGCAGCCAGGCTTTGGGAAGGGACTGTAAAAACCATCAGGCAGTGCTGGGAAAACCATCATGGGCCCAGAAGTGCTTCAACTATTCCCTAGTCTCTCCTTGAACGTGTTTAATTCTTATTTCTTGTAGGATTGGCTTGCCCTGCGTCTCAGTTCACATGATAATGCAACAGGCTGCTCCCAGCTCCCAACTCATCTGTGTAAAAAATGAGCCTTGGTGCTGACATAGAGTCCACCAGTCTCAGTTCCAACACGAGGGAGAATCTGATTGGCTCAGTTTGGATTAGGAGTCAGCTCTTCTCTAATGAACTACCACCATGGGACCAGGACTGTGAAGTACAAACCCTGGGAACAGTAGCTCTTTAAGTGGCTGCCATGAATCGAAAGGTCTCCGCTGTGTGCTGCCAGGTTGGGGGATTAGAAAGGTGAGTACGGCAACACAGCCTGTGCCTTCAGGTAGCCCACAGTTAAAGGGAGACGGGTATGCGTACATTTAACACGATGAAATAAGGCAGTAGTTGTCAACAGGGAAGGACGACTTTTTTCCCTTGGAGACATTTGGGAATATCTGGAGACATTTTTGGCTGTCACAGCTGGGGAAGTGGGGGATGCTTCTGGCTTTAATGGGTTGAAGCTAGGGATGCCGCCCAACTTCCTAAAACACACACAACAGCAGACACAATAAAGACTTGCTATTGCTGTTTGGTTGCGGAGTCATCTTTGACTCTTTTGCGATTCCATGGACTGTAGTCCACCAAGCTCCTCTGCTCATGGGATTTCCCAGGCAAAAATACTAGAGTGGGTTGCCATTTCCTTCTTCAGAGGATCTTCCTGACCCAGGGATTGAACCCGTATCTCCTGCATCGCAGGCAGTTTCTTTACCACTGAGTCCCCTGGAAAGCCACAATAGACTTAGCTGGCCTCAAATGTCAATGGTGCAGAGGTTGAGAAACTCTGAGACAAGATCAATGTATAAAATGCAAAGACAGTCTTAAATTTGTGGCTATAGTCTGACCACCTTTCTCCAAACCCCTCAGTGTTTCTCTTGGTAAAGATAAGATACTTAAGGAAGAGGGAACCCATTATTTCTGACTTCCCTGAGTTCTTATGATATATATGCAGATTAGACCCCCTCCTCCTATCTCTTCCCCGAACACAGCCTCCCACTCACATACACAAAGCACTATCCTCTTCCTATGTCAAAAGTCACTACTTCCATTGTAAACCCTGAGCCCAGGGCCAAGTATGGAGAAGAGATGGGTGGGAGAACGCAGCTGGCCTCAGCCCTGTCTGCATGTTAGAATCCCCCAGGAAACGGTGGGCATGCCCAGCACGCATCTGGGTCCAGGCCTCATTCCCATAATTTCATCTAATGTAATGGTTTTACTTTGGCAGTGGAAGAAGTCCAGGCTATTGACTCAGGAGAGCTGGGTTAGTCTATCTGTAGTGTTGTTGATTTTGGCAAGACCCCTATCCTCCCCAAGCCTTCATGTTCTGTTCTGGAAAGTGGGAAAACATCACCTCCTGAGATCGTTAAAAGGTTCAAAAGTGGTAGTGGATGTGAAAGCAGTCTGGAAATGGAGAACTCTAGGTAGGTATTACCACACATTTGAGCTGGCTCTTGACAACACAATTTAAAGGTTTTCATGAAACGCGAGAGATGATAGCCTGGAAACTGGATGACTCACTCAAAGGAAGATGCACTGTAATTCTGAGCACATTTCAGAAATAGGAGAGCACCCACATCCCAGGATCTTAATTAGGTAGTAACTCAGCCATCACAGAGCTACCCCGCTTCCCCCCTTTAAATGCCAAACACTTATTTCCGGAAAAACTCGGGAGAACATTCAGGAAAGGAATCTTTTAAATAGTGTGTGAATGAGGGCAGCAGTGGGGACCTTGGAAATGAAGGGAATCCACAGGGTTCTATTTTTAAAGCACGTGGGGCCAGGGCTGAATTTCATCAGCAAATGGTGCTGCTTAGAGGCCAGGACCCGCATAAGCAGGGTGAAGGCTCCTGCTTCTCCTCGGGAAATGTCTGTTAGAATCCTTCGTTTTATTTCACAGATGTGTCTTTGGAAGTAAAAAAGAATTTCACACAAAATGAAAACAAAGTGTATTTCTGACAGACAGGTAAATGCCTCTTTGTGAAGGCAGTAATAACACATTTGTCAGGGAGGCGAAGAATCTCAAACTTATTTTTGATAGAGATTCAATTGCTCCTTTAATCCCAAATAACCACTCCATAACTGTACAAAACAGAGCAGTCTAAGGATAATTGACGAAATGGGGAAGAGGCAAACCCACAGCTTTCTGTCTTGAAAGGATTTAGCCTGTCTTTCAGAAGCGGTGGATGTAAGAGCGGCTCACAGCGAGCATAATGCCCCCTTGGCGTCTCCCTACTGTGGGGGAACATGCTTGGAAGCCAGCCATCTATCACTCGCCCAAGAGAATGAATGAAAGTACTCTTTTGTAATCATCGTCATTCTCCCCAAAATACACAGATTGAAACATCAAAAATTCATAGAATAATATACGTCAAAGATGGAAAAATGCATTGGGGTCATGGATCCCGTCTCCAGTGATCCAGACAGCAGAAATAATGATTATCCTTGAAGCAGACAGCACCTTGCACTTGCCTCACAGCTGAGGCAGCACAGAGTGCTTGCACATCGTTTTTTAGATGGAGGATGTTTACTCTTCCACAGTTTGTCTTTGACCGGTATTCAGGCTGTTCTTACGCAAATACTTCCCCTTTCCTCTTCTCCAGATATTTCTTCTCAGGTTTTGAGATGAATGACTGAGCCGGGCTTTGTTTTTGCTGTTCACTCACTCAGTCGTGTCTGCCACCCCGTAGACTGCAACATGCCAGGCTTTCCTGTCCTTCACTATTTCCTGGAGTTTGCTTAAACTCATGTCCATTGAATCGATGATGCCATCCAACCATCTCACCCTCTGTTGCCCTCTTCTCCTCCTGCCCTCAGTCTTTCCCAGCATCAGGGTCTTTTCAAATGAGTCAGCTCTTCGCATCAGGTGGCCACAGTACTGGAGTTTCAGCTTCATTATCAGTCCTTCCAATGAATATTCAGGGTTGATTTCCTTTAGGATTGGCTGGTTTGATCTCCTTGCTGTCCAAGAGACTCACAAGAGTCTTCTCCAATACCACAGTTCAAAAGCATCATACTTAGACACTCAGCCTTATTTATGGTCCAACTCTCACATCCATACATGACTATTGGAAAAACCATAGTTTTGACTAGATGGACCTTTGTCAGAAAAGTGATGCCTCTGCTTTTTAATATGCTGTCTAGGCTCCAAGGAGCAAGTGTCTTTTAATGTCATGGCTGCAGTCACCATCTGCAGTGATTTTGGAACCGAAGGAAATAGTCTATCACTGTTTCCATCTATTTACCATGAAGTGATGAGACTGGATACCATGATCTTCGTTTTTTGAATGTTGAGCTTTAAGCCAGCTTTTTCACTCTCCTCTTTCACTTTCATCAAGAGGCTCTTTAATTCCTCTTTGCTTTCTGCATAAGGGTGGTGTCATCTGCATATCTGAGGTTACTGGTATTTCTCCCGGCAGTAGAGCTAGTCCAAGTCAATACTAGAGCCATGTGAGCACATAGGAGGTTTAANCTGGATACCATGATCTTCGTTTTTTGAATGTTGAGCTTTAAGCCAGCTTTTTCACTCTCCTCTTTCACTTTCATCAAGAGGCTCTTTAATTCCTCTTTGCTTTCTGCGTAAGGGTGGTGTCATCTGCATATCTGAGGTTACTGGTATTTCTCCCGGCAGTAGAGCTAGTCCAAGTCAATACTAGAGCCATGTGAGCACATAGGAGGTTTAACTCACGGTCAGGGTAATGGGGAAAGGACAGCAGCAGGAAATCACTGGGAGATTCTTACAGTTGTACCAAGGACGTTCCCAACAAAAGTCACGGTCCAGATTTTTGGACAATGATCAGAGACACTGCAGTTACTTCTGACCCATCACTTTGACCATCACTACCATCACTGTATATTCCTAAAATCTAATTTATGCCAGGTCCTGTGCTAGGCTGGTCCGGGAGTTACAGAGATGAATGAATAGAGAAAGGACAAAAAGTCATGGTCCCTTCTTGTAGGAGTTCACACTCCAGTGAGGCTTATAAACAGGGAGTTTAAAAATAATTGGAAGTGGTGTGACAGAAAGATACATCATGGAATGTAGTTAAGGAAGGGTTATTGGACCAGCTTGGGAGTTCCAAGTTAGGAAAAGTGGGCAAGGATTTAAGGACTAATTTGGGGAAAGATGAAATAGAAGGAAAAACCTCAACTACTTTTAAAAGGCTGGCTTGGAAGGGCAAAGGGATCATATTTTATCCTTTTATGTGTTGGACCTTGTGAGTTTGGATGTGGCCTGGCTTCCATCTTTTATTATATTGAGGTAGAACTGATAATATATTAATATCAGAAATGTTTGGTTCTAATCATTGAAGCTCTCAAAATGTCAGGGTTGTTCTGTTAAAGGAAGAGGATTCATAACAGCTGAGAGTGATGGTGTAGCAATATTTGTACCTATAATTATATAACCAAAGCATCCCTAAGACACGTGAATGTGGCAAACCTCAAAAAAGTCATGAGTGCCGATTCACATTCAGTTGAGAGAACAAAAGCAGATCCTTTCCAGACTCCTCAAGGTTGTTAGGCAGTGGTTTATGAACATGACTGCCTTAAGAGGGAAGGAGTATGACAGCACAGTTGAGGCATGAGTGGGTTGAAACAGCAAGCTATGGCTGTGATGATATCTCTCTAGCCAGGCCTGAGATACACAGTGAATCTCAGTCTCAATTTGCCTCCCCCTGAATCCTATACCCCTGCCACAGCATGAATCCTTCCATTTCATCTTTTCTTACTTTAAAATAATTGAAAAAAAGAAAAACCATTTGTTTTTATTTATTTTATGTGTGTGTGTCAGATCTTAGCTGTGGCATGTGAGATCTTTGATCTGCATTACAGCATGTAGTATCTTTAGTTGTGGCATGCAGACTCTTTTGCAGACTCTTAGTTGAGGCATGTGGGATCTTTTTGTTGCAGCATGTAGGATCTAGTTCCCTGATCAGGGATTAAACCCGAACCCCTTGCATTGGGAGCATGGAGTCAGCCCCTGGACCTCCAAGGAAGTCCCCTATCTTCTCTTACTTGGCTGTTTCTTTTGACCTTTTGACATCTATATAGGTATCAGGCAGAGAAGACTGTAGACAACCCTACTGAATTCCTGCTGCCCCAAGTGGGATGAGCCCTTGAAATTTTTTTTATACTCTTGAGTTGGAGGTGGGAGTCAGCTGAGGGCACATCAGAGATTCAGAAGATCCAGAAGGTGCCTCTTAGCCAAGAGCAGAAAAAGTACTTTTCAAGCATTTGTTCCACTCAGGCCCAGTCACATCCTGGGCCTGACACAACCCAAGTCACATGACAGAACCCAAGTTGAGGGCAGAGTGGGGGTAGCTGCAAAAATACTATTTGCCTCTTTCGTAGGAGAGATTGAAACATCACAAAAGGAACAGAATCAGGGAGGATGAAAAATTGGAGATATCAGTACAATCTACCACAGCGGGTAAGTGAGAATAGGGTCAGGATTAAACCCTGGGTGAACCATTTAAAAGTGACTGCTGGATCAAGCTTATGCTGGACCACTTCAAAGCCAGGCTTAGAGCTCAGTATGGGGCAGAAATGTTTCAGGTAAAGGATGGAGTAGAATATAAAGATGATGATGGTGGTAAACATGGTCAAACATTTGCTTCTCTCTTGGATTGGGATAACTGCAGGCATGATGCCCTAAATGTAAAATGTTATATAAAGTTGCTTTAAAAGTGGATTCATGTAGCTAGTTTAAAAGGTACTAGCTATAAATATCTTTCCCAAATCTGCCCTTGCTAGGAAGACACTAGTAGAAGGATGGTCAAGCTGAGACCATAAAGGATAACATTGTTCTTTTCCAGATTTGTACTTGTTATTTTATCAATGTCACCAGTACAAAGCCTAATCAGATCCCTCAGGAAGAGAATCAGAACTGCAGGTGTAGAGGAAATCTGAAAATAAAAGACTGCAAATATTTTCTTAAAAACCCCAATCTACAGAGATGATCACTCTGTAACATTTACTGAAATGTCAGTGTTCTCTAAAGCTTTCAAATACCCATCCTGGTGATTAAGAAATCAATAATTAACATGCAAATCTGAAAGCTCTAGGCAAATTGAATATTAATTACTGACTTCATAAGTGGAGGCTGCTCAGCAGTATGAAAATAGTTCAGGATAATTAGGATTTAACAACCTTCAGACATAAAGAAAATAAATACAGGGTTCTTGATGAATGACTTTATTTTTATTTCATTATTGTATTACAAACATTCTTGGTTTTTCAAAGATCAAGGAGAGATGGAGAAAGGGTGGTTTTTGAATATTTAGTATATAACATAGTGAGAACTCCCTTCCCCCTCCTCCACTGAAATACTTTTAGAATTGTCAAATAGGAGTTAAGTTCTATAATCTAAGATTGCAAGGTGACCTGTGTCACTTGAGGACCAAGACTGTAAGACTAAAAAATGATTGGGATAAAAAGTTAAACAAGTCACTGTTTCAGATGATCTCATTTTTCAGTAACACTTATCTTGAATGCTCATCTGGGCACCACTTCCTCCATCTTTAAATATATTTCAGCTTCTGATTTCATATTTCAGCCACTGTAATTCAGGGGTCTTCTATTTTCACCTTTTCCAGGTCTGGTACCTTGGTTTTCTTTCTTGGCTTCACCTGCTCTTGGTTCCTAAACCTCATTTCTGGTAAGTTCCTTATTTCCAGGCATCTGGTAACCTGCATGGTTTGTATTTTCCAATATCTTTCCTGGGGCAATCTGTATCTGAAAGTTTCTGCCCCTTTTATGTTAGTATTTGTTGATCATCACCATCTTATTTATTTATTGGGGGATTTATATTTATTTATTTATTGTTTTTATTTATTTTAGAATTATTATTATTTTTTTTTTCTGATGCAAAAGCAAGAGAGTTTTTATTACCAAGCTTGAGCTGGGGCTTGGTAATAAATACCGCGCAGCGGCTATAGGGAGGAGCCCCGAGCTCTGGGTTACATTGCTTATATAGGGTATTTTTGCGTGAGACATTTGAAAAGTGGGAATTTCCGGGTTGGCAGACATTTAATTGGTTACCTTCTGGTGAAGGGTTAGGTGTTGAGTTCTGATTGGTTCCCATTTTCCAGGCTTGATTCGAATTTCCCCCGGGCTGGCCAAGGGTTTTGATTGGTTCACAGGTGGTGGGGTGAGGTCAGGGGATTTCCAAGGGCTCTTGGATTTCCAAAGGCTCTTTCCCCAGAACCTTACAAAATGGAGTTTTTCTGTTAACAAAATGGGGTAGCTTAGGTCCTTCATTCCCCCCTTCTCTAGGATCCAAGACAGACCCAATCATGGGTCTGGGGTCAGNTTTCCTCTCTGAGGATGCAGTGTGTGGATGGACCCTGAGCACAGCCTTCAGATACAGACCTGAGCTACACAGGAGGCTAGGACGGAGGCATGACCCTCATGGTCAGCCATCAGCCCATTTCACAGAGGACCACACTGAGGCCGGAGAGATGATACACTTTGCCCAGGATTTCCCAGGGCCGAGAACTGCTGGAGGACAAAAGAAGGAGACAACATGGCCCAAAAGGAACGACCACGTTTGTCCCCAGTCTGAGTGGGACATGTGTGTTGCCACGGTTTAAGCCCCCACCTGAGGGCATGCCAACTGGTAGGTAAGGGAATCCAGGCCTGGCTAGAAGGAAGCAGTTGGATGAAATAGAAGAAAGTCATGCAGGAGCCAGACCTCTGAGGTTCTGTCCTTACACTCCAGAGCCAGGAAGCAAAGCTTGACCATCTGTGCCTCCGTGCCCCCATCTCTTAAGGCAAGGTGATAATATCTCGGCTGTGTTTCTGCTCCACAGCCAAGATGATATTCTGGTCTGGGGGTCAGAAGAGATCAGAAGACCTATGTTTGAATTCCTGCCTCACCCCACGTGACTTGGGCAAAGGCTGTGGAACTACTGGAGGCTCAGTTTCCTCATCTGTAAAATGGAAACATCTTATCTACTTAAAGGGCTGCTGGAAGGACCAAATGTGATGTTGCCTAGGAAACAGAGCAGGACACAGATGTGAGCAGTCTGGGCTTTTGGAGTTTGGGCACCTTCACCCCTGCCTCACGTCAAGCCANCTCAGTTTCCTCATCTGTAAAATGGAAACATCTTATCTACTTAAAGGGCTGCTGGAAGGACCAAATGTGATGTTGCCTAGGAAACAGAGCAGGACACAGATGTGAGCAGTCTGGGCTTTTGGAGTTTGGGCACCTTCACCCCTGCCTCACGTCAAGCCACGCAGACCTTCCCATCCTAATCCATGGCTACTCGCTACCCCCCCAGCACCGCCCCTTCATTCAACTCAGGCTGCTGTAACAAACCATCATAGATTAGCGGGAAAGGTGCTTAAACAATAGACATTTATCTCTCACATTTCTGGAGGCTAGAAGTTCGAGATCAAAACAGCGACAGATCCCCTGTCTGGCAAGAATCCTCTTCCTGATTCACAGATAGCTGTCTTCTCATTGTATCATCACCTGGCAGAGAGAGTTGAGAGAGGAAGTAAGCTCATGTGTTTTCTTATAAAGGCTCTGTAAAAAGAGGTGACCACACACCTACAGTCAAGTAATCTTCGACAAAGAAGGCAAAAATATACAATGGAAAAAAGATGGTCTCTTCAGTAAGTGGTGTTGGGTAAGGTGGACAGCCACATGTAAATCTGAAGTTAGAACCTCCCTCACACCATACACAGAAATAAACTCAAAATGGATTAAAGACTTAAATACAAGACATGACACCATAAAACTCCTAGAAGAGAACATAGGCAAAAACATTCTCTGACATAAATTGTAGCAATGTTTTCTTAGGTCAGCCTCCCAAGGCAATAGAAATAAAAGCAAAAATAAACAAATGAGACCTAATCAAACTTATGAGCCTTTGTACAGCAAAGGAAATCATCAGCAAAATGAAAAGACTACCCCGGACTGAGAGAAGATGCAAATGATGCAACCAACAAGGGCTTAATTTCCAAAATATACAAACAGCTCATACAACACAACAGTAACAAAAAACAACCAGATCTGAAAATGGCATGAAAAGATGCTCACCGTCTTAATTATTATAGAAATGCAGATCAAAACTACAATGAGATGCCACCTCACACTGGTCAGAACTGTTGTTTAGTCACTAAGTGGTATCTGACTCTTTTGCCACCCCATGGACTATAGCCATGGACAGATCAGGCTCCTCTGTCCATGGGATTCTTCAGGCAAGACAACCGGAGTGGGTTGCCATTTCTTTCTGCAGGGTATCTTTCCGATCCAGGGACTGAACCCATGTCTCCTGCATTGGAAGGTGGATTCTTTACCACTGAGCCACCAGGGAAGCCCCCTGGTCAGAATAGCCATCTCTAAAGTCTACAAATAATAAACGCTGAAGAGGGTATGGAGAAAAGGGAACCCTCCTACCCTGTTGGTGGGAATGTAAATTGGTGCAGCGACGATGACAAAAGTATGGAGGTTCCTCAAAAATCTAAAACTAGAGTTACCGTAATCCCGGAGCCTTACTCCCGGCCATATATGCAGACAAAACTATAATTCAGAACGATACACGCAGCCCTGAGTTCATGGCAGCACTCGTCTCAATAGTCAAGACTTGGGAACAACCTAAGTGCCCATCAGTAGATGCATGGATAAAGAAGATGGGGTACATATGTGCCATGGCATAATATTCAGCCATAAAAGAGAATAAGTAATGCCATTTTCAGCAACCTGGATGGACCTAGAGACCATCACACTAAGTGACCTAAGTCAGGAAGAGAAAGACAAATATCATGATATCAATTATATGTGGAATCTAAAACATGACACAAATGAGCTTACCTGCGAAACAGAAACAGGTTCACAGACATAGAGAATGGAGGTTGCCAAGGGTTGGGGGATGGATTAGGAGTTTGGGTTTGGAATCAGCAGAAGCAAACTGTAATATATAGAATGGATAAACAACAAATCCTACAGTACAGTACATATATTCAATATCCTATGATAAACCATAATGGAAAAGAATATGAAAAAGAAGGTATGTGTATGTATAACTGAATCCTTTGCTATATAGCAGAAATTAACACAACATTGTAAATCAACTATACTTCAGTAAAATAAATTAAAAAATTGCAAAGGAAAATTGATATTTTTGCAGTGGAGAAAGCTGGCAGACTCTACCCTAACCAAGTGAACGAAATTCAGTTCCCCAGTAATGGCACAAACTGACATACGGTGCGTCCTGAAGCGATGGACTGAGAGGGACAAAACACCAGTCTGTAGTATTACTGCCTGAAGTGCACAAACGGAATCTGCTAATGAAGAAACACCAGATTAAATGGCAGCGACAAAGTAACAGCCCCTGTACTCTTTAAAAAAATGAACTGAATAACAGCAGTAGGGATGGAGAAAAAGTAGGCCAGTTCACGAAATAATTAGAAAATAAATCCAACAGAGTGTTCTCTACTGTATGTAGCGTTCACTATGACCTCTGCCGGGGTGGGAGAGAAAGGTGCACAATTAGAGGCCTGTTTATGCCTCTAATGCTCAAGAAACTGATAACATTGGTTATCTCTGGAGGAGGGAGGTGGAGAATTGGATTTGGAGACAGCATGGTTTTTCGCTATAACCTTTTCTTCCTACTTGAGTTTTTAGAATGATTTAAGCATGTCAGTTGTTTAACCATCTTGTGTATTTGCTTACTTTTGGCTGTGCTGGGTCTCTGTGCTGCGCTGGCTTTCTCTAGTTGCCGCGAGCAGGGGGCTACGCTCTGGTTGTGACGCACGGGCTTCTCCTTGTGGCGTCTCCTCTTGTCGCAGAGCCTGGGCTCTAGGGCACACAGGCCTCTGTCGTTGCAGCACAACAGCTCTAGAGAGCAGGCTCAGGAGCTGCGGTGCGCGGGTGCAGTTTTTCCGCGGCACACGGGATCTTCCCAGACCAGGGACTGAACCCGTGTCCCTTGCAATGGCAGCTGGGTTCTTTACCAGTGAGCCACCAGGGAAGCCCTAAAGTTTTATATTTTTAAGTTAGTTTTAAGAGGTAGCTCCCAAAGATAATATTAAGTAGAAGAAAACAAACACAGCAGAGTACATTTCATATGACCCCACCTATATACATTGCAAAAAAATTAATCCGTGTAATAAAAGTCAGGCTAGGAGACTCACATTTTCCAATTTCAAATCATATACAAAGCAACAGTAATCAAAACAGAGTGGTCCTGGGACTTCCCTGATGGTCCAGGGGAAATGAAGTAATCACAGACGACTTCAGGGATTTGGGCTTAAGTGACTGTGCTGATGGGGGTCCCGTTTATCCAATGGGAAAGACTGAAGGTCAATGTAGAATATATCAGATTTGAGATCTCCAAGTGGCTACACAACGTCATAGTTGATCAGTGGGTCGGAGCTCAGGAAACAGTCTTGACTAAAGTTACAAACATGTTTTTCATTTTTGCAAGAGGGAAACATTTAACAATATAATTTGAATTAGACATTTAGTAATAGTATTTAAAGGCACTCAAATCCTAAGAAATTTGATTGATCAAACACATGTAAAATGCCATTTGTATAAATCACTCACTGAAGCATTGTTTGTAAATCACCTAAACAGTCACTGATATGGGACTGGTTGGCTTCCCAGCTGGCACCAGTGGTAAGAATCCACCTGAAAATGCAAGAGATGCAGATTTGATCCCTGGGTCTGGAAGATCCCTCGGAGGAGGGAACGACAACCCACTCCAGTATTCTTGCCTGGGAAATCCCATGGACAGGGAATCCTAGTGGGCTACAGTCCATGAGGTCACAAAGAGCTGGACACGACTAAGTGCACGTGCACGTGCACACACGCACACAGAGCTGGTTAAATAGACTGTAATATGACCACAGATGACCTACAAAATCATCGATAAGAGAATAAGTCAACTTTATATGTCCTAATACAGGATGACCTTCAAGGGATATCATTCAGTTAAAAAGTAAGATGCATAGCAAAATGTATATAAAAGGCTACATTTGTGTGTTCTCCATACTTCTTCAAAAAACAGACTTGCTATGTTATAGTCATGGGTTATTTCTGGAAAGATACATAACTGCTGGGGCCTGCCCACTGGCTCAGTGGTAAAGAATCCACCTGCAATGCAGGAGCTGCAAGAGACCTAGGTTTGATCCCTGGATCAGGAAGATCTGCTGGAGGAGGGCATAGCAACCCACTGCAGTATTCTTGCCTGGAGAATCCCAGGGACAGAGGAGCCTGGCAGGCTACACTCCATAGGGTCACAAAGAGTCAGTCACAACTAAAGCGACTTAGCACACATACATCACACTATTGCTAACAACTGGTAGCAATGACTAGGGGACAGAAGTTGATCAAGATTTACTTTCTACTCCATGTTCTTCCATGTAACTGAATTTAGAACTATATACATGCATTACAATAGGGCTTCCCTGGTGTCTCAGTGATAAAGAATCCACCTAAAACCCAGGAGATGTGGTTCGATCTCTGGGTCAGGAAGATCCCCTGGAGAAGGAAATAGCAACCCATGCCAGTATTCTTGCCTGGGAAATCCCAAGGACAGAGAAGCCTGGAGGGCTACAGTTCATGGAGTCACAAAAGAGTTAGACACTACTTAGCAACTAAACAGCAGCAACATGCATCACAAACATTTTAAGTATGTAAATTTTTTAAAATGTGGTTTGGGGGAAAAAAAATAACGCGGGTAACGGCACAACAACTAGAAGCAAGAGACCCATTAACTGGCTACTGGAATAATCCAAGGAGAGAAGATGAGTCCCAAAACTAGAGCTGTGTCAGTGAGGATGGGAAGGAAGAGTTGGCTCCAAGAAGCATTTTACAGGTATAATTCAAAGTCTGGTTATGGGGGTGAAATCAAGAAAGAATAACTCCCAGGATCTGGGCTAAGAAGGATTTTATACCCAGAGTTACTCCACTCAGGTCTATCTATTCCTCCAATAGCTCCTGGAAGGGTGGATGGACAGAGATCTTCCTGGGCAAGCTGAAGAGAGAGGCTCAGGGCATGCCTGGGTGAACTGAGCTCCAGCTACCACCGCCGCCTCCCCACCACCCCCCTACACACACATACACACTCTCGCCATTACATGGACTCCAGGACTGCACCTCCTACTCTCATCAGAGAAGCTGAAATATTAATACATACCTTCCTATACGCAGTGCACTTTGGAAGAATACCCGTCAACATTCTCCTTCTTTTCTTCCTGCCAAGGAGCAGCAGAAATGCCTCCAACATAAAATATATATATATTTCTGATTTTTTTTTTNATGAGTGCAATTGTGCAGTAGTTTGAGCATTCTTTGGCATTGTCTTTCTTTGGGACTGGAATGAAAACTGTCCTTTTCCAGTCCCGTGGTCACTGCTGAGTTTTCCAAATTTGCTGGCATACTAAGTGCAGCATTTTTACACCATCATCTTTCAGGATTTGAAATAGTTCAACTGGAATTCCATCACCTCCACTAGCTTTGTTAGTGTCTTAGCTATTGTAAATAGTGCTGCTATGAATGCCAAGGTGAATGTATCTTTTCAAATTAAGAGTTTTGTCTTTTAATATACATATCCAATAATAGGATTACTGTATCATATGGTAACTCTATATTTTTATTACTTTTAAGGAACTCACATATCATTTTCCGTAGTAGCTGGATTAATGTACATTCCCACCAACAGTGTAAGAGAGTTCCATTTTCTCTACACCTTCTCTAGCATTTATTGTTTGCAGACATTTTGATGGTCATTCTGACTGATAGGAGGTGATACATCATTGTGATTTTGATTTGCATTATTCTAAAAGTTAGCATTGTTGAGTATCTTTTTGTGTGCTTGTGGGCCATCTGTATGTTTTCTTTGGAGAAATGTCTATTTAGGTCCCCTGTCTATTTTTTGCATTGGGTTGTTTGTTTTTTCAATATTGAGTTGTTATGAGCTGCTTGTATATTTTATATATTAACCCCTTGTTGGTTGTGTCATTTGCAAATATTTTCTCCCATTCTGCCATTTGTTGTTTCATTTTGTTGAAATTTTGCTGTGCAAAATATTATGTTTCATTAAGGTCCCATTTATTTATTTTTGCTTTTATTTCTTTTGCCTTGGAAGACTGATCTCAGAAAATATTTCTATCATGTATGTCAGAAAATTTTTGCTTATGTTGTCTTCTAGGAGTTGTAATCATATTTTCTATTAAGTATTTTGAGTTTATTTTTGTATATGGTATAAGTGACTGTTTTAATTTCATTGATTTACATTTAACTGTCCTGCTTTTACAATACCACTTGTTGAATACGCTGTCTTTTACAACACCACTTGTTGAAGACACTGCCTTTTCTCCATTGTATCTTCTTGCCTCCTTTGTCATATATTAATTGCAGTAAGTACATGGGTTTATTTCTGGACTCTCTATTCCATTTATCTGTGTGTCTGCATTTGTGCCAATACCACATTGTATACATCACTGTAGAATGCTAGCATTATCTGAAATAAGGACCGATAATGCCTCTAGCTTTGATGTTTTCCTCAGGATTGCTTTAGCAATTCTGGGCCTTTCTTAGTTGCATATAAATGTTAAGCCTTCCTTGGTTGCTCAGATGGTAAAGAATCTACCTGAAATGCAAGACCAGGGTTCAATACCTGGGTTGGGAATATCACTGGAGAAGGTAATGGCTACCCATTCCAGTATTCTTGCCTGGAGAATTCCATGGACAAGGAGGAGGCTGGCAGGCTACAATCCATGATGTCACAAAGATTAGGACATAACTGAACGACTGACACCAAATTTTAGGATTATTTGTTCTTCTGTGGAAAATGTCATGGGTGTTTTGATAGAGATTGCATTAAAGTTGTAGATTGCTTTGGATTGTATGTCCGTGTTAATGATAACTTTTCAATCCAAGAGCACGGTATATATTTCCATTTCCACTGATTCATGAATTTCTTTTATCATAGTCATGTGGTTTTCAGAATGTAGGTCTTTCATCTGAAAAAATTAAATGTTTCAGCAAAAAAAAAAAAGTTTATTCGTAAGATTTTTTTGATGTGATTTTAAACATGATTTTTTTTAAAAATTTTCTGATATTTTATTATTAGTGTAGGAAAATACAACAGATTTCTTTATGTTAATCTTCTATCTTGCTACCTTGCTGAATACACTTATGATTTGTTGTTCAGGAACTAAGTAGTGTCCGAGTATTTGCAATCTCATGTACTGCAGCATGCCAGGCTGCCCTGTCCTTCACCATTTCCCAGAGTTACTCAAGCTCATGTCCATTGAGTTGGTGATGCCATCCAACCATTTCATCCTCTGTCGTCCCCTTCTCCTCCTGCCCTCAATCTTTCCCAGCATCAGGGTCTTTTCAAATGAGTTAGCTCCTCGCATCAGGTGGCCAAAATATTAGAGTTTCAGCTTCAACATCAGTCCTTCCAAAGAACATTCAGAACCGATCTCCTCTAGGATTGACTGGTTGTATCTCCTTGCAGTCCAAGAGACTTTCAAGAATTTTCTCCAACACCACAGTTCAAAAGCATCAATACTTCAGCATTCAGCTTTGTTTGTATTCCAACTTTCACATCCATACATGACTACTGGAAAAACCATAGCCTTGACCTTTGTTGGCAAAATGACCTCTCTGCTTTTTAATATACTGTCTAGGTTGGTCATAACTTTCCTTCCAAGGAGTAAGCATCTTTTAATTTCATGGCTGCAGTCACCATCTACAGTGATTTTGGAGCCCCCCAAAATAAAGTCTGACACTGCTTCCACTGTTTCCCTATCTATTTGCCATGAAGTGATGAGACCAGATGCCATGATCTTCGTTTTCTGAATGTTGAGCTTTAAGCCAACTTTTTCACTCTCCTCTTTCACTTTCATCAAGAGGCTCTTTAGTTCTTTCTGCCATAAGGATGGTGTCATCTGCATATCTGAGGTTATTGATATTTCTCCCAGCAATCTTGATTCTAGCTTGTGCTTCCTCCAGCCCAGCGTTTCTCATGATGTACTCTGCATATAATAGCTTTTAGTATATGAAACTTTGTTGGCAAAGTGATGTCTCTGCTCTTTAATATGCTGTCCAGGTTTGTCATAGCTTTTCTTCCAAGGAGCAAGTGCCTTAATTTAATGGCTGCAGTCACTGTCTGTAGTGATTATGGAGACCAAGAAAATAAACTGTCACTTTTCCATTTTTTCCCTATTTGCTATTGTTGTTCAGTCATCAAGTTGTGTCCAACTCTTCCTTACCCCCTGGACTGCATCATGTCTGGCTTCTCTGTCACTCACCATCTCCCAGAGCTTTGCCCATGTTCATGTCCATTGCATTGGTGATGCCATCAGCCATCAAATCCTCTGTTGCCCTCTTCTCCTTCTGCTGTCAATCTTTCCCAGCATCAGTGTTTCTCTGGTGAGCTGGCCATTCACATCAGGTGGCCAAAGGATTGGAGCTTCAGCTTCAGTCCTTCTAATGAGTTTTTAGGATTGAGTTCCCTTAAGATTCACTGGTTTGATCTCCTTGCTGGCCAAGGGACTCTTATGAGTCTTCTTTAGCATCATAGTTCAGAAAACATCAATTCTTTGGTTTTCTACCTTCTCTATGGTCGGCCTCTCACAACCAAATGACTATTGGAAGCACTATAGCCAAGACTATATGGAACTTTGTCGGAAAGTGATGTCTTTGGTCTAGGTTTGTGTAGCTTTCCTACCAAGAATAATTGACTTCTAATTTCATGGCTGCAGTCACAATCTGCAGTGATTTTAGAGCCTAAGAAAAGGGAATCTGTCACTGCTTCCATCTTTCCCCCTTCTATTTGCCATGAAATGATGGGCCCAGATGCCATGATCTTAGTTTTTGGGTTTTTTAGTAGTTTTCAGCAGGCTTTTTCACTCTCTTCTTTCATCCTCATTAAGAGGTTCTTTAGTTCCTTTTCACCTTCTGCCGTTAGAGTGGTATCATCCACATATCTGAGGTTGTTGATATTTCTCCTGGCAATCTTGATTCCAGCTTGTAACTCATCCAGCCTGGCATATCCCTTTACTGGAGAGACTGAGTCAGGACTCAGCAGGGGCTATTCTCACCTCTCAGACAGCCCTTTCTGGGCCTGCCCCAACTTTGAGCAAACTGAGCTCAGCCAAGACAAAACCCCCAAGACTGAGCCTGAAAGTCCAGGTAACCCCACATCCCATGCTCTCAAACATCTCTACCAGGCGCTGCTGCCCAGGAGATGGGCATGAGCAGGATCCCACTAGTGGTCAGGTCCTGACCTTCCTGGGGGACTCCAGCCCTCTGCTTTGGAAACCAGCAACCCACCTCACCACTCCCAACCACCACTGAGAGAAGAGGGAGCCCCTGGTAGACCCTCACATAGAAGGTTTACATCCTCAGTCTTTCTGACTCACTGCCCAACCCATGACTATATTAACCATGTATTTTACTTTCTGTACTCTAATGCTTAGATATCTCCTCCCATGGTCCGCCAGTTCCTGGAGGTGGTAGACCATTCACGCACCAGTGCACCTTTCAAATATAAAACAACCACTTCAAGCAACCAATCTAATCAACCAAGCTAATTCAATTAACCAATCAGATTTGAGGGTGCCCACACCCTCAACCATCTGCTATATCAGGCTGTCACCCTCCAGATCGCTAGCCACCTGGCTTCATCATCTCATAGCCGGGTACGAGCCAACTGGAAGCACCTTCGTGCCCCAGAGTGCCCACTAGTGCCCCAGAGTGCCAAACTAGCCAACCCTAAACCTGTTAATCTTGCCTCATCTAGTCCTTCCCACAGAAACCACAAGAAAAACTCTTGCCCACAGTTTCCCCTTTCCCTCTGCCTCCTGACTAGTGCCAGTATTTCCCAGTGGGCTCCCCACCGCCCCGGCCTCTGTGAGTGGTGTGCAGTCCTCTCCCAATCTATGACTATAGCCAACTGCCTTTTCAGTGGCAGTCATCCCCTCACGGCTGGCCTTCCACACCTAACAATAAAACCTATATCTTTAAACAATGACCTCAGACGTCAGCTCCCACCGGCTTTTAGAACTGTCCTCCCCAGGCGACGTTCCTGTTGCTACATCTCTTGAATACCTTTCAGTCTTTACATGCACCACTGACCACTTCCCTGTTTCTGGGGTGTGGCTCTCTCCTGGCTCTCCCATCCTTCTGACACTCCTTCTCACATTGCGCTGTGACTTAAACACCAGTGCTCCTTCAGGTCCTGTCCTGAGTTCTGTATTCTGCTAGGCCTGCAATGCCGCCTGGGCACTCATCACCCCCGATTTGCCAACACCTACCAAATATCTGCCCTCTATTCAGACCATGCTCCTCAGCCCTAGCCTGGACCTCTCCGCTGCTTATCCACAGGATCTCAGACCCAACAGGGCTGACACTGAACTCAAGATCTTTCGCCTCAAAAGAGAAAAACAAATATCACATATTAACACATACATATGGAAGCTTTATTTTGGGGGGCTCCAAAATCACTGCAGATGGTGATTGCAGCCATGAAATTAAAAGACGCTTACTCCTTGGAAGAAAAGTTATGAGCAACCTAGACAGTATATTCAGAAGCAGAGACATTACTTTGCCGACTAAGGTCCGTCTGGTCAAGGCTACGGTTTTTCCAGTAGTCATGTATGGATGTGAGAGTTGGACTGTGAAGAAGACTGAGTGAGTGAAGTCGCTCAGTCAGCTGAGCGCCAAAGAATCGATGCTTTTGAACTGTGGTGTTGGAGAAGACTCCTGAGAGTCCCTTAGACTGCAAGGAGATCCAACCAGTCCATTCTGAAGGGGATCAACCCTGGGATTTCTTTGGAAGGAATGATGCTAAAGCTGAAACTCCAGTACTTTGGCCACCTCATGCGAAGAGTTGACTCAATGGAAAAGACTTTGATGCTGGGAGGGATTGGGGACAGGAGGAGAAGGGGACGACAGAGGATGAGATGGCTGGATGGCATCATGGACTCGATGGACGTGAGTCTGAGTGAACTCTGGGAGTTGGTGATGGACAGGGAGGCCTGGCGTGCTGCGATTCATGGGGTCGAAAAGAGTCGGACATGACTGAGCGACTGAACTGAACTGATGGAAGCTTAAAAAAAAATGGTACTGATGAAACTATTTGCAGGGCAGCAACAGAGACACAGACAGGGAGAACAGACTTCTACATGCAACTGGGGAAGGAGAAGGAAGGATGAATTGACAGAGTAACAGTGAAACATACACATTCAGTTCAGTTCAGTCGCTCAGTCGTGTCCGACTCTTTGCAACCCCATGAATTGCAGCACGCCAGGCCTCCCTGTCCATCACCAACTCCAGGAGTTCACTCAGACTATGTCAAATAAATAGCCAGTGGGAATATGCTGTCTGATGCAGGCAGCCCAACCTGGTACTCTGTAAAAACCTAGAGGGGTGGGAGGTGGGAGAAGGTTTGAGAAGGAGGGGACACAGGCACAGCTCATGGCTGATCCATGCTGATGTATGGCACAGACCGACACAGCACTGTAAAGCAATTATCTTCCAATTAAAAATAAATGATTCTTTAAAGGACCTTTTGTCCCAAAGTCGCTTCATCTCTTCTTTCAGAGCAACCACAGCACTGGTAGTTCTTGTCAGACCTCAAACACATCTACGAAGTGCCCAGGTCCTGTGGCTTCTCCCAAGCGCCTCCTTCATCTGCCCTGCCTTGCCCATCCATCCCCACAGCTCCTGCCCCGTTTCAGGCCCTCGTCCCCCTCAGCCCAACTCCTATGCTCCCGCGTGAGCTGCATCCATTCTCGTGCATCCTTCCAATCCCACACCATCACTTCAGTTCCCACTCCTCTCTCCAGAATGCAAGTCTCATCAAACTTCTCCCCGGCCTCAGAGCCTGTCACGGCTCCCCACTGATAAAGGCTAAAACCTTTAGCCTTATAAATCCAGTCCCTGTCATCTGGCTTCTTCTCTCTCCCCTGCCACATCTCAGGCACCATCACTCCGCCCACTCCATGCTCAAACTTCACGGAACTTCAGAATGTGCAGAATAAGCCCTCCATGCCTTTATTTCTGTCAGAAACACCCTTCTTCCTTCCAGAGAAACCACCACTACTTTCTCCCAAACCCTCCTGGGACTTTCCTCCTTTTTTGTCTGATAAACAGCACCAACAATACTTGATTGCTCTGATTTCTTTTTCTTTTAACTGTATTTTAAGTTTTGGCTGGCTGTGCTGGGTCTTTGTTGCTGCATGCGGGCTTTTCAGTAGTTGCGAAGAGCTGGGGCTATTCTCTGGTTGCAGTGACCAGGCTTCTCATTGCCGTGGTTTCTCTTGTTTCACAGCATGAGTTCTAGGCACGTGGGCTTCAGTAGCTGTGACTAGTAGGCTTACTTGCCCCGTGGCCTGTGGGATCTTCCCAGATCAGGGATCAAACTCATGTACCCTGCGCTGGCGGGCTGGTTCTTAAACCACTAGACCACCAGGGAAGTCCCTCTTATTTCTTTTCATATTCACTCAAAAATATTTACTGAGATCTATTTTGTGCTAGGACCTGGGGGCCCTCGAGATACAGCAGTAAATAAGACACAGACGGGCCCTCAAGGGGGTGTCTATCACACTAAAACTGTCTGGTGCCGTTTCAGGGCTCCAAAGAGCTCTGGCACCACAGTAGCGGCTGGTTTTCCCCAGGCGTGCTGTTGGATATGCACAAGCATAGCCATTTCACTGCCTTTTTATGTTTCATGCAACACCTAAACGTGGCCAAAGCAACCCAGACAGGGAAATTCTTTCCTTTTTACATACCATTTCCCTCGTCACCTGTACCAGCAGTAAGATCCCTTCTACTTCTCTAAACAACCAGACCACCTTTTGGTGAAATGGAATATCTCTTGCCATATCTATAAACAAGAATGTCAAAGCCATCCGAGAGTCATATGAAACAAATGAGTTTAGTGAGCTCAGACGCTTGCGTCTTCCCATACATAGAGATAACTGATTTTCCTTGTTGTTTAGTTGCTAAGTCATGTCTGACTCTTTGTGATCCCACGGACTGCAGCACACCAGGCTTCCCTGTCCTTCACTATCTCCCAGAGTTTGCTCAAACTCATGTCCATTGAGTCAGTGATACCATCCGACCATCTCACCCTCTGTCACTCCCTTCTCCTCCTCCCCTCAATCTTTTCCAGCATCAGGGTCTTTCCAATGAGTCAGCTCTTCACATCAGGTGGCTAAAATATTAGAGCTTCAGTATCAGTCCTTCCAATGAATACTCAGTGTTGATTTCTTTTAGGATTGACTGGTTTGATCTCCTTGCTATCCAAGGGACTCTCGAGTCTTAGACCATCTCACCCTCTGTCACTCCCTTCTCCTCCTCCCCTCAATCTTTTCCAGCATCAGGGTCTTTCCAATGAGTCAGCTCTTCACATCAGGTGGCTAAAATATTAGAGCTTCAGTATCAGTCCTTCCAATGAATACTCAGTGTTGATTTCTTTTAGGATTGACTGGTTTGATCTCCTTGCTATCCAAGGGACTCTCGAGTCTTCTTCAGCATCACAAGTCAAAAGCATCAATTCTTTGGTGCTCAGCCTTTTTTATGGTCCAATTCTCACATCCATACATGACTACTGGAGAGAAAAGTGCTAATTCCTGGAGATATCTGGTTTTCCTTAATTAACAGTAATCTTTATGTTCAGACTATCTGCCCACTTTGCTGTAAACTTCTTTAAAACCTACTCCTTCCCCAAGTCCTTGAAGCAGTTTCTCAGGGCTACCTGAGATGCTGCCTCCCAGGCTTGAAGTCCTAAAACTTCCCACCGCTTAAACACAACTCTCAACTTTCAGGTTGTGACTATTATTTTTAGTTTAGCCATTTTTAGAGCAATCCATGTTGACTGCCACCTTTCCTCCAGTTGCCTGGCACAGGCAACCCCACATTATCTGTATCTTCCCACATCCACTTTGTTTTGAGTCTCTGCCTTTGTTTATCCCCTCTCCTCGATCTTAAATGCCCTTTCTTCTCTTCACCTGGTGTATCTGTTATATGTGGCTGTGTAACAAACCACTCAGAGTAGTAACTAAAGGCAATAACAATTCTGGGTATCAGCGATTTGGTCAGGGGTCAGCAGGGCAGCTCATCTGTGCTCCATACAGACTTGCAGGGCTCACACACGCATTTACAGTCGGTTTACAGGTGGCCTAGGAGTTGGATGATCTAGAATGACTCACTCAGTGCCTAGCAATTCAGGGGAGCTGTTAGCTAGAGCATCTGAGTTCAGGTCTCTCCATGTGGCTAGCCTGGCCTTCTTCACATGGCAGCTAAATTCCAAGAGGCAAGCCCTCATGAAGTCTCTGCCTGAATCACATCTGTTCAGATCCCATTGGCCAAACCCTGTCATGTGGCTGAGCTCAGAATCAATTGGAAGAGGTATGACTCCCTGGGGAGCCATCAACTGAGCAATGTACCACTGTCTGTCCTCTACTACTAATGATGTTCTTGGTGGCATCAGTTAGGATTACACATGTGTTTGTGACCATGTGGCAGGTCACCTTGGGCTAGCTTATCCCAAATGGTTGTTGATATAAACTGAGGCACCTCGGTTCTCCATGTGTTTGCTCAAACTTTCTCTTGTGGCAACTGATTTCCACGAAGGCAAGTCCCAACATACAAACACTCATGAAGCTTCTTCTTGTATCACATTTGCTGGTAGCTCACTGGCCAAAGCAAGACACGTGGCCAAGTCCAGAGTCAATGCAGAAGGGGATCACAAGGAGGCATGGAAATCAGGATGGATGATTCACTGAAGGTCAGTAATGTGAAAATCTACCATGCTTTTCCCCTATTGCTTTCTAATTATCTATTTACCATTTCCAGCTCCCCACTTGGACAGCTCTTCCAAGGCAGAGACTGTGCTCTATTGATCTTTGTATTCCCAGGGTCTAGCCCTGTGCCTTAAACATTGTGCCTAGAGCAATAATGTCTTTTAATTATTTGATTAACTTCACACATTTTGTTTATTCACTCATCAGTTCATGGACTTTTCTGTTGTTTCCACTTTTTGGAAACTATGAATATTGCTATTAACATTTGAATATGTTTTTTTGTTTTTTTTAAATGAAATAAATATGAGTATTTTTAATGATAAAGGGTACAATTCACAAAGAAGATGGATATCATAAACTATTGGATACCTAACAACAAAGAAACAAAGATACATAAAGTAAAAATCAGAAGAAATATAAGGGAAAAGAAAAAATATATAATCATAGTGAGACATATTAACATTTCTCTGAGAATATTTTATCAAGTGCCGAAAAAATAAGAATAGGAGCATCTTGAATGATATCATTAATAATTTAGATATAATGGATTTATATTTATATTAATTTATACTATTTTATATCCTACACAAATATANAGGGAAAAGAAAAAATATATAATCATAGTGAGACATATTAACATTTCTCTGAGAATATTTTATCAAGTGCCGAAAAAATAAGAATAGGAGCATCTTGAATGATATCATTAATAATTTAGATATAATGGATTTATATTTATATTAATTTATACTATTTTATATCCTACACAAATATATTTAAAATTTTGTATCTTATACATTGTTATTAGATGTCCAAAGGACATTTAGAAAAACTGGCAAAAAGATACACATTACTATTAATTATTTGATCAAACATTCATGAATAAAGGTTCTTAAATGTTGAGAATGTGATCTTCATTGGTGCTTGGATCTCTGCCCTGCATTCTAAGAGAAACTTCAACCAAACATGCAGTTTTTCAGGGCATGACCTCACTCTGGGAGTTGACCTCAACTAGAGATTAGGAGAGGCAGAAGAGTGTCAAGCAGTTCCAAGACTTTTTAATTTCATAGACTAGTCATATTTCCAAAGAAGTTTGAGGAGCAACAGAAAATTACCACTTTTATTTTTGTGCCTAGAAGGGACAATTAAAAACACACCATCTACCACCATTGGTTCAAAAGAGTAGAAAGGTATAAGCTTAGAACAAGAGTACAGACCATCCCAAGGAAGGGCCAGTGTGTAGCCTCAATTAGACCAAAATTAGGACTCAACAGTATGTATTGTCTTGACATCTGATCAGATTGTGGGGGGCTCAAGTGGTCTAACCACAATTCTATTTCCCAGTTATTAGCTTCTGTTGATAAGTTTCTCTCGTCAATTAACCATCTTTTTTCCTTCTTATCCCTGAGAATCAGCCTTCAGTTTCCTGCCAGTCCACAGAATTATTCAGACCAGCCAATCATATCCTCCTGCGGGAAATGAGCAATCCACCCTTTGGATACCACAAAGCCTCCCAGAGCTCCTGTTTGTTTACTATTGAAGTGCAGCTCCTGAGTGGCAGGGCCTGGCATGTGGTGTCTTTCTCTGGGCTGTAAGTACAGGTGACTAATAAACTGCTGTTTATTAGTCAATCACATCTGTACAGGGTCAGGGTCAGACATGGACTATTTATTTCTTGCCATATCAGTTAAACAAGGATATCAAGTTCACGCATGCTCAGTCACGTCTGACTCTTTACCACCCCGTGAACTATAGCCCACCAGGCTCCTCGGTTCATGGGATTATCCAGTCAAGAACACTGGAGTGGGTTGCCATTTCCTCCTCCAGGGGATCTTCCCGACCAGGGACTAAGCCTGCAGCTCCTGCAGCTCCTGCGTCTCCTGCATTGGCAGATGGCGTCTTTTCCACCACTTCTTTACCTGGGAAGCCCTTCAGTCATCAGCCATCACAGCCCTCCAAGGTGAGCTAGTGAGCCCTAAGGGCCCTCAGGAAGGAAAAGAACCCCTGCCATCTAGCAGCCGTCAGACTACAGCCACTCCCTAGGGTGGGCCCTGACGCTCCGGAAGGGAAAACACAGGCTACTGGCCCCAGATAGCGGAGATGCACCTGAAAGCAAGAATTTCAATGAGTGAGCCCAGACTCTTGCGCCTTCCCATACACAGAAAAACGCTAAATTCCTTAACTTGGGGATTCTGATTTTCTCTAATTAACAATAATCTTTTGATGTTCAGACTGCCTGCCAAACTTCTCTATAACCTGGCTCCTCCCCTCGCCTCCTCTGAGCAGTTCTCTCAGGGTCACTTGTGATGCTGTCTCCCGTGCTTAAAGTCCTAAAAATTCCCACCAAATAAAACAGAACTCTTAACTTTCAGGTTGTGACTACTTTGTTAAGTCAACAGGTTTTATGCGTTTGACCATCTCTGAAACCCTAGGATGGGAATCTGGGAATTCTCCCTTATCAACAGAGTGAAGGGGAGGCGATCAAAACAATGTACCAGCCTGACAGGTGTGTTCAGAGTACTCCACAACGTCCCTGTTTTTCCATTTCATCCGGGACCAGTGAAGGCAGCCCAGCAGAAGGCTGAAGACCCGCCCTGGAAGTAGAGCACGCTGTACCTGGAGTCAGATCTGCAGTCTAGCTTGTCTTGGCTGTGTTTCAAAATATCTGTCTGACCTTTGACAGATCATTATCCTTTGGGGGCCTCATTTTCCAGCTACAAAATGACTAGATGACTTCTGCCACCTTTGTGATTTTATAAAGACAATCAGATGAAATCAGGAAATAGAGTTAATGGCTGGTAGACCCTTTGTTAGCCTAAAGGAAGGTGCATTTTGAGAGAAACATTACTCCATGTATCTCCAGATGGGGCACCCAGAGGTGATGAGAGGAAAGACCTTACTGTGGCAGGGCAGCCACAGTAAGTTGGGAAATCTTGCCTTGGGTGGATAAACCCCTCCTTCCTGCTTTCAGCACTCTATCCTGTGCCATTAGAAAATGGGAGTTTTTAAATCTCCTCCCCATCAGGACCCCGTGTTCCATCCCAGCCCCTAAATTGATCATGTGAGCCATTCACTCCATCCAGACACCTTGGTTTAGCAGACACACTGTTGCCACACTCCCCTCCCCTTCCTGAAGTAAAGTGCTTGGGGACCCAAAAATAGGCCAGGTCCTTGAAACCTTATCAAAATAGCACAGCCAGGCCTTCCATCCAGCAACATTCAGCGACTGGGCCATAGAGTGGGAAACAGCGCATCCAGGGTCTTATCCAGACAGAGCTCAGATATTTTCTGTTGTTAAGGGGCCTGTGGGTATCCTCATGTTTTGCCCAAAGGAAAAAAGAACCGTCTCCAACCCCATGGGGGTAGGAGGCAGGATTAGGATGAAGCAAAAGCAACTAAAGCAACTGTGTGTTGATAGGAAAGATCCTTGTACTGAGAACCAGAAAGCTGGTGAGCAGGAAAGAAGACAGAGTGGAGTGCCAAGGAGGAGGCTAGCGTGTCCAGAATGCAGCAGAAAGAAGAATGGGAAAGATGAGGTGGTGGTAGAGGTCGGCCACCAGGGGCAGGACATCCAGGCACTTAAAAATTACCCTCCAGGGCTCTCCTGGTGGTCCAACGGTTAAGAATTTGCCTTGCAATGCAGAGGACACTGGCTCAACCCCTGGTCCAGGAAGATTCCAGGTTCCACACGCCACGGAGCAGCTAAGCCTATGCGCCACAAATACTGAGCCTGCGCTCGGAAGCCCACAGGCTGCAACCACTGAAGCTCATGTGCTGGAACTACTGAAGCTCTCAGCCTCTAGAGCCGGTGCTCCAAAACAAGAGGCCATCGCAATGAGAAGCCCACACACCTCAGCCAGAGAAAGCCTGGGCCCAGCAACAACGAGCAGCCAAAATTAAATCCACAAATACTTAAAAAATTACCCTCCAGACAATGAGAAGCCAGGTCACCTCATCTATGAAAAGTGATGGTCTGCAGTTCCCAGGTCCTGGGAGCCTGTGAAATGTGGACTCCAGCAGCCCTACAACTAGGCTAGGGAAATCCCGGGTGGGCAGGAGCAGCTACATCTCTCATAAAGTGCTCCAGGAGCTCCTGCTGTGTACCAGAGCCAGGGCTCCGTGGATTGGCCCATCTGTGAGGCTTGTTCCAGTTAGAAAGTTCCATCACTCTAAGTGCTGGGAGGCCACCTAACCTCCAAAGGAGGGAGAAGGAGTGGGAGGGAGAATCCCCCACTTGCTAGCCCAGGGATGGCTTCCAACAGTACCATTACAGTAATGGAAACTGCAGAGAAGGTGCCAACACTGATCTCTGCAAAGAAATAGGAGAACGGCTGGGGGTGGGGGAGTGGGGCAGGGTCAGCCTACAGGATGTCCCAGCCAGAATTCACAAAGAGGCCACAAGGAAGCAAATTAATCAAATAAACCTTTGTTCCAAAAAAAAAAAAAAAAAAGGAGACACAAGTCATCAGCACTGGCTATTAAAAAAAAAAAAAAAAACGGTCCAAGGGCTTCTGGTGACTTCAAATTAACGGAGCAAAGACAGATGCCCCAGAAGATTAAAAGCGTGGTATCTGCTATTCTTGCTAGTGGTCCTGTCTCCTCTCCCTTCTCACAGTTGCAGAATTTCCCTTTCCCCTGGGCTGAGATGCAGCAGTGGAATATAGCTCAGCACCAAAGACTTGGGGATCCATAGCCCAGGTTGACTGGCCATCTCTCCACCTCTTGGCCATGAAATGGGATGAGATGATCGCAGCAGATCGTGGCCATGGATGGAACAGGCCAAGCAAAGCGCTTTATAAAGGGCAGCAGCACCCCGCCTCTTGTCTGAAGGCCAAGCACACAGCGCTCAGGGACTTGGGTGGGTGTGAGGGGTAAGAGGAGAACATGAAATCGAGAACCTTCTAGCTGTCTGCACCAGGAAGTGCCAGCCCCGGAGCTGAGGGACACTGTGCCTCCGAGCAGAAAGCCTCTCAAGAGATGGGTGTTCTAGGCTGGGTGAGGAGTTGGGGCAGGGCTGGGGATCAGGAAAGACCGAGTGCGGCCCTGAAGGGCTGTTGCCATGTGGAAAAACACCCCACTATCTTCCTTTGGAGAAAATCTGGAATATTCCAACACCAAAAACCTCTCACTGGCTGCTCCGCGGAGATGAGTTCTAGCTGAAACGGAAACGAGGAGGCATGGGCGTTGCCTAAGGGGGCCCAGCAGCTGGTTTCCATCCACCATTCCTTACCCCCTCGGTTTTCGCGCAGGCTTCCAAAACCTAGGTTGAAAGAGTTAAAGCCTTAAAAGGGGAGCGGTCTTGGCGGGGCTCTGGGAGGCGGCTAGCGTTCCCTGAGCGACCCCAGCCCGATCTCCAGGGTCCGGAACCCCGCCCTCCCAGGCCAGGCCAGCCGGCCACAGGATGGCGGCCCCCTTTTGCTGCAGAAGTCCCCTCTTTCACGTCTATCTCGGGCCGCCTCCTCCCTCCACCAACCTTTTTCGCTGCCGCTCAGCCTCTGATTGGCCGAGCCCCGGGGCCCTCCCCGCTCCCCCTCTCCCACCCCTGGTGAAAACTGCGGGCGCGGGGTACGGTGCAGCAACTGGAGGCGGCGGCGCGTCTGCGGGCGGCTGCAGCAGCAGAGGACCGGAGGCCAGGTGGGAGCTGGAGCCAGGGCCGGACCCGGGGCGCAGGGATGGATAGGTCTCTGGCGCCCAAGCCCTTCCGACCCGAGGCTTCGGAAAACGGACCGAGGGCGCCCTGGGAAGGAGCTGCGCAGAGCTTGGAGAGGGGCCTGCTTGCAAGGCAGGGGCGGGAGCAGCGGCGCACCTTTCGCCCGCTGGGAGACGTTTACCTGGGACTGGAGTGCTGGAGGAGAACCGGGAGGAGGGCGGCAAGGACAAGCTTGGGTTCTGCTCTCCACCCAGAAGTACCCAAACCCAGATCGTAAAGGCGCGGGGGCGAGGGCGGGGCGGTGACGCTGGGTGAGACTGAGGGAACGGAGGACCGAAAACCGAAGGCAGTCTCTGCCCTGCGACCTCGCGGCGGGCTTGGTGCGGGGCATCCAAGGAACGGGAAACCGCAGTGCCGCTGGGCCGGGGGGGAGGAGTGCGGGGCGGGGGGGTTACCGGGAGAAAGGCCTGCAGACACGGGAGGCGAGAACCGGAAAAGGATAAGCGAGCGGGAAGGGGGACCTCAATTGGGAAAGGAGATGCTTGAAATAGGGAAACGGAATAAGGGTGGGGTTAGTCGAATGCGGGCTAGAGTGGGAGGGAGCGCGAAGCTTCTCCGGGTTCTGAGCTGCGGGAACAACAAGGCCAGGGAAACGCTAACAGACGGTGCCTCCCCGATAGCGTCCACCCCACCCTTCCGCTCTGCATCCCCTTCCAGCTCCAGCCCCATTTCTGTCTTTCTAGTTCTAGCCGCCTCCCCGCTTCCTCTCTAGATCCCAAGCTCGCCACCCGCCTCTGTAACTCGGTGTCTGCTAATCAAAACCAGATGTTGCCCCCACCCCTTTCTTCCCCAACAGCACCTCGGGGTCCCTTTCAGCGGGGGTCTGAAAGGGAACTAACTGCAGTGCAGGCGCCCGGGGACCCCAGCCTCGCCCCTCCCTCCCCGCACTGGGCAGAGCGCCGGGGCGCGCGGGAGCGCTAGTACCGGGCCACGGCCCTCCTGTGGCCTCTCCCAGGCGGGCGAGCGCTGCTGCGGAAGGGCTAGGCTACCCGCTCTGTTGCCTCGCCAGGATACTGATTGAGCCCAGGCTGCAAAAAAAGATGGAGCAGAGAGCCGAGTCAGAGAGGCTACCCGACGCCGACTGGAAAATTGCAGGTTCAGGAACCCCACCCAGAGAGCTGAACAATAGAAAACGTCTTGATTCCGATGCAGAGAACACACGCAATAGGAGAGCACTGTCACCTTCCTCACACACAACCGGAGACACGTTTAGATGTGTGCCCAGTGGGGCCCCACACACACGACCGACCACCCAGCCATTATCCCCAGCCACACAGTCGGTTGGAGATGAACGCTTGTGGATCACTCACTCTTGAACAGTGCCAGATTTCTGTCATTTTCATTAAGCCCATCACAACCCGATGGGTACCTAAAGCCAGGTTCATTCAGTATCTTTCAGACATCTGTTATATGCCAGGAACCGTTTGGGTATTGGGGAGTTTCTTCAGAACAAGAAATAGGAAGTCCCTGAATGAGAAGGTTTTGTTTCATAGGTAGAGAGTTCTGGTTTTTGCAAGATGAAAAGGTGGTTTGCTGAACTTTCATTTCAGGTTGGAAGGATCCTTAACAAAAGAAACCACAAATAAATACACGAACAATTTCAATATTTAATAGAGGCTTATTTATATCTAATCATTAAAAGAAAAGAGAAAAAGTAAAGTAACACCACATACATCACCAAATTGAGCCGACCAACATCCAGACTTAAGCAGCACTGGGAAGTCCCAAATAACAGCAGTTTGGAGTCCCAGTTGGAAAAATGTCCCAGGGTGTGTGTCCACTTAGCGGGTGAGACTTCAAATTGCAGTTTCGGGCGTTCCTGCTTATAATCCCATGTGATAGCATCATTTGTTTGCATGCAGAAATGCTCTTCTGCATTCTTTACTTATTTACCCCTCTTACAATGCTGTTTCTTTCACCTTATGAGTCATAGGATTTCATTAGACCCTGGGAGACTGGCCAGACCGTCAGGAGTTCAAGAATTCCAAGACCCGCTCTTTTTTCTTTTTTCTTGACTAAAGCGCCACCTGACTAGCTGTGCTTGCAGGCAGGCACAGAATCTGGGCAGTGTCCAGGCAGGTCAGAGGCCTGCTCGCCTGCTTCGGAAGCCTGAACAAGACTTACTCCATTTTAATTTCCTCAACAAAAGGGTTCCGGAGATTGGCTCCCTACAGTGTGGATGAACTTAACATTTCTGAATTGTACACTTAAAAATGATTAGCAGGGACTTCCTGGTGGTCCAGTGGTTAAGACTCCATGCTGCCTGATGCAGCCAATTTTTTTTTTTAATATATATGGTTAAGATAAATTGTGTTTCTGCAAATTTTCCGATAAAAAAAGTAGGAGGTCCCTGCCTTGGAAATGATCAAGTGAAAGTCACTCATTCAAAGCCACCCAGCTAGTACATAAATGGTCACATACACACACACCACAGAAGGCTGTGTTCTCCCACCCCCTTGCTTCCCTGACAAGGAAGAGCTGAGTGGCAGCGCCACATTCACTGAGAGGAGGGGAGGGGAGAGGCTGTAGAGAGGGGCTTGGATGGCCATTATGGGAGGTCTCCTGAGGGCCCCCAGCCCTGGCAGTAAGTCTGGGGACACCTGCCCTACCTCCTGGCTGATTCCCATCTCGTTCCACCCCAGATCCAGGACTGAGCTCTCGGCACCATGAACCCTACCATCAGCATCGCCCTCCTGCTGACAGGTATGAGGCAAGGGGAGGGCTGGGATTCCAAGCTCCCTGGCTGCTTTCTTTTCAGAAAAGCTAGCTTCTTTCTCAAGAACTCAGAAGGTGGCGATGACGAAGGGAGAGAGGGCTTCTTTTATCCTTAAGATAGCTGAGCAGCCTAGTTGGTTTTCTGATTACCTGGGACCATCTCTGGAAACACAGTTCACTAAGCCTGTCCCATACTGAGTTGGAATCTGCAAATGCGGACCAAGATATAGCATCAACTCCCCCAAGGTCTCCTGCCCCTGGAACACACTAGCGGGACCCCAGGACTAGAACAGAGGGAGATGGGCTGGAGTCTGCAGAAGGGAAGGTACACTGGCCCTCAGGGACCACTTGGGCAGGGAGAGGTGCTCGACAGCAGACCCTTGTGCCCTCCCTGGTCAGGCCTTTCTCTGCTGTGAATGTGGGTGGGAAGCCCCCTGCTCTATAGGTCCTTCCCCAACTTGGAGGGGGGCACTGCTGGTGCCAGTCTTACAGGTGGCCCGTGGGCAGAAGGTGACCAGCCTGACAGCCTGCCTGGTGAACCAGAGCCTTCGTCTAGACTGCCATCATGAGAATACCACCACCGCGCCCATACAGTATGAGTTCAGCCTGACCCGTGACACGAAGAAGTGGGTGCTCTCTGGCTCCAATGGAGTCACTAGGCCAGAATACAGCTCCCGAACCAAATTCGTCAGCAAGTACAACCTCAAGGTCCTCTACCTGTCCAACTTCACCACCAAGGATGAGGGGACCTACACATGTGAGCTCCGCCTCTCCGGCCCGAATCCCACCGTCTCCAATAAGGATGTCTCTGTGTTCAGAGGTAAGGCAAGCCCCCTGCAAGATCAAGTAAGCAGGCAGAGGCAAGCTGGGGAGGAACGGGCCAGCTGGCACACCAGGCAAGCCTCTTGGCTGGGCCGCAGAGGAGAGTGGCCCCATAACCTCTCTCCCCTTGTCCCCTACTGCTTCCTGCGCCCAGGGGAATCACTGCCCCCAGCCTGAATGGGGGAAGGGCTAAGGGGACAGTCAGACAGGTGGAATAGTGTGGTGGATGCTTCCCCTATGACTGTGGGCAAATCACTAGGCCTCCTCAAACCTCCTTCTCCCCACCTGGAAAACAGGATGGCTCTAGCTACCTCACCCACAGTTTTCTTGTGATTATACGTGTTCAAGGGCTCAGGAAAGGAAAAAAAAAAGATGAAAGTGTTAGTCACTCAGTCGTGTCCGACTCTTTGTGACCTCATGGACTGTACCCCACTGGGCTCCTCTGTCCATGAAATTCTCCAGGCAAGAATACTGGAGTGGGTTGCTGTGCCCTTCTCCAGGGGATCTACCCGACCCAGGGATCCAACCTGGGTCTCCTGCATTGCAGGCAGATTCTTTACCGTCTGAGCCACCAGGGAAGCCCTTCAAGGGCTCAGGAACCTGCAAATGGGAAAGATGGTTGGTCAGGCTGGCCCTGGTTGCAGCCAAGACATCATGGCGCCAGCCTCCCCAAGGGAAAGCACCCTTGCCCTGGGCCTGGCCGCTCTCCATTCCCGCCTTTCCTGTCTGCCCCATTCTCTCGCCACAGATAAGCTGGTCAGGTGTGGGGGCATAAGCCTGCTCATCCAGAACACCTCGTGGCTGCTGCTGCTGCTGCTCTCCCTGCCTCTGCTGCAGGCCATGGACTTCATCTCCCTGTGACGGGTCGGGCCCACGGGGGACACAGGAAGCCACAAGGCCCAGTCCAGAGATCCTGCTTCTCTGAGTCGGCTAACCCCCTTCCCCACAACCCCTCACACACCTTGGGGAGCAATGGGGACCCCTCCCCTCCTAAGGAATTCCAGTGCTGCATGCCATTCCCTCCCCTCCGCCAGTGCCACCTCACACCCCCTCTGCCCGCCACTGGCTACTTGTACTCTTTGTTCCAGAGCTGCTTCCGTCTGGTTTATATTTAGGGCTTATCCTAACTTTTCTTGGGGAGTTTGTGAACAGGGAAGCCAGGGTTAGAGACCTGATGGAGAGTGAGGGGATGGGAAGGGTGGAAGGATGGAGGGGTATCAGTCTCTGGAGGCCGTCATCCTTGCCCACGGGGACCTGAGGCCTGGGAGAGCCCTGCACGAGGAGGGGGAGGGTGTGTCTGGCCCAAGCAGGTGGGGCGGTGCCTGAAGGCCCCAGATGTGGGGGCACCGCCAAGCGTGGCCCATCACATGAGGGGAACGCCAAGTGTCGCCACGAGCACCCTCTGCCACGGAAGAATGCCATCTTCTCATCCTGCCGAGGGGCCCTGGGCCCGGGGTCTGGTCCAGTGACGATGCCGATTGTGTGGGAGGCAGTACTGATGGGTTGGAGGCAGGTGGAGGGGGCACCACAGAAGAAGCTACAGCTGGGAGTCCGGTGCCTCTCACTGGCCCGACCGGCAGCTGGGACGGTGGCCGAGGAGGACAAGCCCGCTCCCGGGCTCATCCCAAGGCCCTGGGAGCTTCCAGAACTCAGACCTGGAGGCAGTGCAGTCAGGCCTGGTGGAGGCCCTGATGGAGACCCACGGAGTCTGGCCCCAGTGTTTCTCCGGGAGGCTCTTACCCTCTCCCCCAGCAGTGCCTGAGCCTTCTGGCAGCCCCCTGCCCCTTAGGCCTGCCTTCTCAGGGACCTCCGGGGGGGCTGAGGCAGCCCACGGGGTGAGACCCACGAGTGGGACCTGTCTCGAGCGATGGCTTTTCCCAGCACCCAGCTCCCCACCCAGCGGCTCTGCCATGTCTCGTGACCATGTGTAGTGCCAGCGCAGCTTATGGCATCTCGTTGAGGAAAAAGAATACAATAAAACCAAGCCTCTGGAATCTGCCCTCCTGTGGCTCTCTGCTCCTCTCTCCAGGCCTGTCCCCCACTCCCTTAGCCAAGAGGTCCAACCCCCTGCCTCCTGTCCCCCACTCCTGCCTTCAGCAGCCCTTCCTCCCCCTCTGCCTCCAGGGGTGGACCACTGCGCGCCTGGCTTCTCAACCATTTTACCACCACATGTTTGCTCAAATAAAGGAATATTCTCTCTGCAGACTCACCTGCCCACGGTTTGGGCCAAGCCACATGGCAGTGGTTCCAGGATAGGCTAACAAGCATCAAGGTGCAGAGTCTGCCTTCTCAGATGGGGTTGTTCTCAGATGAGTTTACATCTGCTACGTGGGAGCTGCCCACATCCATCAAGGTGTGAGGACAAGCATCTCTTAAGTCCAGCTTGGCCATAGAGAGCACTGGGGTAGGGAGACAACACAGGCCCATCCTGGGCTCCCTCCCCTAAAATCACTGAGCAGATCACCAACAGCGCCCCCTGGCACCAGGGGCTAGAACAGCACCACAGGGTGGCTCTGGGTCCCAGTGGTGGGCAGAGTGACACAGCTCCCAGACGTCCTTCCAGGCTTTGCCAGGGGATCTGGGGGTGGAGAGTGGTGACTAACCAGAATCCAACTCATCTGATATTTAGTGCTGGGTAGGATGATTTTTCTGAGCTTTTGCTTAAAGGCCTAGGATCTAAAGTCACGCCAGTGACTCCCAAGCCCCTAGTGGCCAGGCTAGAAGAGAGCAAGAGAAGCCCCCAAGGAAAAGAAACCGTGTCACCAACAACAGGGGCCCACCCATCCCCGCATGGGCTGTCAGACATTCAGTACGGGGCACCCAGCCTGGCTTTGCTTGGTGGTGGTTTCGTCCCTAAGTCGTGTCCGACTCTTACAACCCCATGGACTGTAGCCTGCCAGCCTCTTCCATCCATGGGATTCCCTTGGCAAGAATACTGGAGTGGGTTGCCATTTCCTTCTCCAGGGGATCTTCTCAACCCAGGGATCGAACCCAGGTTTCCTGCATTGGCAGGCAGAGTCTTTACCACTGAGCCAAANCTGCCAGCCTCTTCCATCCATGGGATTCCCTTGGCAAGAATACTGGAGTGGGTTGCCATTTCCTTCTCCAGGGGATCTTCTCAACCCAGGGATCGAACCCAGGTTTCCTGCATTGGCAGGCAGAGTCTTTACCACTGAGCCAAAAGAGCCTCTAGCAGGGGAAGGGAATTAAAATGCTACACTCGGGGTGGTAAGAGTTCAAGTCGGAAGGAACTGGGAAGCCAGGCGGGCAGCCTCGACTGTGAGAAGCCATGAGACCCTGGCACCTGCGTGAGCCCCCTGTGGGGTCTTTGTCACCCTGGCGCTGTACCCCTCAAGAGTTTAGTGCCCCACCCCCTCAAGGGTCCCCCTACCGCTGTGGTGTGGAGGGGGACGAGGAGAGCCCAAGGCCCACAGTGAGTGGGGTTAGCTTCAGAAGATGCAGTGGAAACAGAGAGAAGCTGCTCTCCACACCTCCATCACTGAGACGGAGGAACATCTGAACATCTAGCGTGAGGGTCTTCCCAACACCCAGGGGCTACCTCGGGAAGGGCAAAGGGATCACCGTGGGGAGACGCAGGGACTCGCTCTGGCCAACCAATAAATGTACCCGGCATCCAGGGGACCCGTTGACATGCGTCCTCCAGCCACCCCGCCCCTCTGCCCACCGCCACCAGCATGATGTTCCACTCCTGTGTCTGCAGCTCTCATGTTGTGATGAGCAGGTTTCTCTTTACATGTGAAGGAAGCAAGTCCCAGGGTAGGAGTCCACCACTTTCTCATCTATCATTAAGGAATCTGTGGGGCTGGAGTCCTGAGTTCTGGCAAAGCGTGACAAAGGTCCTCCCTTCTGCTAATCCAGCAAGGATTCAGGACAAAGGTGGGTCTACCCACCCCTCAGGAGGATCGTGTCCTGTGAAGACTCCCAGAAGGAGTTCCCTGGTGGCCCAGTGGTAAGAGAATCTGCCTGCCCATCCAGGGGACTGGGATTCAACCCCTGGTCTGGGAGGATTCCACACGACGAGGGGCAACTAAGCCTGTGCGCCACAGCTATTGAGCCGGTGCTCTAGAGCCCTGCAGCTGCAACTGCCGCGGCCTAGAGCCCGTGTTCTGCGACAAGAGAAGCCACCCAAATGAGAAGTTCACCCGTAGCAACTACAGAGTAGCCCTCGCTCACCGCAACTACAGAAAGCCCACTGCACACAGCAGCAAAAACCCAGCACAGCCCAAAGAAAAAGACTCTTGGGAGGCAGCTTTGCCCAGGCAAAGGGAAGACCTGGGGACAGGGAAGGTATGGAAACGGGCACATGCTGGAGAGGGCAGAGTAGGATCAACGGGAGAGTTCTGCAGAGGCCAAGTGTGGCTCCACCCTGGAAGGGCCACTGGTGCCTGGCCTGGCCCAGCACAGCGGTGGGAGTGGCTGGCAGGGGGCATGGTCAGAGGAGGTCATTCAAATAGCTTCTGGTATTTAGTGAAAACCTGGGCTACAAGATCCTAGTCACATCACCCTTCAATGCCTCACTCCTCTGATTTCCAAAATAAGATGGGGGAAACTCCCTGGTGGTCCAGTGGACTCCATACCCCCCACTGCAGAGAACTAAGATCCTGCAAGCTTCGCAGCGTAGCCAAAGATAAAATAAAAAATAAAATCAGATGGTAGCACTGGAACATTTATTTGTACAACAAATGTTAAGTACCTAGCTGTGCTAAGAGGTAAAAGATACAGCCCCTGGCTTGAAGGAATCTACAGCCCAGTAAGAAGTCAGGAATTGAATTCAATGCAGTGATTGTTGTTGCTAGGAGGCAGCAAAACTGTGACAGACTGCGTAGTGGTTTCCCAACATGCATTCTCCTCTTCTTTCTCAGCAGTAGAACCCACAAATTTGAACTAGAATAAAGATTACATTTCCCAGCTCCCTTGTAGCAAGATGTGTACATATGGCTAAGTTCTGTCCAATGGAACATTAACACAAAATAATCAGTATAATTTCTATGTATGTGTGTTCAGTCACTCAGTCATGCCTGACTCTATGATCCCATGGACTATAGCCTGCCAAACAGTGAGTTGCAATATTCTTCTCCAGGGGATTGTCTTGACCCAGGAATCAAACTCTGTCTCCTGCACTGCAAGCAGAGAAGTGCTCTTAAAGAGAGAATGTGTGCTTTTCAGCCCTTTTCATCTTCATGCTGGCTGGAATGTGGAGTTGATGGCTGGAACTGGAGCAGCCATCCTGGGCTGTAAGACAGAAGTTGAATGCTACACATGACAAAGTACAAGGCAGCAGCTTGGATTCCTAGTGATGGTGGAGCTATTAGGGAAACCATGGAATACTGTGTTAAGAGCGACTGTTACTTGGAATTTCTGCACTCACAACTGAACCAAAATGTACCTTTAAAAAGAAGTTGCTATTTAACACAACTTAACTATATGCTTAAAAATGGCAAAGATAATAAAATATATATATATATATTTTTTTTTTTTAACCACCAAAAAAAAAAAAGCCAAAAATCAAAATCAGAGAGACAGAAAGTAAAACAGCAATTGTTAGAGGTTGAGGGGAGCGGGGAGGAGGGATAGGGAGTCATTATTTAATGGGTACAGAGTTTCAGTTCTGCAAGATGAAAAGCATTCTGGAGATGGAGGATGGAAGTTTCACAACACTGTGAGTGTACTTAACACACCAAACAGTTTTATGTATTTTAACACAATGTTTTTTATTAAAAAAGGAAACAAGGGAACTTTCTGCTGTGTTTATGTGAGCACTTACATTTGTAAAATGCATTTTAGAGTCTTACCTGTGTCAGGAAGTAAAAAGGTCAGACAGTGGGCAGATTACACATAGATGGAAAGAGGAGGTACAGGGGGCCAAAAGTTGACAGGCCAGAGGGCTGGAAGGAGCATCCACGTGGTTGTTGAAATCATGGAGAAAGATGAAAGAGACACAGTGGAAAGGAAGCCACTGAGCCAGGAGCCAGCAGTGACCTGGAGCCAGCAGGTGGCAGCAGTGAGGGAAGGTGGCAATAGGGTGCCCAGCTGCCAGTAGACTCCTCCACAAGGGAGGGAGGCCGCAAGGACACGGCCCCCACCTGCTGTGGGTTGACGTGTAGCCTCCCCAAAAAACGTACAGTCAAGTCCTAATCTTCATGACCTATGAATGAAGCCTTATTTGGAAACTGGGTCTTTGCAGATGTAATCAAGCTAAAATGAAGTCATAGGATCAGGGTTAGTTGCTCAATCATGTCCAACTCTGTGATCCCATGGACTGTAGCCCACCAGGTTCCTCTGTCCATGGAATTCTCCAGGCAAGAATACTAGAGTGGGTTGCCATTCCCTTCCCCAGGGGATCTTCCCTACCCAGGGATCCTGCATTGCAGACAGATTCTTTACTTTCTGGGCNATCCCATGGACTGTAGCCCACCAGGTTCCTCTGTCCATGGAATTCTCCAGGCAAGAATACTAGAGTGGGTTGCCATTCCCTTCCCCAGGGGATCTTCCCTACCCAGGGATCCTGCATTGCAGACAGATTCTTTACTTTCTGGGCAACCAGGGAAGCCCATAGAATTAGAGTGGTCCCTAATCCCAAGATTGGTGTCCTTATGAGAAAGGGCAATTTGAACACAGAGAAACAGGAGACACACAGAGAAGGCCGCCATGTGAAGATGGAGGGAAGATTGGAGGGGCGCTGCCATCAGCCAGGGATCACTGGGGACCACCAGAAGCTGGAAGAGGCCAGGAAGGACCCTCCCCCAGAGGCTTCAGAGGGAGCATGGCCCGGCAACACCTTGATTTTGGACTTCTGGCCAAAAGTGTAAGTCTAAAAAAGACATTTCTGTTGCTCTAAGAGATGGTCATTTGTCCCGGCAGCCCTAGGACACCAAACCCCACCTCCTGACCCTGAGGTGTGTGAGGGATGGAGTAAAAGCAGACTCTACTGGGAGTGGGGAGGGAAGCTCGGGAAGGAAGGGAGATACATACATACATATATATACACACACACACATATACATATAAATATAATTATGGCTGACTTGCCTTGTTGTGTGGCAGAGGCCAACACAACATCGTAAAGCAATTATCCTCCAGTTTTAAAAAAAGCAGACTCCACTGAAGGAGGCTTCAAGGGAAACAATGTCCTCAGGGGACAATGAGTTTCACTGAAGGCCGGCACTCAGACTCTCCGGAGAAGAGGCTGAGAACAAAGCAGAGCTTGTCCATCCTGGAGAAGTGTCCGGGCGTGAGAGGGTTTTGGGGAGGTGGGGACAGGAACTGGCTCAGGTAAGGAGATGCTACAGAAGAGAAATGCTGAATTCTCTGGACCACTGGTGACTGAGCCGGACAGGGAGGACCGGGCCTGAGGCAGTCACTATGGGATGGTGGGCAGTCAGTTTAATCATGGCCTGACACTTGGTCCCACTGTCCCGGGCTCTTGGGGTGTCAGCTGCAGTCTTGGCACATTTAAGACACTGGTGCCTCCGGCTGTGGGGCCTTCTGGGGCAGCTCCACCCCTCACACAGGGTGACACAGCCTCTTGGAGCCTCCCTGTCTTCTGATGACAACAGCCAGCATCACAGCTCTGGGTTCAGGCTTCGGGCTTCAACGCTTCGTGGCTTTCTGCCATCTGGATCCTAAATGTCCAGTATGGTAGTCACTAGCCACATGTGGGCATTTAGACATAAACAAGTAACACTTAAGTGAATTAAATTTTCAGCTCCTCAGCCGCGACAGCCACGCTTCAAGTACTCAACAGCACATGTGGCTGGTGATGTTCCCTTGTCACAGAAAGCTCTACTGGGCAGAGCTGGACCAGACCAAGGGCAGGAACCACGCCGGTTTGCACCGCTGTCCTTACGAAGCAGAGCTGTTCGCCTCAGCCAAACTTGTGAAGAGGAGGAGGGCCTTTAATAGGAACACCCCTCGCCTCACTCCCTCAAGTGAGGGTCAGCTCCAGCAATGCTCTGAGCACACCAACCCCTCAGAGCCCAGAACACAGTGTCAGGAGGCTCAGAAAGGAGAAAGCTTCTTCACCCCGAGAGTCTAAGATCCATCACCCCCCACTCTTTACTTCCTGTCAGCTCAACTAACAGCGAAAGTCCACTTCCTTCAGAGGCATGGGCTGGGGCATGCCTCTAACCCTAAGAGGCCACTCACAGCCAGACTCACGACACACGCCAGCTCAGTTCATTTGAAAATGTCTGTGTTAGCCAGCCATCTGGGCCCTGAGTAGGCCTGAGGGAAGTCCACCACCCACCAGCTCCCTCTCACCTTCTATCACCTCCAGCCCCACCCCACCCCCCAGCCCGAGTCCCTGTCTCACACCTCCGATCCTGCACACATACGCTGGGCAGAGTCCCAGCCAGGGCACTCAAAACTCAGAGCCAACACTTTCTCCCTAATGCCTTCTAGAAGGCCAGAACACAATTCCCATCCACCAGATCTCACTACCCTCTCAGTTCAGTGATGGATACTTGCTCCACATCTGGGAAAATAAAACCTCTTTGTGGTGATTTTCGCGAAGCAAAGAATCAGTCAGCCCCAGTGGGAAGTCTCTCCCTCTCTATAAACTGAAAATGTGCTTGCAACTTTTTCAAAAATATATTTATTACGTCTATTTGGCTTCGCCGGGTCTTTAGTCAGAGCATATGGAATCTAGTTCCCTGACCAGGGACTGAACCCAGGCCCTGGGAGGCACTGGGAGCATGGAGTCTTAGCCACTGGACTGCCAGGAATGCCCCTGTGCTGGCAACTTTTAAAGGATGGTTTTTCCCACTTCTCCTTACCAAGGTGTCAAAAACCAGGATCTGATCTCAGGTGCCTTTATAAAGGCACCCTTTATAAAGGATGCTGCAAAGTCGGCTTGGAGACCATGCGGGAATGAGACGGCAGGGCCATACCATCTGGAAATCCTAAAGTTCGGGAAGAAGGCACCTAGTGTGGGGAGAACCCCTAAATACATGGCGCCTGCACTGAACCAAACTAGACTGTTGAAACTGCAGGGAAATCCCAAAAAGGTGAAGTCGTCCAGGGATGACAAACAGAAATTAAAATATACATATTACTGCTAACTTCAGGTCTGTAAAATGTTACTGATACTTCCTTTAGTGTGAGTGTTAAATGTCAGCATTGATTTTAGTCAAGATAAAATAGTTATCAGGCATTGTGTATGTCACTCAGTCTTCCTAAACTTTTTTTTTTTTTTTTTAAGGTCTTCAACCTGACCCTCAGGATTGGGAAGAAAATTTTGCCAAACCAGGAGAAATAGTGAAACTCGGGGAGTTTCCCTGGCAGCCCAGGGGTTAAGACTTTGCCTCCTAATGCAGGGTTAGGGATGCCAAAATACCACATGCCTCGCAGCCAAAAAACCAAAACTGAAAACAGAAATACTGTAGCAAATTCAATAAAAACGTTAAAAATGGTCAACACCAAAAATATATTCAAAACAAAACAAAACTTGGAACTAAGACGCAATGGAGGTGGTAAGAGGGGAACCTGAGGCGAACAAAAGAAAGAGAATGGTTCCCACAAGATCCAGTGCATACAGTATGATAATGTCTTAAAATATTACTTTTGTTGGCTTCCCTTTACCCCTATAGCCCTACTTTAACCAGCCAAGGTTTTGTGCTCATGCCTCAGTAAAATGATGCGACAGCAAAAGCCAGGGGGCAGGGCTTCCCTTGTAGCTCAGTGGTGGAGAATCCGGAAGATCCCACAAGCCGCGGAGCAGCCGAGTCTGTGCGCTACAACTACTAAGCCTGTGCTCTAGAGCCGGGGAAACGCAGCTACAGAAGCCCACGCGCTTCGCAACAAGAGAAGCCACTGCAAAGGGAAGACTGGGCTCTGCAACTAGAAAAAGCCCATGTGACAACGAAGACCCAGCACAGTAAAACATAAATACAGAAATTATTTTTAAAAAAAAAAGAAAGGGGAAAAATGGGAAGCCAGTTCTGGCCTTTATGCTCCATTAGCCTAGACCCTTCACAAGACAGAAAGGACTCATGGCCTGGAGAAGCTGTGGAAAAGATGTCTTGGGTAAAGCCAGGCCTCCCATAGGCACAACCACCAGCACCACCTGCAGACACAAGCCAGAGGCGAAGTCGCCAAGAGAGAAAAAAAACCAGAGAAGGTTTTGAGATCTGACCACAAGGGGGCCCTACCACCCAACCAGGGGTAGATCCTAAGAGAGAGGACAGGCCCCAGCTAGAGGAAGTGACTGCAGAGAGCAGCCTATTTTGGAGACAGCTGAAACCTTGGACAGCGTCATGCTTCCTCATGCTATTCTGGGGCCTGGAACAGGCAGAATAATTCCCACGTGTCCAAGAGTGGCCGGCAGGTAGCAGAGACACATCAGACCTAATGAGGTGACACAAGCAGGAACCAGGCACATACATTCCAATGGACACTTGGGTGGCCATTTAATATTGGGTTGGCCAAAAGGTTCATTTGGGTTCTTCTTACAGAACATCTTACAGAAAAAACCCAAATGAACTTTTTGGCCAACCCAATAATAAGGATCACTTCCTCCAGGGCTTATGTAAATATGTATGGGACACCCCTCAGAGTTCAGGCAATTCTTGCAGAAAGGAAGGGCAACTCCATCAACGGACCGAAACTCACTGTCCACCACTCCAGTTAAATAGAGGCTGGCTCCACATAGAAAGGCTTCCCAGGTAGTTCAGTAGGAAAGAATTCACCTGCCAAGGAGGAGACTCAGGATCAGTCCCTGGGTCAGGAAAGTCTCCTGGAGAAGGAAATGGCAACCCACTCCAGTATATTCTTGCCTGGGAAAGCACATGGACAGAGCCGCCTGGCAGGCTACAGGCCATGGAGTCGCAGTCAGACACAACTTAGCAACTAACAGCAGCCACATAGAAATGTAGCCGTATTGCAAAAAAAAAAAAAAGTTGGAAGACTAAGAGAATACCAACTAGCAAATTTTTGGTAGTAAACTCGATAGATGATGCCACCATTCATAGATGTGGGGATTAAAGGAAGGGGAGCAAATGGAATGGGAAATGGTAAGTTTAAAGACTTAGACACGCTCAGAATGAGCTACTGATGTGATGTCCAAGGGTATGTCAGGAGGCAGTTGGGTAACTATGACTAGTACTCAGGAGTGAGTAGACATTCCGGCAGCACCAGCCGGGACAAGTAATCGCTGATGGGTGAGCAGGGGATCAGAGGAGCTCAGGCACTCACCTCAGGCCAAGCACCACGGAAAGCTTTGTGTTTATATGAACTTTTCCTTTTTCACCGTGCCACATGGCTTACGGGATCCTAGTTCCCCGATGAGGGACTGAACCCGCACCCTCGGTAGTGAAAGCATGGAGTCCTGACCACTGGACTGCCCGAGAATTTCCTAAACGAACCCATTTATTCCTCAAATCAACTCCATGAGGAAGCAGACACTACTATCCCCATTTTTCTGGATGTCTCTTTTCACATGCACACTGCTATGTTTATTTCTTTATTTTTGGCTGCGCCAGGTCTTCGTTGCTCCACACAGGCTTTCTCTAGCAGTGGTGAGCAGGGGCTACACCTAGCTGTGGTGCGCACACAGGCTTTCTCTAGCTGTGGGGAGCACACGGGCTCTCTCCAGCTGTGGGGAGCACACGGGCTCTCTCNTTATTTTTGGCTGCGCCAGGTCTTCGTTGCTCCACACAGGCTTTCTCTAGCAGTGGTGAGCAGGGGCTACACCTAGCTGTGGTGCGCACACAGGCTTTCTCTAGCTGTGGGGAGCACACGGGCTCTCTCCAGCTGTGGGGAGCACACGGGCTCTCTCCAGCTGTGGGGAGCACACGGGCTCTCTCTAGCTGTGGGGAGCACACGGGCTCTCTCTAGCTGTGGGGAGCACACAGGCTTCTCTAGCTGTGGTGAGCACACAGGCTTCTCTAGCTGTGGTGAGCACACAGGCTCTCTCCAGCTGTGGGGAGCACACAGGCTCTCTCCAGCTGTGGTGAGCACACAGGCTCTCTCTAGCTGTGGTGGGCACACAGGCTCTCTCTAGCTGTGGGGAGCACACAGGCTTTCTCCAGCTGTGGGGAGCAGGGGTTACACCCAGCTGTGGGGAGCACACAGGCTTTCTCTAGCTGTGGGGTGCAGGGGCTACACCTAGCTGTGGTGCGGTGGCTTCTCTTGTTGTGGAGTCCAGGCTCCAGGGGAAGGGACTTCAGCGGCTGCAGCACATGGGCTGAGCAGTTGTGACTTGTGGCCTCGAGGGCACATGGGCTTCAGTAGTTGTGGCCCACAGGCTTAGTTGCTCNTGCAGGGGCTACACCTAGCTGTGGTGCGGTGGCTTCTCTTGTTGTGGAGTCCAGGCTCCAGGGGAAGGGACTTCAGCGGCTGCAGCACATGGGCTGAGCAGTTGTGACTTGTGGCCTCGAGGGCACATGGGCTTCAGTAGTTGTGGCCCACAGGCTTAGTTGCTCTGCAGTATATGGGATCTTCCCAGACCAGGGATCAAACCCATTGTCCCCTATATTGTCAGGCAGATTCTTATCTGCTAAGCTACCGGGGAAGTCCCCCATTTTTTGTTAACATATGAAGATACAGATGTAAAAGTTGCAGGGCTTGCCGCTAGTAGCCAGAGGAATCAGAAGTTCTCTCAGGAAATCTACAGCATACAATCTGCAAGTATAACAGCCACGGTGCTATAAGCTCTCTGAAAACTGAGACTGAAGGGACACCAGAGGAAAGGGGGGATGAGAAGGAGGCAGCAGAGGGTAAAGGAGAAAAGCATAATCACACAATCTGTGGGAGGTATTGATTTTGTAAGAGGTCAAGTAATCGAGTATGACTAAAAAGGCCCATTGGAGCGAGCAAGCAGGAGAGGATGCTGAGTGGGTGCGGGCGGTTGCCAGCTGTCTGCAGGATAGACAGGGAGGTGGGGAGACAGTGTGCACAACTCTTCCAAGAGAACTGTGAAGAGAAGAGAGCTAAGAGATTTCAAGATTTATGGGCTTTTTTAAGGGAAAGAATTGGGAGACTTATATGTCAAAGGGAAAGTCGGCAGATATCATATAACATCCCTTATATGTGAAATGAACTTACTTGCAAAACAGAAAGAGACTCACAGACATGAACTTGCTGGATGGTAGGGGGAGAGTGAAGGGAAAGGGCAGTTGGGGGATTTGGGACGGACAGGCACACACTGCTGTATTTAAAATGGATAACCAACAAGCACCTACTGTCTAGCACAGGGAACTCTGCTCAATGTCACGTGGCAGCCTGGATGCGAGGGGAGTTTGGGGGTAAAATGGATACATGTGTATGTATGGCTGAGTCCCTTTGCTGTCCTCCCGAAACTACCACAACATGGTTAACTGGCTATACCTCAATACAAACTAAAAAGTTAAAAAAAGAAAAAGACAGGACTCCACCCAGGGACAGTGACTGTGAGTGTGGGGAGGAAGAGTACTGAACGGAAACACGTTCAATCCCTGATTTCCAACCTCAAACCAGCCCTTGAAGCTGTTGACAACCCTGTCTGTGCACAGTTCATACACTCGCTCTCCCAGCCACTGGCCCATACCAGCTAGTTTACAGAGGATCATCAGACCAGCAGCTTCAGCACCACCCAGAAACTCCTTGGAAACTCAGATTCTCAGGCCCACCCAGCCCTCCAGAGCCAGACACTCTGGATGGGGCTTGAACAGACTCTCTAGGTGATTCTGATACACACTCAAGGTTAAGTGCCCCGAGATGACTAGTGCATCAACCCCGCCCCGACCTCTCTAAATTTCCAACCTTTCCTCCATCCTCTCTCTCAGCTGACCTTGCTGCCTAATTCACTGAGGAAAAGAGGCCATCCGAGAGAATCTCCACCAGATTCCACCACGCCCATCCATCTCTGTGCCATGGTGTCCATACTGTGTTGCTCATTTCTCACTCTGGATGCACCTTTAGTGCCCTGACCAAGGCCAAGCTCTCATTCCGTACGAGATTCCATCCACTCTTACCTCGTCAACAAGGTTGCTTGTTGAGAAACTTTATATCTCTCTCCTGCATCATCTGACTCTGGCCTTTCCCCATCACCATATAAACGGACAACTATTTTTCCCACTTAAAAACTGTCTTTGTAACTGAACAGGACCCTGTGGGACCCTCCCAGCACAGAGAAGCCTATACCCTCTGCCTTTTTCTTATTTGGAGGAAGTCTAGCCTCCTAGGCTTTCCCAAAGAACAGATTTAATCAGAGAAGTGAGAAAATGCAGAATGAAAGGAAAACAGCCAAGCACGACAATAAGAGCTTTATATTTTAAACCAAGTCAAGGGGGACTTCCCCGGCGGCCCAGTGGTTAAGACTCTGTGCTCCCAGTGCAGGGGCCCTTGTCTGGTCCCTGGTCAGGGAACTAGACCCCACACACTGCAACAAAGACCCCCACAAGCCAAAACTAAGACCTGGCACAGCCAAATACATTTTTCAAAAATAAATCAATAAATAAACCAACTCTCGAACTTTGGTTCCTCCTCAAGAGCCATGGATAATATTCTGAGCCATATCCTTTGAGCTATTCTGCAGATACTGAAACCCTCACCAGGTGGAAGAAGTTAACTACATGCTGACCACCAACACTTAGACCCCAGACAGCTGGAACTGAAACTGTGCAACTCAGACTGGGACTTGAACCCACAGTCTTTTAACTGAGATCACACACCTGGTCTCAGGACTTAATGAAACTCAGGTTATTGATGTCTCATCACAAAAAGAATTCAGTGAGAGACAAAGTGATAGATAAAAAGTGGACTTAGAACACACTCCACAGACAGAGTGTAGGCCATCTCAGAAGGTGAGAGTGGCCCCAGTGTATGGGGTTGTCAGTTTTTACAAGGGTAGGTAATTTCATAAGCTAATGAGTGGGAGGAGAATTCTAGCTATTTGGAGGAAGAAGTGGGAATTTCCAGGAACTAGGCCACCACCCACTTTGACCTTTAGGGTTAGCTCTGAATGGTCAAGGTGCTGGAGGGTGTGTCATTTAGACGCTAAGGTATTATACTGAGCATATAATGAAACTCATTTGCCATCACTTCATGGCAAACCAGATGGGGAAACAATGAAAACAGTGAGAAACTTTATTTTCTTGGGCTCCAGAATCACTGCAGATGGCAACTGCAGCCATGAAATTAAAAGATGCTTGCTCCTCGGAAGCTATGACCAACCTAGATAGCATATTAAGAAACAGAAATGTTACTTTCCCAACAAAGGTTTGTCTAGTCAAAACTATGGCTTTTCCAGTAGTCATGTATGGATGTGAGAGTTGGACTATAAAGAAAGCTGAGTGCCAAAGATTTGATGCTTTTGATCTATGGTGTTGGAGAAGGCTCTTGAGTCCTTTGACTGCGAGGAGAGCCAACCAGTCAATCCTAAAGGAAATCAGTCCTNCAGTAGTCATGTATGGATGTGAGAGTTGGACTATAAAGAAAGCTGAGTGCCAAAGATTTGATGCTTTTGATCTATGGTGTTGGAGAAGGCTCTTGAGTCCTTTGACTGCGAGGAGAGCCAACCAGTCAATCCTAAAGGAAATCAGTCCTGAATATTCATTGGAAGGACTGAGCTGAAACTGAAACTTCAATACTTTGGCCACCTAATGTGAAGAACTGACTCACTGAAAAAGATCCTGATGCTGGGAAAGATTGAAGGCAGGAGGAGAGGAGGTGACAGAGGATGAGATGGTTGGATGGCATCCCCGACTTGATGGACATGAGTATGAGTAAGCTCCGGAAGTTGGTGATGGACAGGGAAGCCTGATGTGCTGCAGTCCATGAAGTCGAAAAGTGTCATACACGACTGAGCAACTGAACTGAGCTGAACTGAGTGAGGCTCAAGGTCCACTGGAAGCCTAATCTCCTGCCATCTTGGACCTAGATGTTTCTAAGCAGTTTGTCACGGTGGCTCAGTGGTAAAGAATGTGCCTGCCAAAGAAGGAGACACGGGTTCAGTCCTGGGGTTGGGAAGATCCCCTGGAGAAGGAAATGGCAACCCACTCCAGTATTCTTGCCTGGGAAATCCCATGGACAGAGGAGCCCGGTAGGCTACAGTCCACGGGGTCGCAAAAGAGTTGGACACGACTTAGCANCCTGGAGAAGGAAATGGCAACCCACTCCAGTATTCTTGCCTGGGAAATCCCATGGACAGAGGAGCCCGGTAGGCTACAGTCCACGGGGTCGCAAAAGAGTTGGACACGACTTAGCAACGAAACAGAAATTCTCTACAACCATTTAATGTCAGAGCTGTCAAGGTCAAACTGGCACTTGCCAAAGGCATTTGCCACCTGCCTCTGCAGGGATTGAACCCCGTGCTGTTGCACCTGTTGATCTTCCACATGCCCTGAAGGAAGTTCAGGGTGGAAAACAGGAGCTAGATACTTCGTGTTCCAGGAAAACTGGCAGAACGGGTCCTTAAATAGCTAGATATTTTCAGGAACTGATTTTATGAGCCCAATCCTTGCGTCTCCTCCTATCTAGACAAGCACTAAATCCCCTCATGGTGACATCAGCCCCTCATGGCTAGCAGAAAACTTCTGCAAAGAAAGTGTTTGATTGTATGAACTCCCCCTTCACCAAAGCCCCATATACTGGCCTCCCCACCACCTCACTTCATTGGAGCTTTCTGAGGTGCAGCAACTCAGGATGCAGTTCTCATTTTGCCCCCAAATAAAGCTATTTTGCCCCCAATAAATCGCAACTCTCACATTGTGTATCTTTTGAAGTCGACAGAGAGCGCCAGGGTTCAGTCCTTGCACATCTTTTCTTTCCTGTTTATATTTGCTCCCTTGGTGATTTCTTTTCTTCTCATAGCTTTAAATAACATCCATATGCTGACGACTCTCAATTGTATATCTCCAACCCGGATCTTGCCAAACATGTAAATCCAACTTCTTTCTTGGTGTCTTGACATGCCTAATAGACATCTCAAACTTAATACATGTTAAATCAAGTTCCTGATCTTCCCTCACTCCCAAATCTGCTCCTTCTGTGATGTGTGTGTGCACGCACGCACATGTGCACTCAGCTGCTCCATCTTGTCGACTCTCTGTGACCCCATGGACTGTAGCCTGCCAGGCTCCTCTGTCCAAGGAATTTTCCGTGCAAGAATACTGGAGTGGGTCGCCATTTCCTACTCCAGGGATCTTCCCAATCCAGGAATTAAAACCCGTGTCTCCTGTATTGGCAGGCAGATTCTTTACTACTGAGCCACCTAGAACAAAATCTGACTACATGTTGGATCTGTCTTTTACTCTAATCTTTGCTTCCTGTTGCTTTTGTTCACTAACAGGATACTGTCTGTACATAATGGCCTGCCGTAGGGAACCCTCCCTTCTGCCTGAAGATTAAACCAAAGTGCCTTTGTTTAGGGAGACATCCTGATCTCGTCCACCTGTGAATGGTTATAAGAAAGAAGAAATTAACACATTTCCATCCCTCTATTACACAAGACTGGCCATTCCGGAGATATTTGCAAGACTTATGGCCTTTTGGGGCTTTCTAGGTGGCTCAGTGGTAAAGGATCTGCCTGCCAATGCAGGGGACTTGGGTTTGATCCCTGGACTAGGAAGATCCCAGCTTGGCAGGCTACAGTCCATGGGGTCACAAACAGGCAGACACGACTGAACAATTTCACTTCACTTCACTTCTTGGAGGAGGAAATGGCATCCACTCCAGTATTCTTGCCTAGGAAATCCCATGGACAGAGGAGCCTGGTGGGCTACAGTCCATGGGGTCACAAAGAGGTGGACACGACTGAATAATTTCACTTGACTTCACTTCTTGGAGGAGGAAGTGGCGTCCACTCCAGTATTCTTGTCTAGGAAATCCCATGGACAGAGGAGCCCGGTGGGCTACAGTCCATGGGGTCACAAAAGAGTTGGACATGACAGCATACACACACGGCCTTTTTAAATACTTTACTTCCTCACCTCCTCCCCTCTCTGTTCTATAGAAGACATCCAGACCCTGATAAGATGGTTTTCTTGAGACACTAGTCTGCCATCGTCTCTGCCAACTTTCCGAATAATGTCTCTATTCCTCACCTCAGCACCTTGTCTCCCAATTTACTGGCCTGTTGTGCATGGAGCATAAAGACCTAGGACTCGGTAAAACTTTCACAGCCTATACATCCTCAGTTAATGGTCAGGCCAAAAATTCCTCCCTTTTTCTTATGCCACCCAATCCATCAGGAAACCCTATTGGCTCTATATTCAAAACACAGATTCCAACTGCCTCTCACCTCCTCTCCTGTCACCACACTAACCAGAGCCACCATCACCTCTCGTGGGATGACTGCAGAGACCTACTTGGTCTCCTGCTTCTACTCGGGCTCTCCTCAGATCTGTCCTCCATTCACTGTGGGGTCTCATACCAAGGTCAGAGATGCGAGACCTTGAACCAAGGCCGTCTATAGAACTCACTGAACCCACTTGTAACCATTGCCAAAAGCCCCCCCGAGTCCTTACAGGCAGCTTCCTGACCCCAAGTTAGGCAAAATACTCACCCTAACCAATCACCTAATGCCACCTTTCCAGCAGGAATTTTTTTTCTTGAGGCTATAAAAATTGGCTGCGGCTGCTGCTAAGTCGCTTCAGTCGTGTCTGACTCTGTGCGACCCCATAGATGGCAGCCCACCAGGCTCCCCTGTCCCTGGAATTCTCCAGGCAAGAACACTGGAGTGGGTTGCCATTTCCTTCTCCAGTGCATGAAACTGAAAAGTGAAAGTGAAGTCACTCAGTCAAGTCCGACCCTCAGCGACCCCACGGACTGCAGCCTACCAGGCTCCTCCGTCGATGAGATTTTCCAGGAAAGAGACTGGAGTGGGTTGCCATTGCTTTCTCCGATAAAAACTGGGTGCTGCTGCTGCTGCTGCTAAGTCGCTTCAGTCGTGTCCAACTCTGTGCGACCCCATAGACGGCAGCCCACCAGGCTCCCCCGTCCCTGGGATTCTCCAGGCAAGAACACTGGAGTGGGTTGCCATTTCCTTCTCCAGTGCATGAAAGTGAAAAGTGAAAGTGAAGTCGCTCAGTCAAGTCCAACCCTCAGCGACCCCATGGACTGCAGCCTACCAGGCTCATCCGTCCATGGGATTTTCCAGGCAAGAGTACTGGAGTGGGGTGCCACCGCCTTCTCTGAAAAATTGGCTACTAACCCACAAAAACTGTTGACTCTCCCTGACCTGTCAGAAGGTCGGCCCACTTCACTTGAAGCACCCTAAACTCACTCCCTTCTGAAATACTCTGTGTCTGGAAATTCTTTGCCAACCCAGGCTCAGACTGCCATGACATGCAGTGGTTTTAGGGACTCTGTTAAAGCAAAAGTCAGATCTATGTCCCTCCTCTGTTCAGTAGCTCCTATCTCAGAATAAAAGTTAGTTCAGTTCAGTTCCGTTCGTGTCCGATTCTTTGCGATACTATGGACTGCAGCACATCAGGCTTCCCTGTCCATCACCAACTCCCGGAGCTTACTCAAACTCATATCCATCAAGTCGGGGATGCCATCCCACCATCTCATCCTCTGTTGTCCCCTTCTCCTCCTGCCTTCAGTCTTTCCCAGCATCAGGCTCTTTTCCAATAAGTCAGTTCTTTGCATCAGGTGGCCAAAGTATTGGAGTTTCACCTTCAGCATCAGTCCTCCCAATGAATATTCAGGACTGATTTCCTTTAGGATTGACTGGTTGGATCTCCTTGCAGTCCAAGGGACTCTTAAGAGTCTTTTTCAACATCACAGTTCAAAAGCATCAATTCTTTGGCACTCAGCTTTCTTTATAGTCCAACTCTCACATCCATACATGACTACTAGAAATCTTTTTTTCCAGTGGAAGTTAAAGTCACTGAAATGCTCTTAGGATCCAACAAGGGTGTTCCCTTATCTGTTTCACTTTGTCTTCCACTCTCTAGCTTGTCCTCTTTCACTCCAACTGCACTGATCTTCATTCTCTTCCTCAAAGGTGGCCTATCTCAGGACATTTGCATTACTGTTCCCTCTGTTTCGAATACTCTCTGCCCAGACATCCAGATAGCTCACTCCCTTAGCACCTTCAGGTTATCCAAAGTCACTTTATCATTGGGAACATCTCTGATATCACCTGACACACTGTATCATCCTCCCTGCTTTATTTGCCTCTATCACTCTGACTGCCATCCAATACTATATAGATTACTTACTTCCTTATTTGCTTATTGTCTTCTACTTCTACAAAATGTAAGCTCCTTAAAGGCAAGGACTTTGCCTGTTTTGTTCACTGCTGTATCCCCACTTTCAAGAAGATTACCCAGCATGTCCAGTAGCTAGTCCTAAAATGAAATGGAATGAGGGTCCTAAGGTAAACAGAGTAGGCAGTCCCTAGAGAAAGAGAACTAGGTATTGCTTTCTTGACAGAAGAGAAGCCATTTTTGGCCAAAGCTGTTTTGTCATCTAAGCCTGGCCTCAGTGGCAGATCTTGAATAGGTCTCAGTGATCAATGACCTTAAATGAAGGGAAAGAATGCAGAAATAAAGGAAAACCAGTCAAGAAACAATTGCTCAGTTAAGTAATAGTAAACAATAGTTTAATAAAAAGAGCCCTAGTTCTTCCTCAAGGGATATATGTAAGAATCTGATGTCAATCTTTTCTTTCAGCTGGATCTAAGGTCCTCACCAAGGTGGAGGATGATAACTATCTGCTGAGACCCTAGACAGGTCTGAATCTAGGGAATGATGCTGACCTTTTCCAACATTCTGACTTCAATCAACTAAAGCTCTCTGTTAAAAAGCAGAGACATCACTTTGCCGACAAATTCCATCTAATCAAAGCTATGGTTTTTCCAGTAGTCATGTATGGATGTGAGAGTTGGACTATAAAGAAAGCTGAGCACTGAAGAATTGATGCTTTTGAACTGCAGTGTTGGAGAAGACTCTTGAGTCCCTTGGACTGCAAGGAGATCCAACCAGTCAATCCTAAAGGAAATCAGTCCTGACTATTCTTTGGAAGAACTGATGCTGGAGCTGGAACTCCAATACTTTGTCCACCTAATGCAAAGAACTGACTCATTGAAAAAGAGCCTGATGCTGGGAAAGACTGAAGGCAGGAGGAGAAGGGGATGACAGAGGATGAGATGGTTGGATGGCATCACCGATTCAAAGGACACGAGTTTGAGCAAGCTCCGGGAGTTGGTGAATGACAGGCAAGTCTGGTGTGCTGCAGTCCATGGGGTCGCAGAGTCAGTGACTGAAGGACTGAACCAAACTGAAGGCTCTCTGTTAACCTTTGTCCAATTCTATGTGGAATTCCGCTTAAGCCCCTTCATGAATATGTATACACTGCTCAATCTCTCATGAATATGCATGTACCCTTAGCTTAAAACTTCCCCAATTTTGCTGTTCAGGGAGACACTACTTGGGGAAAGACCCTATCTACTCTCCTTACTTGCGGCAAGTAATAAATTCTTCCTTCTCCACATCTTTTGACTTGGTTGTGTCTTTTGGCTTGACACCCACCCAAAAGGGGAACCCGGTTTGAGGGTAACACTAGGAAACAAAAGAGCTGTGATCTGGAAGATATTTGTCTTGCACAAGAGGGACACAGCTCTCACCGCTCCCGGAGCAGAGGTAAGAATGAATTCAGCTATGTAGGCAGAACTTCAAGGATTTCCCTCCTGATTGCCTCTAGTTCCTCAGGGAAATAGAAGACAAGGAGGGACTTGGGAGAGTGGTAATGGACAAATGCCAGCGAAGAGAACAAGAGAAGCAGCTAAAGACATTTGGAAGGACTGATGGTCCAGGTGAAATTGAAAATCTTGGACTTGCTTGCCTTGGCACCAATCTACCTGGCAGGGTGGTTTTCTTCACGGTAGAGGAAAGGGGGGAAGTTATATACAAAGAATGGAAGTGACAAAAAAAATCAAGTTTCCTTTGGCTTTTTCTTGAAAGACAAAAAGAGAATCTATCTCTTCTACTGACCCAGTGCCACCGTTTACCCACTTCAGAAAACACCACCAGTCACTCGTCTCATGTTAGTAAAATAAGCAGAGAGTGTCTTAAAGAGTAGGGAAGAAGGGAAGAGGCAGAAGAACTGGCCCTCTCCCAGTCGGGTGGGAAGGAGCTGGAACACTTAGCCTTCCCTAAAAACTGAAAGCTGATACGTACGCCCTGGGGTTCAACGCTGAGCCTTCTCCCCGTGACCATTCCTCTTTCCCAATACCTTCCAGCTGTCCCGTCGTGTCATATTCAGGTCCACTTCAGGTGCTCCAACCACCCCCTCCAAACTCGTGTGCCTTTTCTCCACGTGGTTCTCTGTATATGTCGGTCGCCTGGGAGATCCCGGTTGGGCGGGGTCCTAATGACGTCACAATAAGAACAAGCCAATCGCCGTGACGCGTCTCAGTGACGCGAGACGCGAGGTGTGGCTTTGCCGGCCCCGGGCGCAATGAGGCGGCGGCCCGCTGGGTGGCGCCGATTTCCCGGGGAGGTCCTCTCTGGGCCCCCGGCGGAGGTGGGGTAGAGGCGGGCAAGAGCCGAGGCCAGGGAGCCCTCTGCGTCAGCGGCTGTTTACTGCGCCGCACCAGTACCAGCCGGGACTCATCCGTAGCTCCATGCTTGTGCCCGGCTCGACTCATCCGTCCTCAGAGAATAGGCAGGTACGTGCCACCTGTCGGAGACTGGGGAAGAGGGGATACGGAGGGCAGTGCCGTTTGAGGCTCTGAGAGTGAGGTGTCAACGACCACCTGGGCAAAATGGACACTAGAAATGTAGGGCAAGTGCCAGCTGCGCTGAGGATCTCCAGCTGTGGGTGCCAGTTGTGTGTGTGAGCCGACAGCTCAGGGTGCCAGGGAGAGCCATCTGTGTGCTGATCAGTGTGTTCTAAGGAAACGCTGCTTGGGCAGGACCGTATTTCCGAGCCCTGTGTGGGATGTGGCGGAGAGTGACCCCTGGGCCCTGGCAAACCCCTCCCCACGTGTGCGTGGCAGCTTTCTTACTCCCTCCTCTCAAAGCTCCTGGGGGCTCGTCTCTGATCCTTTTGCCAAAGGGGGTAGGGGCTGGGGGGAGGGTAGTAGTTAAGTGGAAAAGGGGTAGATTTTCCACCAATCCCAAACCAGAAAGAGGCATCTTTGAAATTCTCACCAATCCCAAACCAGAATCAGGCACGCGATGCTCCAAGGCAAGTAACATACTCAACAGCCCAAGGAAGTCCTGGCCAACCCATTCTGGCTGTCCTCTAAGGAGGAGCATCTACCTCCTGACCTGGCCGTTCTTAGAATGGAACTGAGCTGGAGATCCTGCCCATGCTCATCTCCCCAGGCACAGGCAGGAAAAGGTCCCCAGAGTCCGACATGTACAGTGGAGGAAAGGAGAGCTGGTTGGGCTGGGATTGGAGCAGCCACCATTCCTTTGATGCTGTAGATGATGCCAGACTGGAGTCGGAATGAGGACTGGAATGAGGGCTGGGGACGAGGGCGTCCTCTGAAGTGCATCATCAGGACCTGAGCTGAGTCAGTAGTCTCTGCTGAGACAGGGTGGAGGCCCCATCCCCGGTACTCTCAGTCCCCAGGGAGAGCCATCGAGAAACAGGAGAAACGGGGAGCTGACAAGAGCACCACGGTCCGAGAGGTTCAGAATCCTGCACCTTCCTCCTGTGACCCTGCCCAGCCAGCCTGGCTCTGTAGGCTCGGGATCCTGAACACTCCTCCAGGTAGAGTGGAACCACTCCAGAGCAGCCAAGCTTGCTCCTGGTAGCCTCGGGGAAGCTACACTTGCTATATTTTTCTAGGTAGAGACGGAAAGAGCCCAAGTGGGCCTGGCCCTCCTCTGATGGGTGGACTGCACATCTGGGGATGGGGCGAGCCTCATTTGCCTTGCCAGCTATGGGACACGGATCAGCTCGGAAAACCATGGCAGTTTTCTGACATGAGAACAGGGCACTCCCACGGGGTGGCCTGGAGGAACCTTTTCTCCCTAGCAAGTTTCACCTGACAAATGCTACCACTAATTGTAAATGGAAGTATTCGATATAGTAGTGATGATCATTTATTGAACTCTTACTATGTGCCAGGAAATTAACAAGCATTATTTAATCCTCACCTCCATGAGGTATATCATTATTATTACTCCTGTTTTAAGACTAAATAAGGTTTGGACCGCTTAAATGTCTCTGAGGCAATAAAAAGGAAAGACTTGGAATACAAGCCCAAGCCTAGAAGTCCGTTATAGAAGAGTTTGAACTGGAAACCTGAGAGAGGTCCCTTTGCCTCTCCCTGCCTCTGTGTCCTTGAGCGAGCTGCTGTCTGCCTCCAGGTCTCCTCCATCTCAAAGCTAAAGGAGGTGGACTGGGGCTTCTTCCTCTTCTCTAGTTCTGTGACTGACACCTCCTTCTCCGTATTTTTGCCTAATTCCACCCCCATCCCTCTACCCTCTTTCCAGTTCTGCTTCCCCTTGAATCCCCCTTCTGTTCCATTTCAAAATGCTCCCTGCAAACAGTCTCCTAGGAGCTCCTTGCCTGGCACCCACCTCGAGAGGGAGGGCCTCCACTGCCCCTTTAATTCTCCCTGGGCTCAGAATGCCAGCGAGTGGAGCTAGCCATCTCCATGAGGTCAGATAAGATACTATATATATCAAGTCAGTAACCTGAGCCCCGGATTACCCGGCCCAAGTCAGACTCCTGCTTCTGGGCTCGCCACTGCACTCCCTGCCCTTTCGGGGAAGGAGAAGCCCCCAGATCCTGCTGAGTGTTCCCGGACACAGGTCAGTAACTGCTCCTTTGGTATCCGAAATTCACAGGGCCATTGTCCAGAGGGCCCTGGACTGTCTGTTTGAGGGATCCCTGTCTGTTTGGGGGAGCATGTGAGAGGCCACCCCACCAGGCCTGGGAGGTGCTATGGGCAAAACCCAGGGGCAGGACCAAGGGCTAGGAGGCCAGGAGGAGGAAGCCGAAGCCCTGGAGGAGAGGGAAGGAGCCTGGGGCTCTCCCCTGGGGTGGGGGTTCCAGGGGAGTGCCTGGGACAGTGGTGGTTAGAAAATAGAATTTAAGAATTCCAATACTGCCTGGGGGGCCCCATATCTTTGCCTTTTCTTAGAGGTATAGAGATGCCCACCCCCTCCCAACCCAAATGAAGGAGAATCCTGAAGAGACACTGCCTTAAGCCCACCCACCTCTTCTCCTCCAGGCGGAATTCTGGTTTTAATCTCCAGTCTCTTTATTTTACCTCTTTTGCCCCATCCCAGCCCTCGAGTAACTGTTGGGATCTAGAGAAACTGAGAGGGACCCAATCCCCTTGATGACCCCCGGCCAAGGCATATCAGGCACTAAACCGGTGGGTCAGAGGGTGCCAGCCCGAGAGGTAGAGCCGCTAGCACCAGGCTGAGGCTCCTGGGCATCTGAGAGCAGTAAACAGAACTCCTGAACTGTGAGAGCACAAATGTCTCCCACCCCAACCTCCCCCTCCGCCTACACGTTCCACTCCTGCCAGGACATCCCTCGACCTAGGGGATGACGCTTGTGTCTAGGCAGTGTCCCAGCAGCCAGGCTTGTGGGTGGGAAAGTGTAGATGGAGACAGGGCCCCTCTGTCAGCCCACTTTACCCTTCAAGGTCAGCCGTCCCAGTCAGTGCCTCATTCCGATGTTGTTAGCTAGCAGCTTTGGGAAGTTCTGAGGTCACGTCTGTGACAGTTCCCAAGCACCTGTGGGACTGACTGGGATTACCTACTCACCTACCTTGGACACAGATAGGAGAAAAGGGACTGAACCCCGCTGAGGTATATGTCTGAAGCCCAGCTAGGGGCTTTCTATCCAGGCAGTGGCAAGGACACAGAAGCTGGCATGCCTTCACCCCAGGCAGGCGAGCGGATCTGGGCAGAGAGGGGCCGTGAAGGCTACTGGGATGTTGGGCATCACCCATCCCATACCCTGGGGGCCAAGAGTGCCTGGCATTCCCGGGGAGCAAGTCCCTCCCCTGGCTGGGCAGGTTAGGGAGCCCTTCACGTGAGCAGCAGGAAATGACAGTGGCTGATGTAATGGGCTGGTGGCCCCAGGAAGATAGGGTTCATTTTAAGCCCTGACTCACCTAGTCTGGGTACCCTGGGGAGTGGGCCAAGCTGCCACAAGGGTAGGAGGCGGGGGACATGCAGGAGCTTGGCATCACGGGTGAAACGGAGGCCTCCTGGACCATCTCTCGGCAGATCAGCATTGTTCCGGGGCTCAGGTTGCGCCTGGCTTCGCTTTCATTTGCCTGCAGTGGAAACTCGAAGGGCAGCTCCTTTGGGAGTCTGTACCTGCCACACTGTTTTGCCTAGACGGTGGACACCTGGACCCCCTCACCCCATGCTGCAGGACCCCAGCCTGTGCCAGCTCAGGGAAAGGCCAGGGAAGAGAGAAGGGGGCAACGGGTTGGCTTCAAGGTAGGCGTTAGCAGACAGAGCCCAGGTAGGTCCCAGTCCCAGGGTGACCCCGGGGGGATCTACACCACCTCTCCAAACCCTAGTTTCCTCATCTGCACACGGGCATAATAATAGCACCTGTTGCTTAGGGCAGTCATGAGGATTAAGTGAGTGATTAATATACAGTGTCCCAGAAGTCTTAGTGCTGATTTAAGCTTTAATAACTTCAGAAATATGAGTGCTAAATGCTTCACTTGACTGTTTCACTATTTAAATTTCTTGTCTATTTGAATGAAAGTATTTTGAATTTCAATTTAACGTTTAAAAAAATTAAACCTTCAAATGACATTTGTAAGCCAGGAGCGTTGGGAAGGCTGTCTCAGTGTTGGACTTTGGGCTGCTGATAAAATGACAAGCTGCCTAAGAAGTACCCAGCAGGATGCCTGGTCCAGGGGTGCTCTGTACCTGCTGGCGGGGCGATGGCCAACTGGTTCCCTCGTCCTTTCAGGAGAAGTGCCTCCACACCTCCCAAGGAGGGAAAACTGAGTAAAGCAAGAGGGAAGAAAGGGAAGCCTGGCAGAACAGGGAAGCGCCAAGGGCCCTGGTGAGCCTGCACGGACAAGGAGGCTGGCAGGAAGGCTGCCCCACTGTCCGAGGTGGCGGGCACCTGGGGAGGTGCTGCCTGGAACCGCATGCCTGTACTTGCCAGCTCTGGGTAAACAGTGAAAGGAGTCCGGCAGCAGGGGCCCCATGCTGGGCAGGGAGGGGCACAGGGGATCACAGCCAATCGGCTGGCCTCCCACTGCCCCATGAAAGGGCCATTCAGTTCAGGCCGTTCCTTTGGCAACGAGGAGACTCGCGGCCATGTGAGTGCCCGTCCTGTCCCTGTCTTGTGCGGCAGAGCTATAGCCAGGGCCCCTGTCCGCTCTCCCGCCCAGGGTGCCTCCTACAGCCTCCAGGGACAGCCACGCCAGGTAACTCAAGGGGCACCAACCCAAGCTGTCTGCTCACCTGCAAGGTGCTGGCACTGTCCTCAAGAGCAAAACTGGGGGGTGGGGGAGAAGACAGGCATGCTCCAGGCCTCAGCCGCAGTGGGGACCCTCTCCCCAGACAGAGGAACTCTGCCAGCTGGCAGCACTGACAAGACAGCTTTCAGGGGGCTGTTAGTGGTAGGGAGGCCTGTCAGTCATCTGGCAGATTGAAGCAGACAGGAGAGCAGGGTTTAGGAGCCCTCCCCCAAGTGGTGCGGCTCCACCCCCGGCCCGGTCCTGCCCAGGGCGACCTGTGGGCCATCCCAGGGCCGCCTGTCCCTGTCCGCTGTACCTGTCTGGCCTCAGCACTCCTGCGTCAACAGGGCCAGGAGAGACCACAAGCTTGGGGCGCTGCCTGCAGAATACCAATTCCCCCGTGTGGGGAGGAGGCAGGAGTTCAGGCCCTTGTGGGGGTGGGGGGCATATCTGATTGGCTGCTCGGTGTCCCAGAGCCCAGCTCCTGGGACCTGGAGTCTCTGTCACTTTGAATTATTGACAGAGCTCTCCAAAGTGAAATAGAGCAGGACTGGTCCCATGCCCCCACCCCGAGCCTCTGCCTGTCTCCGCCCCCGGCCTCCTCAACCTTCATCCTCTTCCTCCCCTGGACCCCAAGAAGCTAAGCAGATGGGAGGGAAGCTTGTGGTTCCCCCAGCCTTGCACCAGGCCCTTCTCCCATTCTCTTTTCCTAGAAAGGGGTAAAAGTTGTGCTGGCTGTGGGAACACGACTTGGTGAGGGAGCCCCCAGCCAGGCCAGGTGGGAATAAGGGTGGCTAGTCATTTATAGGCCAGGCCTTTCTGACATCAGCCTGGACTGAAAATGGCTGGAGGTCTCTGGCAGAGCTTGGAAGTTCTGTCCTGGGGCCTATATGAAAAGTGCCACCTGCTCACCTCCCACCTCTGCAACCTATCCCATACCTTATATGGACTGAGTATCTAGAGCTCTCTGCCAGGCACTCAGCACTTGGGGCTTGGCACCACGTCCCCTCTGCCCTAATGAGCTGGGCGATGGCCTAGGGCAGGCTGTAGGCTGCCTGAGCCACTGCCTGCCAAACAGCTAGATTCTGCCGACGACCCACTCATCTCACTAGGAGCTGCAGGGAGAACCCTGATACCCGGGGCTGCGGTCAGAGGCCGGCCCGGCCAAGAGACAGTCAGCCCCGACATTATTATAGGCCTACAAAGGGAGGAGCCAGGCTGCCTGGCAGGGCTGGGAGAGGAGATAATAACCACTGTCTTTGTTGAGAGCTTTCACATGTTATTATCTCATTTATTCCTCGCAACAACCCTGTGAGGTAGAATCATAATGATGATTACTATACTGATTTTGCAGCTGAGGAAATTGGGGCAGAATCACCCAGCCAGTCAGCCACGGGGCAAGACTCCTCTGATAGTCCTGGATGGCTCTGCAACCCCACCATCCCAGGAGCCCCCAAGAACCCCTGTTGACCCTCAAGGAAAATGAGAGATCTCACCTACCCCTCCTTTGCCCTCCGGCTCCATTAGAGATGCAGCCTGCAGGTTAACAGTGACGGAAGGACTCTGGGGGTCGCCACGTGAGCCTAAATTTGATGGGGGTGGCGAGCTGAGATCAAGTGGGAAGGGCACTGGCCTGGAAATCTGAGAGACATGGACACGAGTCCTCATTCTGCTAGCATGTGGCCCTGGGTGAGTCAGTGGCACTTTTCCACTTGTACAACGGAGAACATGAGATGGATGGCCCCTCCTCGACTGGACACTCTCATATGCCCCCGGTGGGGGTGGTGGATGTCCTAACCAGTCTTAATTGGCTAGAGCGTGCACTTGGACACAGCTGACTCCAAGTTCCTGAAAAACAGCTTGGGCAAACCTCTTACTGTTCAGTCTGAGTAACAGTTGGAGGATGTTGCTACAAGTCCTTTGTAGCAACAATTAAAGCAAGCTTGACAATGCGGGCCGGTGACAGGTACAGTGCCCCTAACTGATGATCACCCTTGTTTCAGCAGAGGGGAAATCTGGGCTAGATTCCCAAAGCTGATGTCCCCGTGGTGAAACCTGGCTCTAGCTGCTTCATGTCGGTCACTTTGGTGTCCTCTATGTAAAGCGTGGCCGTGGCTGTCCACTCCCTAGGCCCGCGGGAAGGCTCAGTTGGATGATGGATGTGGAAATGTCCCCTTTCACTTGTGGTAAAATGTATATGACGTGAAACTTAAAAAAAAAAAAAAAGTCGACCCATTCGGCCTTTGAAAACTCAATTCAGAGGTTCTGTGTTCCTTCAGCAGATCCACCCCAGCTGCAAGGACTGCGGGCGGAGATAGGAGCGCTGCCTGCAGTGCAGGATTTTAGCCTCTAGGGGGCCCCCTTTGCACAAGTCATTATCACCATCGGTTTGCTGTGGGTACTGCTAGGGGAAGCCCTGGGAGGCCACAGGGCCCTAACTCCACTTAGAACTGAAGGCTTAGGTCAGTGCAGAGGGTGGGCTCTACCACACGAGGATCCCCCACCGCAGCAGGTGGCCATGTCCAGGGAAGCACTCTGGGACTGGGTCTGGAGACAAACCAAGCGTTCCTCTCAGCCACCCATCACCACCACCACCCACACCTAAGCCCCTTTCCTCGTCTCATGGGCCTCCTGTTCCTCATCAGGGATCTGGCTAAATGATCCTCAGGTCATGCTGTCTAAACAGTGTAAGATTCCCAAAAGATTGCTCCCAAAGAGGGAAGCAGTCTGAACTCTTGGAATGTCCAGCAGTTTTTAATCCCGGGGGTGAGGGCGGTGGCATCCCTCATCTCAGGGGTGCCTGCAGAAAGAAGCCAAGGAGAGGAAGCAGATGGGATTTGGGTTGGAATACTATTGGGGGCTTTTTTGTTTTTGTTTATTCAGCTGCATCAGGTGTTAGTTGGGGCATGTGAGATCCTGGACCAGAGATCGAACCCAGGGCCCTTGAATTGGGAGTGTGGAGTCCTAGCCACTGCACCACCAGGGAAGTCCCTGGAGTACTATTTGTTGCTTGAAGGGCTGCAGTGGAGCAGTCCCTGCTCTCAGGCTGGGGGCTTTGAGGGGAGCGTCCAGTCCAAGCAGTGCTGAGACTGATTGCCCGTGTGGTTTATGAAAGCCTGCTCAGCTCTGGGGCTCTCCCTGAGGTGTGAATGCCTGGGTGCGTGGAGACCTGCATGCCGGTGCACACGCACATGCAGAGGTGAGTCCCAGTGGTGGGCCAGTGGCTTTCCTGGAAACAGACAAGGGTGGCCCCTGGTTGAGGTCAAGCCACTGGGGAATGGAGAGCAGGCACAGTGGGAGCAGCCTGACCCCCAGCAGGGCCTTCTGACAACTGCTTTCCTTGTCTTTCAGCCCATGAGGCTCCCAGTCCCCACCGAGTGCCGCCCTGAAGGATGTCCCAGCTCTCCTCCACTCTGAAGCGCTACACAGAATCAGCCCGTTATACAGATGCACCTTTCACCAAATCGAGCTATGGCACCTACACTCCCTCTTCCTATGGAACCAACCTGGCTGCCTCCTTCCTGGAGAAGGAGAAGCTTGGTTTCAAGCCCAGCCCCCCTACCAGCTATCTCACCCGTCCCCGTACCTATGGCACCCCCTCCATCCTGGACTATGACCGAGGCCGCCCCCTGCTGAGACCTGACGTCATCGGGGGTGGTAAGAGGGCCGAGAGCCAGACTCGGGGCAGCGAGTGGCCTTCAGGGAGTGGACTCAGCGGGGGTAGTGGATTCCCTTATGGCGTGACCACCAGCTCCCTCAGCTACCTGCCTGTCAGTGCCCGCGACCAGGGCATGACCCTGACCCAGAAGAAGTCGAACAGTCAATCAGACCTGGCCCGGGATTTCTCCAGCCTCCGGACCTCAGATAGCTACCGGCTGGACTCTGGGAACCTGGGCCGCAGCCCCATGCTGGCCCGCACTCGCAAGGAGCTGTGCGCCCTGCAGGGCCTGTACCAGGCGGCCAGCCGCTCCGAGTACCTGGCTGACTACCTGGAGAATTATGGGCGCAAGGCCAGCACACCTCAGGTGCCCACCCCGACCCCTCCCTCACGAGCCCCCGAAGTCCTCAGCCCCACCTACCGACCCAGTGGCCGTTACAGTCTGTGGGAGAAGGGCAAGGGCCAGGCCCTTGTGTCCAGCCGCTCCAGCTCCCCAGGGCGAGACACCATGGTGAGTTTGCCCCTTGGGGACCTGGTGATGGGCTGGGGAGGAAGCCACTGATGAGGAAAGGGCTTCCACCTTGACAATCGCAGGCAGAGGTTTTCCTTCCCAGGCCTCACAGTGGCTGTTCCTGTAGCCCAGGTGGGGATGAACCAGGGAAGTCATCTCAGCACACCTGGCGCCCTTGTGGCTTGATGTCTTTGCTCAGGGGCTCTCCCACTCTCCCCAGGAAATGCACTTCACGACCTGTGCACTCGATGATGGCCCTGCAGTGCTCTTGGAAATGCCCAGCTACCCACACACACACTGCGACTCTTATCCTCTGCTTTCCCACCCAACATGCCTGGGGCCCCTGCAGGCCCTGCCCCATCCTGGACTGCATGCTGAGACCCCCAGACCACCAGTGTGCCCTGTGGTAAGAGAGGCCCCCGGCCCTGACTGCATCTCTCCTCCTGCTCAGGCTTTTATCTCTCAGTCCAGAGACAAGGCTTAACGTTGGAAAGTAAGACATCAGAAGAGGATCTCTCCTCTGATGGATGCTGCCTGGCTGCGGACCAGGGGTCTAGACAGGAGTAGTTCTCGTGTGTCTTTGGAGAAAATGGTGCAGAACTTCTTGTCTAGGGCTTTAGATGATCCAGTCTCTTTCTACTCCAATGTGCCTGGATTCAAATAAGGGAAGAGGCTCTGCTGGAGACTTCAGTGAGGGCTGGCGTGACCCACCCACATCTGATCCCTGACACACCTCTCCTGGGGCACTGACTACAATTCTTCCTTTTGCGTAGTCATCAGTTTACCCATTAGGTGGTGAGCTTTCAGAGGATGAGAAAGAAATCAAATCTCCAGATCCCTCACTGTGTACCTAGCTCTGTAGAATTCAGCTGACCTACGTATCACATGGATGGTTGAATGGATGGATGGACGGGGGAGTGAATAGATATATGGGGGAATGAATGGATAGATGGGGGAGTGAGCGGGTAGATAGATGGATGGATGGATTTGAGTGGGTATTCAGAAGGACAGGCAAGCATCTGGAGGGGAGAACTGGGTGTTGTGTCATCTTCATTACTGTATGTACCCTTCTACTCTTAGGACACGTGTCTTTTAGAAACAATAGCTGTGCCGTAGCAAGACATGCTGTTTAGGGGACTTGTCCAGAAAAACGGAACAGGGGTACAGGATGGAGGCGGTGCTTTGGGACACAGACCTTGAAGCTTGTCAAAACTAAAGGTCCCGAGAGGACAAATTGATACCATTGCTTAGAGAGTCTCAGCCTTGCTGGACCCCCTGTGAAGTGCCATGGGAGATGCAAAAGCTGGTGCCTCCCAGAACATTCAGACCCTGAGAAGGCAGGGCTGGCTACGTTGGAGGGCTAGAGTGGATGAGGAATGGCAAGCAACAGAGCTGGCCTCAGAGGGAGACGTGCTCTCAGGGGACATATGCTTGGGTTGAAGCGTGAGTGGCTGGCACAGGTCTGGTGTTGCTCATCTCAAGGGCAATCAATCAGAAAGTGGCTCTCAATGGAGGGGCCTGGGTGTTAGAGGCCTCTGAGGGGCTCCCTCCCTTTGTTCAGAAGGACTCTTTATGGGGCTCAGTGTTCCTAAAAAGTGGGGTCTGCAGACTGACTACTTCAGAAACATCTGTGGGCTAAATTGTCTGGGGGCCCCATCCAGACCCCCTGGAGGCAAACTCTCTAGGGATATAGGGCCTGAGACTCCGGCCCTTTTTCACAAGCTTTTCAGGTAATCTTCAAGCACACTGAGGTTTGAAAACCTCCCCTCCACAGACTAAACCACAGAGCCAAACCTCAGCCCCAATCCCCTGAGAGCAGGCCCGCCTCCTTCCCACACAGGCAGATCCCAAACCTCCCCAGAGTCGCCACAGCAGACACCCTGGCCCCAACCTCCTCCCCTAGGGCCAGCCTGAGGGGAGTTTTGCAAGAGGATCTCAGAGAAGTGGGCAGGTTGACCCAGGGCAAACTCAGCTGCTGTAACATCCCTTTTTCCCTGTCCAGAACCAACCCACAACACACAGGAGTAACCAGCAGCCCTGCAACTGAGCTAGTGTTTCACTCTGAGCTATTCCTCAAGAAAAACGTCATCTGAGTTTTTCTGTAACAGAAAAACCCAAACGAATTTCCTGGTCAGCTCAGTACTACCAACTGGGAAAGACCTCTCTTGGGCTCAGTGGTGTAAGACCTTGATTTAATCTCACTCTTCTCCCCTCACCACCCTCACCCTCGCTTCTGGTGCTGATCAGATCTTGCTGGGGTGAGAACCACCCTGTTCACGGGGCCTGGACCACTTCTGTCTAGAACCAGGTCCAGTTTCTTTTCCGACCTCCATCAACGGCTCTTCCCATCTCATTCATTCATTTGATGGTGTTCAGCTTACTAGCAGGTAACCTTAGAGAAATGCGTGAACTTCTGAACCTGTTTGCTCTGTAAAATGAGAGCAGTCATAGTCCCCACTTCAGAGATCCTGGTGGGGACTCAAAGGGTGTGGTGTGAAAGGGCTTGGCACTCAGCAGGTGCTTGATCAATATCAGTCCTTCTTTCTGCCTTCCAGGTGCTTGGGGCAGGGGGGTGCAGGAGAGGTGTGAGCTGTGGTCCCTGCCCTCAGGGAAGTAAGTTCTAAAAATAGTTGCCCCAGGAGGCTACCCTAGGTGTTTTTTCAGGATCATAGGTGATGGGAAAGGGAGAAGGTCATCCGAGGCTGGGATGAACAGTTTGGCCACTGGAAGAACACTTTGCCTCTTTAACCTTGGATACCTCTCATCTGAACTGTTGCCTCACCCATAAAAGGGAATGGTCATGCCTGCCCTGCCCACCTCCCAGGGATGTCATGAGGTTCAAAGCAAATCATGGATGCAGAGGAATTTGCAACCAGTAAAATGCAATGGGAGAGTTGCCTTAAACTCAAGGGGGAAAAGGTGCTACTGGAAAAGAAGGGGCCTTTGGCAGCTGACTGGAGTGGGGGGAAGGGACCACCACTGGGAGGAACAAAGGTGAGAGAGTGCATCCTAGGGCAGGGCCCCAGTGAGATCTGACTCCTCTGAGGCAGCTCTGGCCCCGGGCTCTCTGGGCAGCTGACATGTCAAAAGAAGCAGGACCAATGGGGGCGGGGGGTGGGGGGCGGTGCAATGTGTTAGCCACTCAATCAAGTCTGACTCTTTGCAACCTTATGGACTGTAGCCCATCAGGCTCCTCTGTCCGTGGGCTTCTCCAGGCAAGGATACTGAAATGGATTGCCATTTCCTTCTCCAGGGGGTCTTAACAACCCAGGGATCAAACCCAAGTCTCCTGCATTGCAGGCAGATTCTTTATCATCTGAGCCATCAGGGAAGCCCCAGTGAGATGCTAGAGAGATGCAAATAGATCCAACTCTCAGGCATAAATAATGCATAGCATGAGAAGGTAGGATGTGCCTTATTCTATTGACATCGTTTTGCTTAATTAAGTGATACTCCCAGGGATGTGCAGAAGTAATTACTCCTTTTCTGTCATGTTACCCCTTTCTCCCACTAATTTGCTTCTGGAATTCCCCTACAACCTGAGGCCTGTCCTGGTGACTATTTCTGAACTCTTTCATCTTCCTAACTTGCTAGGACTTTGTTGTGGTTTGGAGCACAGAGAGGTTTGCTCCTGAATGCGGGGAGCCCCAGATGGAAGCTATGAGATGGTGAATATAAATATTTACCCTAAAATATAATTTCATTAATATTATTTAGAAGTCCAATACTTGTTCACATATGTTCAAGGAAGGCCTATTCGCAATAGCAAAAGAATGAAGTATTGATACATGCTGCAATGTGGAAGAACCTTGAAAATGTTCTTATACCAAGTATAAGAAGTCAGACCCCAAAGGTCACATATTGTATGAGTCCATTTTTATGAAATAGCTAGAAGCAGTAAATCCATACAGACATGTGTAGATTGGTGATTGCCTGGGACTTAGAGGAGTGGGGATGGGATGCACCGGCTTTATGGGCCTGGGGCTTCCTGTTGGGGTGATGAAAATGTTTTGGAATTAGATGGAGGTGACGGTTACACAACATCATGCATGTACTAAATGCCACTAATTTGTTCACATTCAAATGGTTAACTTTATGTTATGTAACTCTCATCTTAAAATGGGGCCAAGTTTTTAAAACATTACCTAGGAAGATTTGATGAAAGCACCATATACTTATTGGAAAGAGCTTGAAGTCATGACAGAAGCTACCTAGTCCTTCAGTGGAAGCAGCATATGAATTTTCTCCTTTTTACAAGCCCCCAGGGGTCAACATAGTCCCACAATGCAGGGAGGCAGTGTGTGTTAACCGGGTGTATCCCGGGAGAGCGTCTCGGATAGAAGAGATTCGTGGGGAAGGAAAAAGTACCCAGATAAGGTGGGTTAGACTCCAGTTCAAGACACACTGGGCCATCTCTTCTGCCTGGGATGTGGGAGGGAGGAGACTTAAAAACCCAGTTTCTCTATGAGCTATAAAAAAAAATCAATCAAAGAATGCATCATTGAGTAGTAGTATATTTTTAGAGAAATGTTCTCCTTATGAATTTTTCTCTTAAAGTTAACTATAACATTTTACTTAACTATAAAAGCAACCTACATATTATATATAGCTTGGGAAGTACAGATAAGCATAAAGAAAAAAGAAGGAAATCACCAATTAGCCTACCCAACAGAAGTGACTATACAGTGGCCACTGCTGTAAAAACAGTTTAATGTATCTTTTCCAGTGTTTTATCTTTGCCCTTTGTTCACATGGCTAAAATCACATGATGCATACACATACTTCTTTTCCCCATAATATCATAGACTCAGCATTCCTCTGGTTTATTAAAACTGCTTTGTAAACGTCATTGTGTTGGCTGCACAATATTCCATTGTTAGGAGGTGCGGTTTATCTAGCCACATCCTTATCAGTAGACACTTAGCTTGCCCTCTAAGAGTGTGACACTAAACTCAGCACATACAGCAAAAGCACCGGTGTAGGGACCCAGGAGACTGAGAGACTGACTGTGTGACCAGGGCTACACAAACCTTCCGGTGAGGTAGTTGCATGTAATCTTGGAAGGATGAGACTGGTATGTGATTATAATTTTGCTAGTAGGACCCAAACTCACAGCAGTTTACATCTGGTTTGGAGAACAAACAGAAGGGTGACCCCAGCATGCAGCCTGGAAAAGAAAGAGCTGGAGGCTGGCAGCTTTATGCAGGCCCTGCCCAGCAGGGAGGGGGTCCTGGCCCAGTGCTTTGTATTTTTCACTCCTTAGGCAAGTCTTTCTTGACCCCCTGTGGATGGCAGGTGGAGTACCATAGGACACACCACAGGAGTCAGGCACCCTCTGTACCTCACAGGAGCATGTATGCAGCAGGGCAGGCAGGCTGTTCAGGGTGACTGAAGATGTGGGGCAGTACAGTCTGAGCCATGGTGGGACTGTGTTCTGGAGCAGGGACAGAGCATCCTGGGTTCAGTCCAGGGAGGCTTCTCATAGAAGGTGACTCTTGAGCTGAGATTCAGTAGACAAACTGGAATTAGAGTCCCCTGAGATGGCTGGATGGCATCACTGACTCGATGGATGTGAGTTTGAGTGAACTCTAGAAGATGGTGATGGACAGGGAGGCCTGGCATGCTGCAATTCATGGGCTTGCAAAGAGTCGGACACGACTGAGTGACTGAACTGAACTGAACAGAACTGAGCACCAGCATGGATTTCCCCCAGGGGTCACCTTCTTCTGATTCTGCACTCTCTAGGTAGCTGTTTGTAACTAATTTGACTTCCAATATCCATAGCGAGAGAACGCGCTGTTCAGGTCCTTGTGATGGGGGCATTTCTCAATGCCAAGGCCATGGTAGTATCTGCTCTTGAACTTGGTTCCTGTGAGCCTGTCCCTGAGAAATGGACCTACTCTTTGTTCTGACCTGGTGAGTTTTCTGGGCCTGCAAAACCAAGGATACCTGGGCATGAAGCATGGTGAAACTGCCTGGGTGATCTATGTTCCCTAAGAATGCCTCTCTGGGAACATCAGAGCTCCAGCTTCTCCCTCCTACCTGCAACAGCTCCCTCTCAAGGGTGTTGTGAGGTTTAATCAGGAGGATTAATTGGCAATGAGCCTGGCTCTGAGTGAGTGCTCAGGAGTCTCAGTCTTGTCTTCCTCCATCACAGACTCCTGCTCCATGTCAGGGGTAGCGGGTGAGTGGAGGGGATGAGTCACAAAACTTCCCTCCAGCTAGTTCTCCCAGCTCATTAACCAAGCCATCAGTCAATGTGACTAATTGTTACTTTTTGAGATAAATGTTTAAAATATCATCTCTTATGACAAGTTCTTTAAAAGCTTTGCTGGGAGTGGTAGGCGAAGATAATAACGCATGCACAGAACAACCAGAAAATCATACTGGAAGCAGTTTGACTGTGAAGGTTCCCTCCTGGGCCTAGAATGTTTGCGGTCAGTGTCCAGTCTGACCAGGCAGTGCCCAGATAGTTCCTGGCAGAGCTGGAATTCAAGCTTAGGTCTGTGTTTCTAAGCCCCAGGGCTTTTGGCTGTGTTTTGCCTCCATGTGTGGAGAGTGGACAGAAAGTCATGGACTTTGGTGTCAGAGGGACCTGAGTTTGCCTTACAAGCTGTGTGAACTTGGACAGACCATGAAGTCTCCTTAACAACCAGAAGGCAACAGTGGCAGCAGGAGTAATGATAATGCCTCATACTTACAGGGCACTTGCTAGGAGTCAGGCGTGCTTTACTATGTTAAGTTGTTTTACTTGCAATAGTCCTACGAGGTTGATAGTATTATGTTGCCAGGGAGTTAGTAACAGTGACCGCAGTGGGATCACATGAAGGTTAAATGAGATACTGTATGTGTGTGAGTGTTTGGCTTGGCAGAGAGTAAGTGCTAAATCATAGAGAATGTGGGTGACTACAGCCCTGAGAAAGACACGGGAGACAGCCCTTCACTGCCAACATCCTCCATTTGTGAGAAAAAACAATACTGATCTGGACTAGAATCCGGGTTCTCTTTGATTTCCTCCACCCAATGTAACTGCTCTTGTTCATGAAGCTTCCGCCCAGTGCTCCATAATGTCAGCTAGAGAATGAGGCACAGGGTCATAGGTCCCCAGAGCTGATTGATATTCCAGACCAGACTGGTCGTTTCCTCAGACACAGAAAGTTCTTACCTGAGAAAAGGGGTAGGGGTGCTCTTGTGCCTCTGGGCTCTGCTTTTTTTTAAAAAAAATTAATTTATTTGTTTTAATTGGAGGCTAGTTACTTTACAGTATTGTAGTGGTTTTTGCTGCACATTGGGCTCTGCTTTTTTATTAATAGAAAAGAGAGACACCTGCACGGTGTCTCTCCAATAGGTTGGCCACTTTTTCTCCATAAGGTTCCCGGGGATTTTATTCTGGGAATAGGAGGTGGGATGGGGGTTGGGAAAGGGGATGAGGAGGCAGTTGCCACTCCCACTGGGAAAGACCCCTGTCATCCCACAAGGTGTGAGCTTGGCTGCCCCCCAACTGGAGCCCCATCTGAACAGAGGCATCTATGTGAGTTCAGGAGGCTGGTCCACTGGCGCCACGAGGCTCTGCCTGACGGGTCCCCTCAGTTCCTGTTATGATCCATCTCTACCTGGACTGGGAGACTGTCTTCTTTTTACCTTAACCTGAGCATCTGCTTCTGTGGGATATTAACTCATTTCCTTTGGGCCTGTGCTCTGAGCAGAGAGGGGCAGCTGGTCACTGATTTCTGTGTAATAACCCTTCAGATCCTCAAAGACAGTTATTAAATCTCCCCTTGGCTGCCTCCTGCCCAAATAAATCATTGCTGCCCCTTTCACCTTTTCTCCTCGGGTCATTTCTTCACTCTGTGCAGCACTGTTCAGAGCCCCTCCGTCCTCCCCATACCACCAGGAGCCAGGAAGCCGAGGGGTTGGCCCAGGCTCAGAGGCCACTTATTTTGCACAAAGTGAATAGGGGATGGGAAGAGCCCATCATGGATAATTCAGGAGCAGGTGACTCTGCGGACAACTGGGACTAAGGCAAAGGACTCTGAGAGAGGCAGGAGAACAAGACAGGAGAGCTTCGAGAAGGAAATGGTCAGTACCAAATGCACAGAAAGGTCAGATATAATGATTCCATGTTGGTCTTCCTTTCAAGGTAAGTTGTCCCCACTGGACCCATTTTCTAGCCTCTAGAAGGATCCTAGGCCCATCCACTGACTACATAGATATCACTGACCTTCGTCTCCATAAGGGTTCTCACCAGGCTTCTCTGGTCCCAAGAATCCAAACTCTCTCCAGTCCACCTCCTGGTTCCCACATGGGCTCTCAGAGGCAGGCCCAGGTGAGGACACCTGGGAAGGTAAAGATGCTCCATCTCCTCCCTATGCATGGACCTGGACTCAGATCTCCTGCTCCAGTCCATGGGTCTGCCTCTGACTATACTGCCAGCACACTCTACCTCCCCCATCTCTCTTCCTCCCTTCTTTCCCTTCTTGCCATAACCTGGGTAGAATAGGGGTCTTTATTCCTTTTTTAGTTTTCCACCACAACTAGCTGGGGTATGGGTGGGTAAAGAACAACCCCTAAGAGATATATCCATCCTTATTGCCAGAACCTGTGAATGTTACCTTATATGGCAAAAAAAGGTCTTTGAAGATGTGATTAAGTTAAAATTTTTGAGATGGGGAGATTAGCCCGGGTTATCCTAATGGACACTAAATGAAATTTTAGGTATCTTTATAAGAGAGAGACAGAGGAATATTGGATACCATCTGGTGTCAAAGGCTGAAAAGATGAGAAGTCAATGTGAAAATGAAACAGTAATTAAAAGACTCTGACCTTGAAGACTGCAGTGACATGGCCTCAAGTCAATACCAGCAGCCACTGGAAGGAAGAATCACAAAAAGGATTCTCTCTTAGACTCTGTGAAGCCCGTGAGGCCCTGCCAACCCTTTGATTTTGGCCTAGTGACACTGATTTTGAACTTCTAACTTTTAGAAACCTAAGAGAATAAATTTCTGTGCTTTTATGGGTAAATATCCAACTCCCAAAAACCACTAATTTGAAAAGATACATGTACCCCAATGTTTATAGCAGCATTATTTACAGTTGCCAAGATGTGAAAGCAACCTAAATGTCATCAACCCGGCGAATGATGTGATATAAATATACAATGGAATACAACTCAGCCATAAAAAGAATGATTTTTGCCATTTGCAGCAACATGGATGGACTCGGAGAACATTATGCTAAGTTAAATAAGTCAGACAGAGAAAGACAGATATGGTATGATATCACTTATATGTGGAATCTGAAAAATACAACAGGGAATATAACAAAAAAGAAACAGACTCAGACAAAGAGGACAGATTAGTGGTTACCAATGGGTAGAGGAAAGGTGGGAGGGGCAAGCTAGGGGTAAAGGATTAAGAGGTACAAACTACTATATATAAAATAAGCTACAAGGATATATTGTACAACACAGAGAATATAGCCAATATTTTAAAATAACTATAAAAGGAATATAAGCTTGTGAAAATTGTGAATCATTATATTGTACACCTGTAACCTATATAATATTGTATAGTAACTATACTTTAATAAAAGAAAAAAAATGAAGTTGCAAATATATGTTGTCTACCAAAAAAATTTTCTGTGCTTTTAAGGCATTACATTTGTTGTAATTTATTATAGTGGCCACAAGGAAATGAATACATGGGCATTGCCAATATACATGAGGAGGTTAAAGTCTATGACCGTTAAAAATGCTTGGATCCCATATTTGCAATTCAATGCTTAGGAGTGAAAGAGAAATCAGGATATAGCTCAAAAATTCAAATTCATTGTTTGGGGGAGGTAGGATTTTACCACCGTTTCTTCATACTCCTCCTTCCTTCCATGCTTAAGGCTCTTAAGGGCAGAAGCTTCTATAGGATCTGAGAGGTTCTTGTTGAACTTGTTAATTTGTGCCTTCTCAGCAGGACTTGGATTGTGAAAAAGAGTACCATCTCCCTGTCCGTTCTCCAAGTGCAATCTTTAATCTTGTGCCTTCCCTAGACTCTGCAGGTCTCTGAGGATGGCTACTCCATTTGTCCCTAAAACACTACAAAGGAAATAAAGATAGAGAAGAATGAAAATATGGTGGGTGGGGCGATGAGGGTGCTTAGGTAGGGTAGTTAAGAAAGATTTTCTGAGGACTTGACTTTCATGCTTAAAAGCTGGATTATTTTAGGCACAGAACAATGCAAGCAAAGGTGTCAAGGTAGGAAAAAATCAGATATGCTCTAGAACTGAAAGGAGACCAGTGTGTCTGGAGAGTAGACCTAAACGAGTCGTACACAGCTTTGTTGGCAATTATGGGGAGTTTGGGTTTTTCTTTAAGTAAAATGCAAACCAGGCTCATTTGTTAGTGCAAACTCTCAGATCCTTCACAATTTTGAACTTACCAATACATTTTGTTTTCCATCACACAGAAACTGAGACACAGAGACATCAAGTTGAATAACTTGCTCAGAGTCACACAACTGATAAATGGAGTTTGACTGAAAACCTAGTTCTAGCTGAGCCCAGACTCTGTGCTCTTACCCCCATGAAGGAGGGTCTCCAGTGGATTCACTGTGACATAGAGCTCAGCATGGCTGTAAGCAGAGACAGATCTCTTGGAGTGTAGCCTGAGCATCGCAAACTTTAGTTATGTCATTTGGAGACCTGATCACCCAAGATGTGATGGGGAAGTGCTGTTAATTTATTCTGTGCTGGACCCATCAGGCCCATGGGTTTCACTTCTAATTGTCTGAAGTGGTATTCTCATCCAATGTGCTCCAGAATGTAATGATCCAGAAACTCCTGGCTGATGATAGAGGAACGAGAGAGAGAGAGCCCTTGCCTGCTCTTCTCAATGGGCTGGGATCTATTTTCAAAATGATTTTTTCATCCTTTTTCTACCACTTCCACTATCAATAAATATTGCTATTATTATTATTAGTTATTTCCTCAAAATAGTGGAATTATGGGGGAGATTCCCAGAAGAGAAATAAAGCCAATAAGATGGAGAAAGGGAGGACCTTGCCAGAAAGGCTAACCCAGTGGTACGGGAGGGGCCAGTCCTGCTGGGTCTGGGCTGAGTTTGGAGACACTGGAAGGACAAAGTATAGAGGGGAGGGATTCAGAGGCCCTGCAACTGGACCTCCTGGGAAATGCTTCACTTTAATGGAATTCCAGACTGAATGGCTCACCCTGTCCCACTAGGTGCATGCATAGCCGAGGAGACCCTTGATACCTAGTTTTGGAGGTGAGGGTGGGAGGTAAGAGGCAGGGAAAGGGTGAGTGTCCTTTTTTCGTCTCTGGCTGGAAGCTGGATACACGATGGGCCCTCAGGAGGTGTTGCACTGTAATAGTGGGTAGGATGAAGTGACTGTGCTCCTGCTCTGTTGCCTGTTCTCTGGGTGACGTTGGTGAAGCTGTATCACCTCTTTGAACTCATTTTCCCTCACCTGCCACATGGGCATGAGATTAGCAGCCACCCGGCAGGGTTCATCTTGAGGGACAAGTGCGGTGAATGCATCTTGTAGACGCTGGAGCCCTGAACAATTCTAAGGCACGAAAATCTCTAAGACAGTGTCTATTGTTCCTTTTCAAATATGCCCAGGCATCACATTTCTCTAACTGTTAACAGCACAGTTCTCCCATTAACATATTCCTTCATAATAATGAGAATTTGTATATTCTTCTGTGGTTCATAAAGCTAGTTTTGTTCTGAATGCAAAAAATGCTATTCGTAAATATACAGTCCCCCTTCCCTCTTTAGTCTGTGTGAGAAAAGTAGCTCTTCACTGGTTTATGGCAAAAATGTCAGCACCATTATTTGCGCATCATGAAGAGTTTCTCTTTGTCTCCAGTCCCAACCATAGAACTTTCTGGAATAAAAGCTGAATTGATAAGCGAGGAGATGCTTTCCTGTGTGTAGGGTCAGTCAGAGGGTGTCAGGGTGGAAATAAAGATCAGAAAAAGGCTAAACCACCTACACGTCAATGTTTGTAGGCAGAAAGGCCCTGGTTCTGACCGATCTTGGCTCTGCCACTTACAAGGTCTGTGACCTTGGGCGTGAAACTTGGAACCTCTGGATGCCTATTTTCTCATCTACAAAATGAGACCAGAAACACCATCCTTTTTGGACCATGGTGGGAATTAGTGAGAGAATGTGCATGAAGGACATGGCACAGGGCTTGCTATATACAAGCTCAGTCATTGGGGCTGTTTTTAGGACTTCTGCTCAGCTTTCTATTGGCTGACAGAGAGGAGGGAGACTGCAATGAAATGATCAGACCTACAGCCTCTGGTTTAATGTGACCACAAATCCTTCTGCACCTGAAAGTGGTCCTGAAGTGTGTGAGGTGGTGACTGTCCCTCTCCCTTTCCAGAAATGGAGACAGAGGGATGGTTGTGCTACAACCCCCTGCCCAGTCACTGTAACGGGATCACATTCTTAGCCATGCACTGCCCCAAAATGGCAGCCTCTTGCAGCTGGGAAGCACTGTAGAGCCTCAGAGAGCTGTGCTCTTTGAGACACTGTTCTAGGTTAATCTGCCACCTCTTTGGGGCCAGCCTTAGTGGCAGAGTGAGACCCCTAGCTCCCTCTTGGTTCCCCTCTTCTTCCCCTGTTCCGCTGCTTGCTCCCCTCCCAGCTGGCCTGGGCTGCGTGAGCCCATCAGCTCCACTGGGCCCTTGACCTACCGTCAAGGGGTAGAGACGACAAATGCAAACACGGACTGGGCCTTGTGGGCGACGGGTAATAGAAAGAGTGAAGTCTGGCCCGGGGTTTGGTATGTGATAATGATCCTCTAAAAAAAGAAACTTAATTACACCCTGAAATGGACTGATTCCTTTATTCTCTTGAACTGAATGTGCTGGACTTGGGAGGCCCCTTGCTTTCTTGCTGCCTGGTCTATTTCTACCTCTCTCTTCTTGCCAGTGTTGTTTGTGTCACATTCCAGAAATGTTTCCTAAGATTGAGATCCAAATGAAAATGGACTGGCTTGTAACTCAGCCTCTCATAGGTCAGGTCCTTAGGCACAGTTCTGAGGATCCACCATGGACTGAGTCACCTTGAATGATTTTAATTCACTACTGTCAGCTTGATTTTTATCATAGGAATAGCAATATCTAGCATATTGGCATCCAGAATGGATAGTCAATAAATGATTTTGGAAAAAAAAAATAAGTAAAGGACATAACCTGATACCAAATGGGCAATCAAGATATATTAGTGGAATCTGAATTTTATCAGTTTCTTATCTGTGAAAATGGCAATAATAATCATAGTACCTGCTAGCAGGGAGTCTGACAGAATGAAGTGAGATAATCTGTACAAAGAGCCCAGTGGCTGTCACACGCGGAGTCGTCAATATCTGTTCCCTGTTATTATTATCAACTTTGCAGGCTCTGGGATTTTCATAATGTGGGTAATTTGAAGAAAGAGAGAAACGGCTCCCCCTGAGGAGACTCAGCTCTCCACACCACAGAGGCTGGAGTGTGAGGTGTGGGAGGATTAGAACAGAGAAGTAAGCAGAGGGATAGAGATAACCCAAAGCACACTGGGGCTGCTAGTTTCTTTGCAAGGCACAAGGAGTCTAGATCAGTTCCACGTGACGCTTTTTGTTACAAGAAAGAAGGCAGAGGGAGGGCACAGGAATCCCAGTGAGACCAACTCCAGGCACCCTGTCCTTGAAATCTCAGGGGTAATTCGGGGGACTAGTCTGATTTCCACCTGTAAATACACGGTTTAGGGCACTGATGACAAATAGCTTCAGTTCTAGCATGGCTGTACAAGGGAAGTGGCTGCTTCAAACTTCATCCCAATAACAAACTGAGCAGATTTGCACGACCAAGTGAGAGATGATCACGGCACCAACCTGATACGTAATCGATGATGCCTGAGAGTCGGACACGACTGAGCGACTGAACTGAACTGAGATCTCCCTGGCCTGTGAGCCCTGGAGATGAATGTGAAGCCCCATTCCAGGACTGTGGAAGTTGGTTCCTCTCTACAATGTCTACAAATGGAGAAGGAAATGGCAACCTACTCCAGTATTCTTGCCTGGAACAATCCCATGGACAGAGGCGCCTGGCAGGCTGCAGTTCATGGGGTTGCAAAGAGTCGGACATGACTGAGCAACTGAGGACGCAGAATTCCTGTAACCCCTGTGACCTCGCGTCTCTACCAGGCTTACTCCGACGAGGGCCTATTCCCTGTTCTAAATCCACGCCCACATGAGCTCACATAGGGGAGTTGTGTGTCTACCAGACTGTACTGAACATTTGGATAAAAAAGTTCATAAATTAAAATTAGATGTTCTCATTCCTAGAATGTTCTTTCACCATTTCCTCAGCGGGGAGCATTGCCTCCCACTCTAACTCCCTCTCTTCTTGGCTTTCTCTAGTGACTAGTTCCTACTGTCCAATTCAGCTTCCTGTGTGTGTGTGGGCTAAGTCGCTTCAGTTGTGTCCGATTCTTTGCAATACTGTGGACAGTAGCCTGCCAGGCTCCTCTGTCCATGGGATTCTCCAGGCAAGAATACTGGAGTGGGTTGTCGTGCCCTTCCCCAGATTCAGTTCCCTGCCATCTTGCATATCCAAAGGGACTGTTAGCATCCTCAGAAGGCAGATGTGCTTATAAACTGCCCCCCTTTCCCACTGCATACTCAGAACCAGGAGGATTTCTCCACCTGTTTGTTGGAGAAGGTCATGAAAATGTGCTCCACGTGCAGGAAGATGCTTCCTCCTGAGCTGAACAAGACAAAGGTCAGAGCTATCCATCTGGAGCTGCTAGTCTCCCTTTCCAGCCTGGAGAATTGACTGGCCAGTTTGGCTCCATCCTCTGGCTGGACATGGTTTTTGGATGCAGCCTCAGGCCCTGGCAGTCTGCACACAGGGCTGCGTCTGTCGCTAGGCAGATCCTCTCACTGTCTTGGACTAACAAGCCTGGGTGACAGGTGGTGAGCAGAATATTATAGGCCAGGTTTCAGCCAGAGGCCAGCACTCACGCTGACCAGACCCAGCTCTTGGCAGACCCGGCACCACCTTGAAAATCATGCTGCTCATATGCACTTCTCCCTGTCCTGAGATGTTACAGGAGCGAATTAAACACAGCTCAGTTGTTTCTGCTTCCTCCTGAGGAGCAGGAGGGCACAGGGCTCCCTTTTTCTAGCATTGACTGAAGGCATCCTCCGTGAAGTGATCTACGTGAGTGTCTCATCCAGTTTTCAGAGCCATCCTGTGGGGAGAGAGAATCTCGTTTGACAGAGGAAGGGGCAGGCCTGGGGTTCACAAAGCGCTTGAGAGTGCACTCATATCACCCTTCATGGTGATGCTGCCCCAACCTCCCTGGGCAGAGGAAGCGCACTGACATTCACTGGATACTAGCTCTGTGCCAGGTGCTCCCACTCCAATGTCACCCTTTTAGATTAGAATTGACAGCTGTGAGATTTTATTAGCCCCAGTTTCCAGATGAGGAAGCCAGGTCTCAGAGGCTGAATCGTCAGACGTGACATCAGGATTCCAGCCATGGTTCTTCTGCTTGTTGTCCCCCACAGAGCAGCGACTTGGGTTAAGCTGACTTAGGCTAACCCGTCAGGTGTGGATGCCACTGGGACCCACCCAGCTCTCCATCCAGCCTTGCTGTCTCATTGCCTCCAGGCCTCCCCAGCTGCCGACTTTCATAACCAGCCACTGGCAGGCTCAGTTCTACCAAGGCCTGCAGCCAATGGGAGCCTGGCCCAGCACAGTGGAAATTCCCTGTCCATTGGAGAGTGACTTCTGTAGTAGGACTGCTGCCCCATGCCCTATGATAGTTGTCTAGAGTGAGTGAGCTGAGCAGGTGGTCGCTGCAGGAGCATCAAGCTGTGGCCTCCCTCCTTGACCCTGTGCCTCCTTGGCATTAAGCCACCACACTGGTTTCAGTCCAGTTCTTACATCATAGGGCCTAGTGGGCCTGAAGAATGGTCTTGACCCTCTGCCTTTGATCTGGGCCTTTGATCTGACTTGAGTATATTTTGATCAAGCAAAGTGCTCTACTGTATAGGTTGGGGGACAAACAGTACCCCCAACACATTCCCAGAACGCAGTGCTTGAGTTCTATATTAGTTTGGGCTCTACAGAGAAACAGAACCAATTTGATACACACTCACATGTGTATGTGTATACACGTATCTGTATATGAACATATATATATACACATATGTATGGGCTTCCCTGGTGGCTCAGATGGTAAAGAATTGGCCTGCAGTGCAGGAAACCCAAGTTCAATCCCTGGGTCAGGAAGACCCCCTGGAGAAGGAAATGGCAACCCACTCCAGTATTCTTGCCTGGAGAACTCCATGGACAAAGGAGCTGGGTGGGCTACAGTCCATGGGGTCACAAAGAATCAGACAGGACTGAGTGACTAACACACACTCACACACACACATAGAGAGAGGGAGAGTATTTGTTCTAAGGAATTGACTCACCAACTGTGGGGGTGGACAAGTCTGAAATCTGTAGGGCAGGATTTCTGTTGCAGTCAGGAAGAGAGCGCCTTCCTCTTTGGGAAAATTTGGTCTTTGCTCAAGGCCTTTAACTGATTGAATGAGGCCCACCCACTCGTGGAGGGTAATCTGCTTTACTCAAAGTCTATAGATTTAAACATTAATCATATCTAAAAAATATCTTCACAGCAAAATCTAGACTGGTGTTTGAAGAGCTGAATATCATAGCCTAGCCAAGTTGACACATAAAATGAACCATCACAAGCGCCCATCTGTGAGAAATAGCGGCAAGTCCGGAAGTCCAGTCCATGCCCCTGTAGCTCCTTGAAGCTCCCTGAAGTTCCTACGATGGCCACACACAGGTGTCACCATTAATAGCAGTAGCAAATCTCCCTAGCATCATGTTCAGAGGATGGTACTCAGCTTTTCAAATCTCCAGGCATTTGCTATGGCTGACTGAAACTAGGAGAAAAATGCCCAAGTGGGCTGGGCACCAGGATGTTTATGGATTACGCAAATGAGTCTCAGTGGCAGGAAGCAGCTCAGCTACCCTGAAGGCGATGCTTGCAGCACGAGAGTGGAGGTGCATCCTCTGCTCTGGCTGCCCTTGGGCAGGGGTTCAGGGCGTGGTGTTTGGCTCTGGAGCCTGCTGCCCCCACAGCCTAACCCCAGAGGGAAAGACAGAGCGCTGTCAAATTGCCGTGGTTCCATTCCCCGTCCTGACTGGAGCTGGGTGCCCTACCAGAAAGCCTTTCTCCCTTCTTCCATGAAAGATGCTGGCTACTACTCTCTGTGTAGGCAGTCCTAAAGGGTTCCATTTCTTTTAGAGGGGACTGAAGGAGTGGATCATCAAGAACTGGCAAGCCCTGGCTCCCCCACCCCTCAAACTGGTGAGAGAGGAAGAGCACCGATGAAGGACCACATACCGTATGCTTACGTGTTTATAAATTAAACACTGTTAAATACAATACATTCTGTCCTCCTACCTGGACAACAGTAGCTTCA
>SJYX01008780.1:152787-165972 GCA_006410675.1 Oreotragus oreotragus | reverse complement strand
GAAGGGAATGACTCCCCACTCCAGTACTCTTGCCTGGGACAGAGGAGCCTGGCAGGCTACAGTCCATGTGGCCGCAGAGCTGGACATGACTGAGTGATCAACGCTTTCACCCTTTCACCCAGAGCACAGTCTGGCTGCAGGGGGACCAGCTGGGGGGCGGGGAGGGTGCAACCACTTGGCCCTGTGGACTCTGCTTCATGGGGAGGGATGTGGCCAGAGGAGGGCCAAAACAGGGCTCTCTAAGATGTGGGGGCCAGAACAGGCACCCTTCTTGTCTAAGAGTGGCACTGTACGTTGGAATGGTTTCAGAGATGCTAGCTCAGGTTAGCTTCTTGCTATGGATACCAACTATTCTGTGATTTGATGTTCAATCTGTTTCCATGGTTATCACCTCCCTCTCATCATTCTCATCTCCTTTTCCCTTTCCCTCTAACCTTGGAGATTTTCTTGAGTTTGTCCTCCAAATCAAAGATCAGAGGTTTTTGTTTGTTTGTTTGTTTTGGTGGGTCAGTTTTGCCATTTACGGGAAAAGAGATCAAACCAGTCAATCCTAAAGGAAGTCAACTCTGATTATTCATTGGAAGGACTGATTCTGAAGTTGAATCTCCAATACTTTGTCCACCTGATATGGAGAGCCAAGTCACTAGCCCCTGATGCTGGGAAAGACTGGGAGCAGGAGAAGAAGAGGGAGACAGAGGATGAGATGGTTAGATAGCATTACTAACTCAACGGACATAAATTTGAGCAAACTCCAGGAGCTAGCAGGGGACAGAGGAACCTGGTATGCTGCAGTCCAAGGGGTTGCAAAGAGTCAGACATAACTTAGCAACTGAACAGCAGCAAACTTTTTTTGCCTTTTTCTTTGGGGTTCTGTTACATCTTTTAAACTTTTGCCCAGTTCCCAGGCTTCATCTTAGCTTGGTTTCCCTTCGTGGTTCTTTCGGTCTGCCTTCCAGCATCCAGGTTTTTCTTCATGGTATTGAAGCATCAAGCAGGTTTCTAACAATTTACTGTGTCTCCTGTGGTAAATAATTTTTCAGAGATGTAATTTTGTCTGTTTCTTCATTGTGTTTCATATTGGATTTTCCAGTTGTCTGTCCATTTGTGAGAAGAAAGACTTTTTTTCATTTTGCCAACAGATTGCCCTCATTCCTTGTGTCCTGGCATCTCACTCACTCCCCAAGCCCCTTGCATATCTTGACCTGCTCTGTGGTCTGAGGAGCATGGCTTCTGCTCCAGCATCAGTACCCCACAGTCCTTCAGGCATCTGTCTTTGGGCAGAGGAACTGCCCAGAGGAAGTCCTGGTTCCCTGCCTACATGTGAGCCCGAGTCCAGTTCTTTTTATGTCTGCATGCAGGACACAGAAAGCCCCGAACTCTGGAATACTGAGCTTCTAGGGTCTGTCTCTGACCCCACTCACAGTTTTCCAGGATGTAGCACCCTCTACCCAGAGTTTTAGTTTCTGAAGAGTTCTAGAAAATACGGTGAGGGTCAGAGGGAAGGGAGCAAATAAATCAGCATGAATTTTCCTGCCTTAGAAAGCAGATATTGAACAGTATAGTCAGTAATTCTCTTATTTTTGGTAGATTCTCACAGGCCAGAGGAAGATAGCAGGGGATGGAGAGCATCATACAAAGCTTTTTATTGCTTTTTCCCCTGTTCCCTGCCTTGGGTTCACAGGGCAGGGTATTTAGTCATTAAGCATGTAACTCAATCTGACCTTAACAGGAACATATCAAATGTTTGGTTTTTAAATTACCTCTATAAATTAGAGAAATTTCCACCCCGATTCTGGCAATGATCTTCTCTTAACCTTAGTTTCTGCCTTATTCAAGGATTATTAGGTGCAAGTGACAGGACTGTGCAAGCTAATTTAAGGAAAAAGTAGAATTAATCGGAAGGACATAACAGTTTCTCAAAAATTCAAGGCTGGGAAATGAAGTTACCAGCCCCATGAGGGACTGGGTAGTCAGAGGGCTCTGACTTATATCATAGGATGTGATTAGCATGCCTTGGCCAAGTGTCAGGGGAGAATGCTGTACCACCCATTCTGGGGGCAGTAGGAAAATCAGAAACTCAGTTTACCCTTGCAAGGCTCAAATGCCTCCCCCTTTATGTACACAATGCTTGTACTTTCAGCTTGAGGACCCTGCTTATCCCGGTGTGGTACAGACTGTGATGGAAGGATGCAGGCTGCTGAGTTAAATCTGGCCTTGGTGGGCTGTGGCCCCAGCCATTCTGTTTCAGGAAGCCACTGCCCTGTGAAAGGGCTCCCCCAGCAAACTGGCCATATCACCTAGGGTCTACCACAGGGTGTGGAGCCTGCACCTTGGGTGGCCCAGTCAACACAATGACCTTCTCTTTTTAGATTGTTAGAAAAATGCAACAAAGCCCTGCTTTCTACCGTAGGAAATCATTTATGGAGCACAGCCATCTCTCAGGTTATTTCCACATGAATCTCTACTATGGATGCTGGCGTGAAACCCTCTTCATTTGCTATGCTTCCTCAGGGTTTTACTTGGGAGGTCTCCATGATTTAAGCCTATAAGTTAGAGCATTCAGAATCTGCCTTTTTCAGTACAGTTCATGGCCACAGAATGAGACTCAAGTCAGTGTCTGAAAGACTGGATGCAGGCTGGCTTTAGTGCCTGCTCATTCACAATCTCTGTTATTGGAGTGGGTAGCCTATCCCTTCTCCAGCGGATCTTCCCAACCCAGGAATTGAACTGGGTCGCCTGCATTGCAGGCGGATTCTTTCCCCACTGAGCTGTAAGGGAAGCCCAATAGGGTGGCAGGACAACCCATAAGTTCTACCTGTCTCTACTCCCATGGCAATTTATTTGTGGCATTCCTTCCTGCTCATTCACAATCTCTGTTATTGGAGTGGGTAGCCTATCCCTTCTCCAGCGGATCTTCCCAACCCAGGAATTGAACTGGGTCGCCTGCATTGCAGGCGGATTCTTTCCCCACTGAGCTGTAAGGGAAGCCCAATAGGGTGGCAGGACAACCCATAAGTTCTACCTGTCTCTACTCCCATGGCAATTTATTTGTGGCATTCCTTTGCCTACCACTGTCACTGGGCACCCCATTGTCTAAGACCACCCCAAAATATTCTTCCGTCTAAGTCTTGGAGGGAATAGTTAAAGGCATGGGTTTCTTCCCTTCTAGAAATTTTTCATGTTACAAAGTCCTCCACTTTTCCGTCAGTACTCCCCACACTACAAACAAGTAAAAGGGCCCCATCGTATCTTTTTTTGTTCATGGCTGGGGCTGCCTGCTTTACATCATAAAAAATAAGAGACGTCCTCAAGAGCAGATCAACTGACTCTTTTTCCTTCACCAAAGTAAAAAAGATTATGAACTCAGGGCACTCTAGGATAACCTGAAAGGAAGAGGATGTCATCAGCCTCAAAGGCGGTCTTCACCCCTTCCCGGCCCCTCCCCTTTCCCGGCTGCTCCTCTCTGCTTCTCTCAGTGAAACTCTCTGTTCTGCCATTTTTTCAGAGTGCCGTCGTCTGCCCCACTTAAACCTAACCAAACACAACTGCCAGTTTTACATACCTTCCCAGATGAACTACTCTCTAATAGAGCTCCTATATCGCCATTTTAAAGTCTGGGAAGTTAAGACTCAGGTTGGTCAGTTTGGGCTGGGTGTTTGTCAGTGAACCAATCAGCTCTAGCCAAGGTGTGGTGCTACAAGCCCATTGTCCAATCAACGGAGGCCGTGGCGGAAGTCTCTCTGGGAGTAGAGATGGCAAGGCAGGGAGAGTGCTGGCTCTGGTTTCCATGACTTTCTTGTGTTGCCTCTTGGTATTTCCACACATAGAAGAGGGTTCACCAAGTGTTCCATGTAAACCTGAGAAGTGTTAACCATTTGATGAGCTGGTCCCCAGGTCTGTCATCTGACTCCATAGGACAGAGGCTATTGAGACAGTGCAGGAGCCTGTGTGGCCTTCCTGGGGAATGTTCCTGGCTTTAATGTTGTAATGATACAGTGATGAATAATTCCAATATGTGATTGTTCTTAGTTTGAACTCAGTAATTCAAAAGGGATAGCAAACAGCAAGAATGAAACAAAGTCTGGACTATGGGGTTGAGGATGTAAGGTTATGAAGCTATAAAAAAATTGTTTTCCTTTTATTCTATAATTTATCTAGGTCTATAAAACAAGTGCAATGTATTTTCTGCCTCCCTGAGTCCTCTGGGCAGAGCAGTGTCCCTCCCCTCTGCATTCCCACAGCACTTTGTTCATATCTCAAAATACCATTTATCACACTTTGTGGTAACTATTTGCTGATGGGTCTGTTTTCCTCGCTAGACCAGGATCCTCTGGGGAAGAATCTTTATTGTGTTCCTTTTGTATTCCTAGCATGAATTGGATTTGAACATAGTAAAGGTTCAATAAATATTTGTTGAATGAACCAGACCCAGGACTCGATGAGCCCAGGCAAACCTTGGATATCTGTGCAGCAGCCAATTGGAAGAATTCCTTGCCTTTCTGCTTCCCATTTTGTGGACTCCATCCACAGTTGGGGGTCCTCCCATGGCTCCCGGATTTGTTTCACACATTTTCTTTCAGATTATGGGTCTTATTCAGACCCCAGCCCACTTGGCTGGAGCCTCGATCCTATGCCTAACCTTTGTGGCCCTCTTCTTAGCAGATCAGACTGAACTGTGTTCCTCCTCGCATCACACTGCCTGGATCCAACCTGAACAGACAGATTTTAGGCACCCTGATGTGGCACTGTACGTGATACAGCACAGCTGCCTGCTCGACAGGGGCTCTTGCTTTCTTCTTCATGTTAAATTAGGCAGTGATCCCTACACTCCCATTTCTGTCCCTTGCTCGTGTGGACCGTATTTAAACTCCAGAAACACTTTGGCTATATAGCGCCTCCCTCCACCTCCACCTGATATGGTATCACTCACTCTTCCTCATGCTATTGGCTGATCCTTGCTTTCCTCATTCCATCATCTCATGCAAACACCCCAACACAAAAGGATCCTATCTTCCCTGGGTTGCTGTGCAGAAGGCTCAGCCTGAATCCCTTCTGGTCTCTTTCAGAAGGGATTTTTCTTGCATTGCTAGTAAGGACAGGGAAGGCAATGGCACCCCACCCCAGTACTCTTGCCTGGAAAATCCAATGGACGGAGTAGCCTGGTGGGCTGCAGTCCATGGGGTCGCTAACAGTCGGACAGACTGAGCGACTTCACTTTCACTTTTCTCTTTCATGCATTGGAGAAGGAAATGGCAACCCACTCCAGTATTCTTGCCTGGAGAATCCCAGGGATGGGGGAGCCTGGTGGGATGCCGTCTATGGGGTCACACAGAGTCAGACACGACTGAAGTGACTTAGCAGCAGCAGCTAGTAAGGAAGTAGTTTCCTCAGCTGGATGGTTGCCATGTCCACCATGCCAAATGGACCCCCCTGGGGCCAAGGCTGGGATAGGTTAAGCCTCTATAAAACCAAGGCAAATTTATGCTTGGCTAGCTTAGCACAGAGCTCAGCGCTACCTGATTTTCTATGGGTCACACAGAGTCAGACACGACTGAAGTGACTTAGCAGCAGCAGCTAGTAAGGAAGTAGTTTCCTCAGCTGGATGGTTGCCATGTCCACCATGCCAAATGGACCCCCCTGGGGCCAAGGCTGGGATAGGTTAAGCCTCTATAAAACCAAGGCAAATTTATGCTTGGCTAGCTTAGCACAGAGCTCAGCGCTACCTGATTTTCTAAGGCTGGGCAGGAGAGACCTGGGACTTTGAATAAAGCTCATCCGCTAGAAAGGGACCAGAAACTCCAGGCAGACTTAACTTCTTTCACTTAGAGAAGTTTCAGTCTGGCAGAAAGGCAGGTGTCTGTGGAGACCACAGGGATGGTAGAAGCTGTATTTGTTTCTAAGGCTGCCATAACAAAAGACCACAGCCCAGGTGACTTAAAACAACAAATTTACTGCCTCCTAGTTCTGAAGGCTAAAAGTCCCAAACCAGCGTGTTGGCAGGGTCATGCTGTCTCTGAAACCTGTAGAGGTGAATTCTTCCTGGACCCTTCCCAGCTTCTGATGGTTTGCCAGCAATTCCTGATATTCCTTGACTTGCAGCTGCTGCGCTTCAATTCCTGCGTCTGTCACCGTGTGCCATTCTTCCTCCATGTATCCCTGTCTCTTCTCCTCTACGTATGAGGACACCAGCCACATTGGATTAAAGGCCTACCCTACTCCAATATGACCTTATCTTAACTGATTACATCTGTTATGATCCTGTTTTTAAATAAGGGCACATTCTAGGGTACTTGGGATTGCTGGGTCATAAGGCAGTTCTATTTGCAATTTCTTAAGGAATCTCCACACTGTTCTCCATAGTGGCTGTACTAGTTTGCATTCCCACCAACAGTGTAAAAGGGTTCCCTTTTCTCCACACCCTCTCCAGCATTTATTGCTTGCAGACTTTTGGATCGCAGCCATTCTGACTGGTGTGAAGTGGTATCTCATTGTGGTCTTGATTTGCATTTCTCTGATAATGAGTGACGTTGAGCATCTTTTCATGTGTTTGTTAGCCATCCGTATGCAGTATGACCTTATCTTAACTGATTACATCTGTTATGATCCTGTTTTTAAATAAGGGCACATTCTAGGGTACTGAGGTTAGGATTCCAACATATCTTTTTGGGGAGGCACAATTCAATCCGTAACAGTCATGCTGCAGTGGATGCCAGAGTAAAAGTTTAAAGATTTCATGAAGTGGGTGGAACAAAGAGAAAGTGTGTTGCTTCTATCACAGCTCAGCATCTCCTGGAGCTAGGTCCTCAGCAGGCTCTTGTTACCATCTTCTCTCACTTTCTCAAGATTTACTTCTCCAGTATCTCCTATGCCTTCTAAATGATCAATCCTCCCCCCTTTTCAGTGGGACTATTTTCTTCAGCTCATAAGCATGATTGACTATCCTTTATGCTTAAAGTCCTTCTTTGGTTCCCTCATCCCGCTCCAATTACTGCCCATTTCTCTGCATCCCTTCACAGCTTAGTGTCTCAAAATATTTGTTTACATGCTTATCTCTATTTCACATTTTATCACCTCAAAATTCTCAAATTATGTCTCTTCCACTGCACCATTTCACCAAAACTTCCTGTGTCAAGTTTACCGTAATCTCCACGTTGTCAAGTTCAATGGACAATCTATTTCCTCATCTTACTGTCTCAGTTGCATTAGATCCAGATGACAGCTCTTAGACCACTGATTTTATTCTTATCTCTGATGTCTATGACAATTTCTTCTCAGTCTTTGTTATAGACTCTCTTTCAGTGTCTAAATATTGGTGTTCTGCAGGGCTGCTTCTTTCTCTCTTCCTAAATGATCGATGTTTATAGCCCAAGATATCATCTACATGCTGATGATGACCATATTTGTATCTCCATCTCACTCTCTCATTTGAACTCCAGTCCTACATATCCAACAACTTGATTCAGCTACCTACTTGAGTTTTCTACTTGGATACATCATAAGCGTCTTAGTCTAAATATGCCTAAACAGAGCTCCGCTTAGTTCCTCAAACACATGAGGAGCACTTTCCTACCTCTAGGCCTCATCTATGCCACTCCATCTACTTGATTCCAATTCTCCTCACTTCTTATCCTTCAGGTTTCAGGGAGACTCTTCTGCCCTCTGCCATCTAATATTCCCTTCTGATGGTACTGATATTTCTCAGGTGGCTCAGTGGGTAAAGAATCTGCCTGCAATGCAAGAGATGCAAGAGACATGGGTTCAATCCCTGGGTTGGGAAGACTCTCTGGAGAAGGGCATGGCAACCCACTCCAGTATTTTTGCCTGGAGAATCCCATGGACAGAGAAGTCTGTTAGGCAGCAGTCCATAGTATTGCAAAGAGTTGGACACGACTGAAGCAACTGAGCAACACACACACGTGTACGCATGCAATTATTCATGTATGATTTTTTTCCTCTCTCCCCCACTGACCTGTGTTCTCTTGAAGGCAGGGTTATGTTTGTTTTCTTCTCCATCATATACCCAGCTTGCAGTACAGTGCCTGGTATGCAGTAGATGCTCAACAATTATTTGCAAAATGAATGAATAACTAATGGCTGGGTTTTATATTGCCTTGGAAATGCAACTCCCTAGGCAGGGCAAGGATATCCCCAGGACTGTTATCCAGTTTCAGAAATTAGTGTCAGGGAAAGACCATAAAATTTCTTTCTAGGAAATCTGAAAAAATTTCAAATAAATGTGTCTATTCATTTATGTAATTGCACAGAGCACTTCTCCAGAGCTCTCATTCTAAGTACTTCAGTAAAATAGGATAATGAGTCAGAGTGTTGAGAGACAAACTGCCTTGGAACTTGAGGTCTTGGAAGAATCAGAGCCAACACCCTAAGTGTTGCTTCTCTTTAAGTAGGGATGTTGATTCAAAGGGCCAGAGTGGGTTCATCATCGGAAACTGGGACACCAAATTGAAGCCTGGGAGATGCCTTCTTGGTTGATTACAGATCCTTCAGACCCAAAGAATGAAGTCTGCTTCATATTGCTGTAGAAAAAGTGCTAACTTGGCTAAGTGAAGTTAGCCTCTGTTCCCAAATGCATATGACACCTCTAAAGGGTCACATTCATGACTCATTCACTCAGAGACAGCTTTAGAAGATAAGGATGAGGTTGAGTATAAATAACTAAGGCAAAACTAATGATGCCTCTTGCAGAAAAGGCAACCCAAAGATTGGGTTGGTGATATATAAAAGAAGACAGCAGTGGGGCAACTGATCAATAAAGAAATATGTTATTTGTTTCAAAGATAGCATGCTTCAAAATTAGCTGCTCTTTCCAAACAGAAGAATTTCTTCCAGTTATTCTATATAGCCAGGGAAGAAACTGACCTCTTTGGGAACCAGCCTGTATCAGAGAGGAATCAGGCTGAGAGCAGTAGAGATGGACTCTGACTACCTAAACTAGAAAAGTAGAGTTTGGAAGAATAGTGAACAGCCCTAGGAGTGGAGAAAAAGCTGAACAGTCAGATGCCCTGAAAGGCCAGCTATCAAGGGAGCTCCAGGGTTCTCAAGTGATCAACATTTCTTTAGGAAACTACTATCTGATGACTGAGATTCCAAATGAGAGCCTGACTGACTTACACCAAGGGCCATATGCCTGCTTCAGTGGGAGGAGGTTGGAAGCCTGAGATTCTTAGCCCCACCACAGCCAAAGGAAGTGGAGAAAAAAAAAAAAAAAAAAGATTCACAAAGGACTCGATAGAGCAGACAAAACAAGCAGTTCATGATTCTGATGGTGGTAGAGGTGTCAGTAACCAAGTTAATGAATTAATTCATTGTGAACCTTATCAGCATTTATATAATTCAAGTCATGTGACTATGAGCTGTGTTATGCAGACGAAATAAAAGACACTGATTAACATTAAAGAAGTTACCATGCAATGTTTGGAGGCAATTAAAAAGACACATGAAATTGTTCAAGTTATGGTTCCTTGGGTTGCAAGAAAACAAAACTCTTTCAGAGTTACTGAAGTAAAGAATAGTGTTTATTGCAAGGAAGCAGAGCTCTCACAGAATCAAAGGACATGAAATCAAGTGCAGTCGAGCATCAGGGGAGATGGAGAGGAACAGAAGCAGCTGGCTACGGCTCTACTTCTCTCTCTTGGGCCACGGGCTCTTCTCTGCTCTTTCCTTCTTGTTAGCTCCATTTTCCGTTCTCTGCAGAACAGCTTCCCACTTTTACTCATCAACTTGCAAACGGTTGCCATTACTTTCAACTTACAAGACTTTCTCACCACCAACTGTTAGCAATCTTATGTCCCATATCAAGTTCTCAAGATAGAATCTGTTCAGCCTCGCTCTTCTCTTGATGCAGGGTCACACAAAGTCAGATTTCTAGGCAACTAGTGGCTCAGACCATAAAGAATCTGGCTGCAGTGCAGGAGACCTGGTTTTGATCCCTGGGTTGGGAAGATGCCCTGGAGAACGGAATGGCTACCCACCCATTCTTGCCTGGAAAATTCCATGGGCAGAGGAGCCTGGCAGGCTACAGTCCATGGGCTCACAGAGTAAAATGTGACTGAACAACTAACACTTTCACTCTTCTGCTTTCAACGTACTGGCTAATTTGGAGTCAGGTGGTCATCCCTCTTTCAGTTCAGCCCTAGGTATGTGTGAGCATGTTTTTGGGTGGATGTTGGTCAGAAGGAGGTGTGTGTGCGAAACTGTAGGCAGGGCAGAAAAATGGTTTAAAAAATTTTTTTTATTGGAGTATAATTGCTTTATAATGTTGTATTCTTTTCTGCTGTACAGCAAAGTGAGTCAGTCATACATACACATATATCTCCTCCTTTTTGGATTTCCTTATTTTACAAAAATATAACTACAGTGAGTTAAAGTTGATAAATGGCTGGTGTTGATAGAGATGGCTCTATTGTATCCATGTTTTAGAAACATCTAGTTGAGAGGATAAAAGAGACGTAACAGAAGCTGGATGAGGTAGGACGGAGGGAAGGTGTGGTGAGCATTTATTGCTTCTGCCAGATGGACATTCCCTGCCTCGGCTTTTACCTATGGTGCTCACCACACCTTCCCTCTGTTTCTTTAATCTGTGAAATCTCCTCTAAGCACGTATAATCTTTACATCTATCCCAGAAGTTTTGACATTTTGTGATTTTATGTTTATTTAGTTGAAAATACTGTCTTTCTCCTTTTGATTTCTCCTTTGTCAGATGGANCACCTTCCCTCTGTTTCTTTAATCTGTGAAATCTCCTCTAAGCACGTATAATCTTTACATCTATCCCAGAAGTTTTGACATTTTGTGATTTTATGTTTATTTAGTTGAAAATACTGTCTTTCTCCTTTTGATTTCTCCTTTGTCAGATGGATCATTTGTAAGCATGTTGTTAATTTCCAAACATTTGGCTTTTTGTGGGTATCTTTATGTTAATGATTCAGGTAATTTCATTGTGATCAAAAGACATACATTATATAGTCTTGATCTTTTTTAGTTATAGGCTTTCTATGGTCCAGAATATAGTCGTTCTTGGTAAATGTGACATGTGAACTTGAAAAGAATGTGTACTCCCTTGTTGTTGACGGGTATGTTCTATACGGGTCTGTTTGGCTTGGTTTATTTGTGTTTTGTTTCTGTTTCAGCTTATGGGATCTAAGTTCCCTGACTGGGGATTGAACCCAGGCCCCTTGCAGTGGAAGCGCAGAGTCCTAACCACCGAACCACCAGGGAATTCCCCATTCATGTTTTCTATATTTTTAGTGATCTTCACCGACTTGTTCCAGTCCTGAAAAGTGTTAAAACATGCAATGCAATTGTGGGTTTATCTAATTCTTCCTTCAGTTCTATTGGTTTTTACTTCCTTTTTTGAGGTTCTGTTATTAACTGTATATACATTTAGGTCTGTTCTCTCCTCTTGATGGATTAATCAATTTGTTATTATAAATGTATCCCTTTATCTTTTAATATTTCTTGTCCAGAAGTGTTTTCTCTGTATTAATGTAGCCCCTCAAACTTACCTTCAGTTAGTGCTTTGATGGTGTATCTTCTTGCATTCTTTTACTTTTAACTTGCTTGTGTCTACAGTTTTATTTATTATTATTATTTTTTTTTTTTTGCCGTCCCATTGTCGGACACATTGTTCCATTTGGTCAGATTATGTTTCTTTGCTCATCTTTTGGTTTTCAGAATGGGTCTAGCTCTTATTTGCAAATGCACTGAACTCACATGTCCTTTCATTTCCATGTACTACTAAAACTTTCATGTTTCTAAATTTTAGCTTAAAAAAGAAGTCGTCTCTTTATTCGTCTGCACTGGGCCTTAGTTGCAGTATGTGGGACCTTTAGTTTGGGCATACAACTTCTTGGTTGAGGCATGTGGCAAGGGGTCCCTGGCAAGGGGTCGAACCCAGGCCCCCTGCATCGGGAAGGCAGAGTCTTAGTCACTGGACCACCAGGGAAGTCCCTCTAAGTTTCAAGTTTTGCAGCTGGGTGGAAAATATGGTACGGGGAGGGAGGTGAGAAGGGCTTTCAGGATGAGGAACACATGCACACCCGTGGCGGATTCATGTTGATGTATGGCAAAACCAAGACAATATTGTAAAGTAATTAGCCTCCAATTAAAATAAATATATTTTAAAAATTAGTGTCTACAGTTTTAAAGTGGGTTCTTATAGACAGAACAAAATTGGTTCTCGCTTTTTTAAATCCAAACTAACAATCTCTACTTTTAATTGCAGTGTTTAGATTGCCTATATTTAATGTGATTATTGATATGTCTGGGCTTAAATTTTACCATTGCTGTTTGTTGTCTGTCTTTTTCCTTTTTTTTGCATTATTTTTATGATTCCACTTGATCTCTTCTTTGGCTTATTAGCTATACCTCTATCTTGTCTTGTTATTGGTTCCTCTACCATTTACAATACATTGATACATCTTTAACTCATCACAGTCTACTCTCAGATAGTGTTAAACCATTCCACGTGAAGTGTAAGAAACTTTTCTCTTCTTTTGTACTATTGTCACATTTTACTCCTATGTATGTTATGAACACCATGGAATGCTGGTATTATTTTATTTTCAATAGACAGTTTTAATAAAGAGATTAAACAGTGGAAAATATCTTTTATATTAGTCCACATATTCCTCTTGATTCCTTTGGGTAGATACCAATTTCCAAATAGTATTATTCCTCACACTTGAAGAATTTCCTTTAGTATATTTTATAGTGCAGCTATGCTGGTAATGAATTTTCTAAGATATTGTTTGCTTTAAAAAGTGCTTAGCTCACTTTGATTTTTGAAAGATACTTTTGTTGGGCACAAAACTCTAGTTGATAGCTTTATTTTCTTCTGGTTTTGCAGTTTCTGACATAAAATCTTCTGTCATTCTTATCTTCATTTCTCTGTACATAATGTATTTGTTTTCCTCTGACGGCTTGAAGAATTTCTTTTTCATCATTTTTTTCAGTAGTTTGATTATTAAGTGGTCTGTTGCATTTTTATTTTATTTTTAATCAATATCCATATTGAAGTATAATTGATTTACAATATTGTGTTAATTTCTGCTGTGCAGCAAAATAATGCAGCCATACATACATATACATTCTTTTAAAAATATTCTTTTCTATTATGGTTTATCATAGGATATTGTTTTTTTTTGTATTTATTTATTTTTTTACACGA
>SJYX01008780.1:94346-150316 GCA_006410675.1 Oreotragus oreotragus | reverse complement strand
CATCGTTTCCCCATCTATTTGCCATGAAGTGATGGGACCAGATGCCATGATCTTCATTTTTTAAATGCTGAGTTTTAAGCCAGCTTTTTCACCCTTCTCTTTTACTTTCATCAAGAAGCTCCTCAGTTCCTCTTCTCTTTCTGCCATAAGGGTGGTGTCATCTGCATATCTGAGGTTATTGATATTTCTCCCGGCAATCTTGATTCCAGCTTGTGCTTCATCCAGCCTGGCATTTCACATTGATGTACTCTGCATATAAGTTAAATAAGCAGGGTAACAATATACATGTACTCCTTTCCCAGTTTGGAACCAGTCCATTGTTCCATGTCCGGTTCTAACTGTTGCTTCTTGACCTGCATACAGATTTCTCAGGAGGCAGGTCAGGTGGTCCGGTATTTCCATCTCATGAAGAATTTTCCTCAGTTTTTTGTGATCCACACAGTCAAAGGCTTTAGGGTAATCAATAAAGCAGAAGTAGATGCTTTTCTGGAACTCTCTTACTTTTCCAATAATCCAATGGATGTTGGCAATTTGATCTCTGGCTACTCTGCCTTTTCTAAATCCAGCTTGAACATCTGGAAGTTCTTGGTTCACGTACTGTTGAACCCTCACTTGAAGAATTTTGAGCATTACTTTGCTAGGGTTTGCTGCTGCTGCTGCTGCTGCTAAGTGGCTTCAGTCGTGTCTGACTCTGTGTGACCCCCTAGATGGCAGCCCACCAGGCTTCCCCATCCCTGGGATTCTCCAGGCAAGAACACTGGAGTGGGTTGCCATTTCCTTCTCCAATGCATGAAAGTAAAAATTGAAATTGAAGTCGCTAGGGTATGAGATGAGTGCAATTGTGCAGTAGTTTGAACATTCTTTGGCATTGCCTTTCTTTGCAATTGGAATGAAAACTGACATTTTCCAGTCCTGTGACCACTGCTGAGTTTTCCAAATTTGCTGGCATATTGAGTGCAGCACCTTCACAGCATCATCTTTTAGGATTTGAAATAGCTCAGCTGGAATTCCATCACCTTCACTAGCTTTGTTTGTAGTGATGATTCCTAAGGTCCACTTGACTTCGCATTCCAGGATGTCTGGCTCTAGGTGAGTGATCACACCATCGTGGTTATCTGGGTCATTAAGATCTTTTTTATAGTCCTTCTGTGTATTCTTGCCACCTTTTATTAATAAATCTGCTTCTGTTGGATCCATACCATTTCCATACCCATCTTCGCATGAAATGTTCCCTTCCCTTGGTATCTCTGATTTTCTTGGAGAGATCACTAGTCTTTCCCATTCTATTGTTTTCCTCTATTTCTTTGCATTGATCACTGAGGAAGTCTTTCTTATCTCTCCTTGCTCTTCTTTGGAACTCTGAATTCAGATGGATAGGATATATCTTTCCTTTTCTTCTTTGCCTTTAGCTTCTCTTCTTAATGAAACTATCTATAGAACAGAAACACAATAATGGACAGGCTGCATTTTTTAAATGTTTAATCTCCTTGGAGTCATTGAGCTTTTTTTAAGATTTGTTAGTTTATAGTTTTTATTTTCAACTTATTACTAGTAATGTTTTATTGTTAACAAGATCTATTTCTTTAAAAAATCTTTTCTAGCTTTATTGAGGTATGCTTGACAAACAAAAATTGTACAGTCACACCCCAAAGATATTGCAAGTTTGGTTCCAGATAATTACAGCAAAGCAAATATCCCAATACTGTGAGACACATAATTTTTTGCTTTCCTGGTGCATATAAAAGTTAAGTTTATACTATACTGTAGTTAAATGTGCAATACCATTTTGTCTGAAATATATGCATACCTTAATTTTTAAAATATTCTATTGATAGAAAAATGCTAACCATCATTTGGCAGTGCAGTGTTGCTGTAAACCTTCAATTTGCTAAAAACACAGTATCTGTGAAGTTCAACAAAGCAAAGCACAATAAAACAAGCTACATCTGTATATATTTAGGTTGTAACTATGGTTTCTTTAAGGTGTGCAATGTGATAGCTTAATATATGTGTACATTGTGAAGTGATGACCACAATCAAGTTAATTAACATTTCCATTATCTCACATGGTTTCCATTTTTGCATGTGTAGTGAGAATATATGATCTATTCTCTTAGCAAATTTCAAGTATACATTACAGTATTATTAGTTAAAATCACCATGCTCCATGCGGTACATTAGATCTCCAGAACTTGTTTGTCTTATAACTAGAAGTTTCTATCATTTGCATGTTTGGTAATTTTTTGTTGGATGTTGACATTATTGATTTTAGTTAGTTACTAGATGTCATTGTATTTTTTGAAAAAATACTGTCTTTATCTGACATGCAGTTATATTCCTTGGGATTAGTTTGATATTTTTCAAGCTCAAAATTAGGCTTTGTTGGAGCAGATCCAGAGCAGCCTTTGGTTTTGGGTTAATTTAAACGCTACCCTCTGGAAGACCCTAGTTGATGTCATTTGTACTATAAGGTCTTTCTACTTTTGTGGTGGCTGTGATGGCTTAGTTGCGAAATCATGTCTGACTCTTTTGTGACCGCATGGACTGTAGCCCGCCAGGCTCCTCTGTCCGTGGGATTTCCCAGGCAAGAACACTGGAGTGGGTTGCCATNTTTGTACTATAAGGTCTTTCTACTTTTGTGGTGGCTGTGATGGCTTAGTTGCGAAATCATGTCTGACTCTTTTGTGACCGCATGGACTGTAGCCCGCCAGGCTCCTCTGTCCGTGGGATTTCCCAGGCAAGAACACTGGAGTGGGTTGCCATTTCCTTTGCCACTACGTTGGTGGCAATCTGAAATAGTCTCAGTCCTGGGTGAGAATACTCTCAGTGAAATATTGGGTGAAATATTCTCAGTCCTGAAAGTTGCTCAGCCTGCTTCTTTCTGGTGATTTTCTCATTAGCCTCAGGCAGTTTTATCTTATGCATGTGCAGGTCAGTACTCAACCTAAATTCAAAGGACCCTCTCTTCGGATCTTTCAAGCTCGCTCCCTCTTTCCGAGCAACTCTCTTCTCTCTGGTACTCTCTCATACAAATTCTAGTCACTGGCCTTTCTGAACTCTGGTTTCTATCTTCTTGAATCACCAAGATCACCAGGCTGTTTGGAATCCTTGTCCCTGTGTTGTAGCCTGCAAATAGCCTTCAGGCAGTATTCTAGGGCAGTTATAGAACTTACCACATTCGCTTCTCTTCTCACTGAGATCATGATCCTGTGTTGTTCAATGTCTGAAAAATTGTTGTTTCATATATTTTGTCTGGTTTTCTAATTGTGTAATTTGAGATGGTAAATCCAATACCTGGCACTCCCTCATGCCCAAAATGAATGCCCCGTGTAACTGTTTTTAATTAGAAACATCTAGTCAGCAGTATATGTAGTATATGTATATTTTATATTTTAAGACATTAAATATATCTTAACAATAATAGAAGACAACATTTCAATATGCTGTGCCATCCCATCTTAACCCTGCTATATAGAAATAACCTTCTTTAATTACTTAAGTTTTCTTATTATAGCTAATCCATATTGCTAAATAATATATATCTACTGCTATTTATCATTTATGTCTGATGTTATCTATTGATTTCCTTTTATGGTAGGAAAGATTAAGCTTTTTTATTCCACATCTTGATTTCTCATCTTTCGCCTTCCCAATAAAATTGTGTCACAATTTTTTATATAACAAATAATTAGTTTTATATCATTATGACTATGCAAATATTGCTTACTTCAAACCCTAACATATTACTATGATTCTGTTTTATTTCTCCTTCAGTTTTTATTATTCAAATTCATAATTACTTAATTTAAAAATATTTATTTCACCATTTACAAGTTCTTAAACTTTTCCAAATATTCCATTTTTAGGATATCATATGGAGTTCTCCTCTTTTTATTGCAAGTGACTCTCAGATTCTCTGTGATGCCAGGAAGTCGCAGCTCTGTTACCCTGGAGTCCCCCAGGCACTGTTTTCCTAAGTTGTATCCATTGCTTCCTGTTTTCTATGTCATTATCTTTCTTGGTTTACTCCCTCTTTTTTTGCTGTAGTATGTGCTACGTAGTTTCCTAGTAAATGGATATCATTTCAGGTTCATTAAATACCTGAAATATCTTTGTTCCACTGTTAAATTTTGGTGGGTAGTTTGACTATGTGTAAAGTTTTAAGTTAAAAAGTTTCCAATCAAATTGGATGGCCTTGATCTATAGTTCTTGGTATTGCTGAGGAAAAGCCTGAAATCATCATAATTCTTATTTCTTTTCAAATTATTTTCACTTTGGAATATATTATAATTTTCTCTCTCTACCCTGGCCCTTGAAATTGCATATTGATGAACTTTTAATGTAGCTTTTCTTCAATTATCGTGCTAGATAACCTGTGGGTTCTTTTAACCTGGGGACATATATTTGAGATGTCCTCTACTCCTTTCCCCTAACTTTCTCTGTTTTTCTCTTTCTGTGGCTCCTGTAAGCTGTATGATATAATTGTTGGTTTTAACTTCTATTTAATTTTTTCCCTCTCCATCGGTTATCTCTTTGTCTTTTTGTTTTATTTCCCTTCAGATTTTTTGGACTTTATTCTGAAGGCATTCTATTCAAGTTTTTTATTTTGGCAATCATATATGCTAATTTCCAAGAGCTCTTTCTTAATCTTTGAGTGTTTTCTGTCTTAGTTTCCTGCTGTTTAATGTGCTTGTTTCTTTTTTTTTTTTTTCCGTATCTGACAGGGTAATAATTTGAAGCAAATCCTTTCTTCTGCTTGTATTATCTGTTAGATAAAGTGTATTTTCCCCGTGATTGTTTTGATCGTCCACTTCTATGTTAGAGGTTGTTCCCAATTATTTGGTGAGCCTTGGCTCTTCATATTTAACAGTAAGACACAAAAGTGTGTGTGTGTGTGTGTGTACAGCATGTGGGAGTGGGTAGTGGGGTTCACTTAAAAGATAGTTGGGCAACTTGTTGGTTATTTTACTGGTGCTCCCCAAATGCCAGAGAAGGGACGTCCAAAAGCCAGCCAGGGAAGTGCCTGATTACCAGCATTCTGCCTGGAGTCCAGATGGGGACAGAAGAAGATTTGGACCCATCGCTTCATTTTACAGACTTTCAATTAATCTTTTAGTCGTTGATCCTGCTTTCCACCTCCTAGGTGCCTCTGAACCCTGAACTTCTGTTAATTTTGCCGAAGAAGAAAAATCATATCTTCTACCTGGCAAAGAAGTAAGTGGGTTGGGAATGAAATGCCTTGATCTAGGTGCTCTGGTTCCCCTGAATTCTTAGCCTTTCCAGGGTTTTATTGAACAAATTGCTTTTTTTTTTTTTTATCCCCTCCCCTGGTTTTCCTTTATCTTACTAAGCCAGTAACTATTCTTCCAACAATTTGTAATCTTCTAAAAATTTATTACGATCTCTCACAAACTGATGTCCCCTTTCCCATTCCTTTGTGGTTTTAAAGAGGTTTTCTTTCTATCACATTAGTGGGGGCACAGAAGAAATAAACACATACTAGCAAACAGCCATTTTTGACCAAAATTTTAGCTTATGTAATTTTTATTGATATTGCAATAATGAAAACTTTCTTGTGTCTATAGCATTTTTTTCTCCTTTTGCGTTTAAGGATTAGTATAGAATCAAAAGTTGCTGCTGCTAAGTCACTTCAGTCGTGTCCGACTCTGTGCGACCCCATAGACGGCAGCCCACCAGGNGTCCATGGGATTTTGCAGGCAAGAGTACTAGAATGGGTTGCCATTGCCTTCTCTAGTCCATGTGACTAATAGGATACAATATTCTCTGCTACTGCTGCTGCTGCTAAGTCACTTCAGTCATGTCCGACTCTGTGTGACCCCATAGACGGCAGCCCACCAGGCTCCCCCATCCCTGGGATTCTCCAGGCAAGAATACTGGAGTGGGTTGCCATTTCCTTCTCCAATGCATGAAAGAGAAAAGTGAAAGTGAAGTCGCTCAGTCTGTCCGACTGTTAGCGACCTCATGGACTGCAGCCCACCAGGCTACTCCATCCATTGGATTTTCCAGGCAAGAGTACTGGGGTGGGGTGCCATTGCCTTCTAAGTAAGAAATTAGATTTAAATAGCTAGAAGGACATTTATCCCACTTTACTGAAGCTGAGAAGAGTTATAGAATTTGAGCCTAATGGGAAGAAAGAAAGCTCTGTATCACATGTTTTCAGCTTCTTCTTTTTTTGTTAATGAGTTCACCTGTAAGAAACAGAACTGTGAATGCCTTGGACTCGTTCAGTAAGTAGGAGGGTCTAGAGCACTTTTCTTTGAGAAGTAAGGAGCTTTATAAGTGTAGTTTTGTCAAACTCAGTTCTTGGCCTGGGGCAGGCCAGTTGGGAGTTCAGAAGACTCAACTCTCCAAGGAAATAAAAACTCTACTAAGAAGCCCAACGCGTTAGTCCTGAGGGCCAGAGATCTTCCAGAGATTGTGCTTGTGTATGCCCAAAGTCTATCCTCCCAGACCCCACCCCCCTGGGCCATGTGTCTGTGGAGATCCCACAGTATGGAGACAGAGCTTGCAAGTCTCATTCAGCAGGTAGGAACTGCTCCACAAGTGCTCTGTGTTTGGGGTGGGACCAGCTACCCACACAAGTCTTCTTTCAGAGAAGAATAGGACTTTATTTTTCAATTGGCACAGAATTTTTGGATGATGAAAAACTTAAGGAAATGGATGGTGGTGATTGTTGTACAACATTGTGAATGTGGTTAATGCCATTCAACTGTACATTTAAAATTTTTAAGATGGTAAATTTTGTATCATGTGTGTTTTAAAACAAAAAAAAAAATAACTTTTTTAAAGGCTTCCTCCAAATGAGAGACCCCTCTTGTTGGTTCACTGCAGGCTCTGGGCCTCAGCTCACTGAACTGTGGTCTGTAGCAGGAAGCTTCTAGCCCATTATCAGCAGTACCTGGTCCCTCAGTGCCTGGGGCCAAATGAGCAAGAGGTGGTCCTGGGCTCCTAGACTAGAATGACTTGTCTCGTTTCACCCTGGTCCCTAGTTTGAATTATGTACCCATCCAAAACTTTTATTTCTTTTATTTTGCCACAAGGACTCATGTAGTAATGTGAGCACAGTAGAAGCACCAATAAAATGCTTTTCAGTTAAAAATTAGTCCAAAGAAAGGGGTAGTAAATGAACAGCCACTCCCATTTGCATAGCATTTTACAGTTTTCACAGCCCTTGTCTGTGCGTTGGCTCACCAGAGTCCCAGAACTGCTCCAGGAAGTTCTCAGAATAGTAAATAGTATCTTTCTTTTATAGATGAGGTAATTGAGGTGTAGATAAGTTACACAATTTATCGAAGGTCTGACAGCTAATGTGTGCCAGCAATAAGACTCTGTCCCAGGTCTTTTGACTTCAAGTCCAGGGTAATTTCCATGTGGCCTTGGAAACATAAAGACAACACAAGCAACGTCCATGAAATCATATTATATTATACCCAGACACCTGAGTCTGCTTTCAAGGGTTTTTATAACTTAGACCTATTTATCATTTGATTAATTTCCAAATTGTTTTTATATCAGTTAGTTCATTCAATCACTAACTTAAAAAATAACCACGAGCTGTTTACATTTTACTTTGTGTTTAGTAATATAAATACTGACTACATAGCATCCAGTAGTTCAGCATAAATTTTAGGGTGTATAGGTAGGTTGCTCAGTGGGTAAAGAACCCAGTGCAGGAGATGCAGTTTCCACTCCTGGGTCAGTAAGATCCCCTGGAGGAGGGCATGGCAATCCACTCCAGTATTTTTGCCTGGAGAACTCCATGGACAGAGGAGCCTGGTGGACTACAGTCTATAGGCTCACAAAGAGTTGGACACGCCTGAAGTGGCTGAGTGCACACACACACACACACACACACTATAACAAATAACCACAAACATAATGACTTAAAACAATACAAAATTTTATCTTACTTTTCTGGAGATAAGAATTTTAAAATCAGTTTCACTGGGTCAAGATCAAGCTGTTGGCAAACAACTATGTTCCCTCTGGAGGCTCTAGACAAGAATCCATTTCCTTCCCTCTCCCAGCTTCCAGAGGCCTCCTGCATTCCATGGCTGGTGGTCTCATCCATCTTCCAACCTAGTTATTCTCACAATGCTATCTCTTGTTCTGGGTCTCCTGTTTCCCTCTTCCTTATTTAAGGACACCTGTGATATACAGGCTCACCTGTATAACCCAGGATACTTTCCTTAAGGTCAACAGATCAGTAATGTTAATTCCATCTGCAAGCTTAATTCTCCCTTGCCACATAATATAATATATTCACAGGTTCTGGGGATTCAAATATAGACATATCCAGGGACCTATTATTCTGCCTAGCTAGAAAGAGATCTTTTCCTGAAATAACAGTAACTTGTGATTGTAGGCATCAGGCATGTTGCCAAATGAGTATTATAGAATACAAGTGGAGAAAGCAGGAGGAAAGCCCTGCTTGGGGCCTTGAGTGATCAAGGAACTCTTCACATTAGGCAAGGAAACTAAAGAAGCAATGTTTCAGGGGTAAGAATGAACACAGGGATCCACGAGAGATTCTTAAGCAATGATGACCTGAGGTGAAGACAGTCTTGAATGGATGAATATGATGCTCTGATATGCATGAGCCTCACTTGATTATCACAGGCTTTGTTCTTCTCTATTTTACAGAAGAGAAATCAAGGCCCAGAGAGTTTGAATGCCTTAGGAAGTTAGTTGGCAAAGCTCCTGGCCAGATGGGAAGGGGGTTTTCATGGTTCTGGGAGAGGGGGAGGTTCTAACTTTTGCCACTGCCCCTGAGTGTTCTCAGTAAGCCCAACTCTCTTTGGAATTATTCCCAGAAAATCCCTAAAATTAGCTGTTTCCGTCTTTGCTCCTAATCATCTTCTCTTATGGAGTGTGCATTTTTCAGAGTCCACAGTTTCATGCTGCTTTTCAGCTGCAGTTGTTAGGGGGAGGGTGGTTCCAGAGCACAGGTTGGGATATGGGGTATAGCGTCTTTGGGGAAGTCCTTTCCTTTGATAATAGTTTGCCATTCATGTAACACTGGGTCATCAGCTCTGGGCTTTTGCCTAAATCTTCAGCTCTGTTTTTAGCTGTACTTCTGGGAAATGTGCTACAGCACAGTGCAGAGAAAAGGCACAGGAGGGAGAGGCAGAAGAGCTGCTTCAGACTTTCTGTTGCTAGCAAGCTCTGGGACTGCAGGCAAGTCACTTTGCCTAGCCTTAGTTTCCCCATCTGTCAAATGGGTTGATTTGACATGATAAGCCTTTGAGTTCTGAGAGTCTGTATTCATGAATTCTAGGATTTAACATCAGTGAAGGTCAAAGGTGGATCTGGATCTACAACTCATATAACCATGTCCCCATTTCTTTAACTTTATGATTTACTTTCATCACCTACTTAGGTCTCCTCCTCACATTGGTATGGCAACCCTTTCAGTGGAGATGTCCAGAAATATGTGTCACTGGATGCAATTCATTCGTTAATCCCTCCATCTATTCATCCAACAATTAAATGCCCATTTCTGCAAGGTGAGCCAATTCCATTTTCCTAAGCCTTCTTGTTAGGTGGGAAGGAAGTACAATCAGACACCAGAGAACATCTGAGTTGGAAGGACTTTTAGAAACCATCAAGTTTGATAACCTTCTTGTTACAAACAAGGGAACAAAAGCCTAAATACATGAAGTGATTTGCCTAAGGTCACATGGCTAGTAAATGTTAGAACTGGGAAGAGAATCAGTTTTCCAGTCTTCCAGCCCAACTCTGCTTTCTCCCTCCATTATCTACCACATTCTATTAACTGATTAAAAAACAAAACTCTAATGAGCCCTAAATTATTTTTTCCTTGAATGCAACAATTTTTTAATTGGGAAAGGATATGCCCAAATTTGTGATGAGAAACAATTAACACAGCCTCAGTGGAATTACTGGGCCATGTTCCACTGTTTCAGCAAAGGCCTTCTGTAATGGGAGGAACAAGAAGATGAGGAAGAAGAGAATGCTGCCCTTTCTTGTTCTGAAAAAATTTCTTCTCCCCATTAAGCTGTGCTTGTTTGTCAAGCTGGAGCCTAGGAAGTCACATGACCCAACCAATCCTATTGTCTACCCTGATTCCTCAGTGCTGTGTTTGGGATCTGATGGCTCAGCTCTGTTTTGTTGCCAAGGTGGATGAATAGACCTTGGCTGACTTCTGAGTCCAAGGGCCCATTTTCTCTACGATCCACTGAGGACAGGTCAGTGCCTGCCTCATTTGTCTTTAAACCAGGCCACCCACCCCACAGCATGTGGAACCAGCAAAAGTGAGATACCAGTCTCATAGTTGTCAGAAGAGAGATTGCCTTCGACCTTTCTCTTCACTCCTGCTCTCATGTTCTACTGTCTGCTCCTTTCTGATTTCTACCAGCTCCCCAAATTTTTAACTTTGTCTCCTATTTCTAACCCTATTGAGTCAACCCTTTTAACAACCGGATTTATTGGGTTCAACTCTCGGTTCTCCCTGGGTCATGAATCACACTCATCCTCTGACTTTTCCCACTCCTGGACACTTTGATTAAAGCCCAGCCCAACTTTTATTGAATCTATCTTCCAGAGACATTATTCCTTACTCTAGGAACCACTCTGCCAGGCTCATCCTTAGTCCCCTACAAGGGGGTAATTGACATCCAGGCCACTGTATGTATCCCTAGGACTCACTCAGATAGCTCCTCCAAATAACTGCCTAGATCTGTCACTTGTGTGTCCACCTTCTCTTTCCCTGCAAGCCCTGGGCTTCACGTCCAGAGCCTGCTTTGGGTCCCTTCCTTGCCTTAGTTTGGCAACCTTGTTGAATTCTTGGTCTACCCACCACAGTTCTTTCTAAACTCTGGGCCCTGCTCTGGCATCACTGGCACCATTGGACTGAGATGATGAGACCCTCCCTCCAGTTTCCTACAGCCTTTTCGGATGCTGTGAAATCCCAGCTCCTTCATTTCCCATGCCTTGGCCTAACCACCAAAGGGGCAATGTCTAAAAATGACTGGTGTGTCTCCTGTGGTACCTTTTACTGAACCTTTGGGATCTCTTGCATATCTGGAATTTGAAATTAGCCAGATTCTTAGGATTCATTCCAAAAATCTTAAAGATCAAGTGTTAAACCTCTCAAATTGTGGTTCTGTAACTACCTGCATCAGAGTTACCTTATTAACAATATGGATTCTAAGCCATCATCCCAGACCTACTGAATTGAAGGAGATTATTAGATTAGGCACAACAAAATTTTTTAATTACGCATTGAATTTAATCTCTCAGATTCCAGTTGGTATCCCATCTCAGCTATTTTTAGCAGTCAAAGAACCCATCTGGTCTAGCTGACCTTGAAAGAGGGAGGTTCCCTAAGACATCAGACTATGAAAGAAACAGTGATGCTACATGTACCCACTATTTTCACAAAACCATCAATATATTTACTGGGAAACTTCTTTGCATAGAACTCTTTCCAGGCACAGTAGGGGTACTAGCTGACTGAAACACTCAGACAAGCAGCGGCTCTGAAGTGAGGACACACATTTTCACTTGTGTCTCAGCTGGGTACAGCTTGCAGCAAGGTTCACCTTGTCAGAGTGCAGCTGTCAACTTTGGCAGATAAGTCTGTTCCGATGGCGGTGGTAAGTGAACGTTCGTGTGGTGAAGAAAAAGTGGGTCACCATTTTGAGATTCCAAAACTGGCACACAATTTCATGTGAAAGTGAATCTCTGTGGGGGGAGGGTATCCATCAAATTAAGAGAAGTTCATGGAAATTAAGTACAGTTGAAATATGTAAAGAGGGTAGGGAAGATAGCCAGAATATTGGAAGAATCTGTGTAGAATCATAGATTTCTGATTGCAAGGGTCCTCAGAAATGAAATTTTCAATTTTGTTTTTAGCCTTTGGACCCATTTGTCAAACAAAATCTTAAGTAGAACTTATGTATGAGTGTGTGTGTGTATTAGCATAGGCTAGGTTAATCAGCATAGGCTAGGTTATGTGCAGTGAAAATCAGCCTCCTAAATTTATCAGCTGTTATGAAAAGGCTTTTCTTATTCATGCTGTATGTCAGACAGAGATGGGCTTGGGCTCAGGTCATAATTCCACTCCAGGACACCAGTGGATGAAGCAGCCACCATCCCAGTGTTGCTGGTTGCCATGGCAGAAGAAACGAGACAACTTTGAAGAGTATTGCATTGGTAATTAAATGCTCTGATATGACAGTGACCCACAAAACTTTTTAGGTCACATGGATCAAAGCCAGCTGTGTGATCCTACTCAGCCACAAAGAGGCCCACAAGTGAGATACTACCATATGCTCAGAAGGCATTTCCTAGTAAAACTGTTTGGTGGAAACCACGACTGATTATCACAGTGTGTGTGTGTGTGTGTGTGTGTGTGTGTGTGAGCTCTCTCTCATCTCCAGTGTTATCTCTAGTTACCTCCAAAGAACGCCTAGATTCCATGAAAAGTCATTTGAAAACTATTTGAGTCAGGTCCCTTATTTTATAAACAAGGAAATTGAGGTTAAGTTGCTTAATTAAGGTCAAGTAACATTAAAACCTAGTCCAGAGTGGAGATCTCTTGGCTCTCAGTTGAAGACTATTCCTGTTTAAGATCTGAAGATGGTGTATGTGTGCGTGTGTGTTTGTGTGTGTCTGTGTGTGTCTGAGAGAGAGAGAGGTGACTCAAGAGTTAAATGTAGATAAAGACTCATTCTGAAAGGAAATGTGAACTTAAGGAAATTTTCCATGAAGGCTTGCTATGCATTCCAAATAACAAATAGATGCAGTAAAGACATTATATTTGCTCTGATTACCCAGGGAATGCTGGGCAATATAAAGAGTTTCTGAAGAGAACAGCAACTGATGATTAAACGTGGTGTTTCTTATGTTGTGAGGAAACCAAGCAGAAATCATCAACTTTGCTGAGACCTGGGAGAAATACTCATGTCAAGATCACACGTGAAGAGGGCATTGATCGATTTCACTCAGGTCAAGGATATTGTACAGGGACCATGTATCCCACAGGATTAAGCAGCTCCGTTGGGTTCAGCAAACGTCAGCCATCACCCACTCTGTTCCCAGCACAGTGTTAAGTGTCAGGAATCCAAAGACAAAGAGCTCACACAGAAGAAGAAATGGTGAGGCCTTACTTGCATGCAGAGAAGCAGCGGAAGACACGGGGCTTTCAGACTGCTAATACACATGCGTGTTGGCTGCGGGGTGAGCTGGCTGAAGGAAAGGAGCACCCAGAATGACTTCAAGTCTCTCTTGACCTTCTCGTTGGGCACTGGGGGCAGGACAATTCAGTGGGCATATCTGTCTCATCTGCACATGGCTACGTAACATTTCAGGACTCCAGTGCTTCATTCCTAGTCATTTATTGTGGCTAGTCCCCAAACACACACACCATTTCCATATGTCCCTAGAAGGCCAGTATCCCCTCCTTCCTGCTCCCCTCCCTTTTCAGAACCACCAACTTTACACTCAAGCTCCACCCTGCAGCCTGAACAATCTTTCTTATCTCTCTGAAAATACAAAGATTATCCCATCCTTTCCCCACCTGACACCCTCATTTCCTCCTAATTTCCTCTGGGCAACTGAGGTGTAACATGAGGTTGCCCACATCTGGGCCCTTCCTGTCTTTTTGCCCTCATTTCTCTCCACGTTTTCCTTGCCCTCCATTTCCCACACATGGTGCTCCAAATGCACGAGCCTCCTGGCGGCTGTCTCGGTGTCTGATGCTATTTTCCATTGCTGTGCTTTTGCTTATGCTACTCTCTTTGTCTCGGAGAAGGCAACGGCACCCTACTCCAGCACTCTGACCTGGAAAATTCCATGGACGGAGGAGCCTGGGGGCCTGCAGTCCATGGGGTCGCGAAGAGTCGGGCACGACTGAGCGACTTCACTTTCACTTTTCACTTTCATGCATTGGAGAAGGAAATGGCAGCAGCAGCAGCAGCATTCTCTTTGTCTGGATGGTTTCCTGTGTCCTCCTGGTGAAATTCAACTACCACTGGTCTGATCACTCTTTCCTTGTGGTCATAAGCCAGTACCTGACTTTGTCCTGATTATCCTGCTTGTAATTATTTGCTTACATACAGGAAATTGTAGAGTGCAATGCTAATAGCTCAGATTCTAGACTGATTATATGAATTTGCCCTGCTGCACTGTTTAGCAGCAGCAAATTACTTGGACTCTTTGAATCTCAATTTCTGCTTCTGTAAAATGAGGATAATAATAATAGTATTTCCTGCATAGATTTATTATGAGGATTAAGATAATGCAAGTAAAATACCAGCTAACCAGAGATGTTAGCTACCACCATCATGGGTATTGAATATTATTTATGTATTTTCCCTCTAGGCTTTGAACTCCTTGGGGGAAAGTCTTTTGTTTTATGCAACTTTGTTTTCTTAGTTCTTCAGTTCAGTTCAGTTCAGTCGCTCAGTTGTGTCCGACTCTTTGCGACCCCATGAATTGAAGCACACCAGGCCTCCCTGTCCATCACCAACTCCTGGAGTCCACCCAAACTCATGTCCATCGAGTCAGTGATGCCATCCAGCCATCGCATCCTCTGTCGTCCCCTTCTCCTCCTGCCCCCAATCCCTCCCAGCATCAGGGTCTTTTCCAGTGAGTCAGCTCTTCACATCAGGTGGCCAAAGTACTGGACACTCAGGACTGATCTCCTTTAGGATGGACTGGTTAGATCTCCTTGCAGCCCTAGTGCCAAGCAAACAGGATATCCTCCATATATTTTTGAAGGGATGAATGGATCAGGAAAATGTTACATTCTGCTCAGTCAGTGATTAGTTTAAACAGGCAGGAGGAGAATGTCACATATGTTTTAGGACTTCCAACTATGTTTTTTAAAAAAAAAATTTCCCTTGAAGGGTTTGCTTCACTTTGTTGGAAACCTCATTGATGTGAACCTGCTGGTTTCTCAGTGTTGCCAGAGCAGAGGTCCTCACACCTTTATACCTTAGAATGGGAGATGAAGAACCATGGGTTTGCTGTCATCCTCAACACATTCCCATCCAGGCTTTGCTACGTTCTAGTTACAGGGCCTTCTACTGTTTCCCTAAGCTGTGTGAGCATCAGTCGCCTTAGCTAGAGAGTGGCGGTAAATCACTCATCAGCTGATCAATGTCACTGGATTGTTTCTACTAGAACTGAAGTGTTCTAATCCATAGCAAACTGTATCTGTAGCACTTAGTAGGTGCTCATTAAGTGTTAGTTATTTCTACTTGCATTGCTGGGCTTCCCTTGTAGCTCAGTTGGCAAAGAATCTGCCTGCAATGCAGGAGACCCAGGTTCAATTCCTGGGTTGGGAAGATCCTCTGGAGAAGAAAATGGCAACGCACTCCAGTATTCTTTTCTGGAGAATCCCATGAACAGAGAAGTCTGGAAGGCTATAATCCATGAGGTTCTAAGAGTTGGACACAACTTAGCAACTAAACCATCACCACCACTTGCATTGCTGGTTGAATTATTTATTAGTTTGCGAGTAACTTGGAGGTAGGGATACGTTCAGGTGACTCATAATATGTAATTGTAGAAGTCCCCTCTTTCCCCTGCCCCATCCCCATCTCTCTCTCTCTGCCCGTCTTTCGTTCTTTCTGTTCAGCTAGCTTCTCTATTTCTTTATCTGCTTTCACATGGCCCATCCTGGCTCTCTGAAATTGGTGGCCTTCCCTCCCGACTGCATACCACTAGCCTTCTTTACTCCTCACTGCTAACTGATTCAATCTTGTGTGTCTCAGTCACAGATTCTTGAGAGAGAGAATCTGATTGAGCTGACCTCTGGCCAAGAGGTGTCCACCCGTTATTCAATCAGCTTTGCCAGAAGCAGGGATAAGGGTCTTGGGAGAAGCAGGGTGCCAGAACATACCTGGCAGGGTTGAGGGTTTCTCTAAGAAGAGAGCATGGGTGCCTCTGGTACAATATCTTGTCCTCTCTGGTTTTGTATCTTTTCAGCATTCGGTGGGTGGCTCAGTGGTAAAGAATCCGCCTGCCAATGCAGGAGACACAAGAGATGTGGGTTTGATCTTTGGGTTGGGATGATCCCCTGCAGTAAGAAATGGCACCCCACTCCAATATTCTTGCCTGGAGAATTCCATGGGCAGAAGAGCCTGGTGGGCCTCAGGCCACGGAGTTGCAAAAGAGTTGGACATGACTAAACACAGCACAGTGTTTAGTGAGAGAGAGAGAAGGGAAAGATGGAATTTTGTGGCAGAGCAAAAGTGCCAGCTCTTTTTATTTTCTTCCTTGGCTATGGCACTTGCTGCCTTCCTTACTTGTGTTATTATTTGTTTTCAATTCCTTCTGTGGTGCCACCAGAAACTCCAGTTTTGATGGAATCCAAAAAGTCCTGTTCCCTGCCTCTCAATTTTGATATCCTTTGGGAGGGGATCATTAGCCTAAACCCTAGGCTGGAGATTAATCAAATAATTTAGAGAATGATGTCAGCAACATCTAAGATAACAGGGAGTCTCCTTCCCTTCATATGACTCTCAATGAGAGTTCTCTCACCTGTCTTCCCCCATTACTGACCATGCAAATTACACCTCCATATGTCCGATGGCCCTGAATATATAGTCATGGCCTGTGATCTTAAGGCACAATCAGGTTAGGAAGCAGTAGGGGGTGGGACTGGGGTTTGAGGTCTCCAACTAGGAGCCTGGGAGGCCAAGAGCCAAGGAGCTGGACTGCCAGGGCCGGTAACATCCAGCAGGAAGGGAGCTTGTGGTGGGATACAAGACCTTTTAATAGGAAGGAGTCAGACAGGGGCTGGTAGTGGTCCTTTGAACAGGAGGCAAAGCTTCTATGTAAAAACTCAGTCCTAAGGGTAAGCATTATGTGCTGCTTCTTACTCGCTTGCTTTTCAGATGCCCCTGATTATAGAAGATCATGGTTTCTTTTATTTCTTTTCCCCTTCCTTTCCCCCTCCTCCACTCCGTGCCCCCCCCCCCNAAACTCAGTCCTAAGGGTAAGCATTATGTGCTGCTTCTACTCGCTTGCTTTTCAGATGCCCCTGATTATAGAAGATCATGGTTTCTTTTATTTCTTTTCCCCTTCCTTTCCCCCACCTCCCCTCCGTGCCCCCCCCCCCACCGCCAACATTCAACCCACTGGCACAGAGAGTGAAAATCCTTAAGTCTACAGTTGATTGGATTAGAACTAGCTGTCCCTATCAGCTGCCAGTCTGCTCTTCAGGGAGGCTTGGAAAGTTCCAGCAAAAACCCTGCCTTTGAACCAGAACCCCTCTGCCACCGTCTGCACACACATCTTTTGTAGTGAAGACAGAAATCTTTGCTCTCTGTAAACAGCAGAGCAGCACTCTTATTGGGCCCTTCCCTCTGCTGAGAATCCCAAGTAGCTTCATCATCCCTGAGTGCACCGCGATGCTTTAATGTCTGGCAGAGCATGAATTGTAAACACGTCATTAGAACTTAAAGGCTGCCCCGAAATGGTGGCTGGAGGAGAAGGCCCTGAAGGAAAGAGGAGTCTGGCTGAAAATGAGCTGCTGAATAATTTATCACGAATTGAAAAGTCAATACCTTAAGTGAGGCGTGGCAAAGCTTGGAAACTGAGAGGTAAACACTGCAAGGATGTGATTTTTGAGAGAATGGTATCAAAAGGTAAGGTCCTCTGGCAGGAGTGGGAGGCGGAGCGACCCTGACTGAGGGCATGCTGACTCTGACCAGGGCTGGGGTGGGGATGGGGCACAAAGGGAGAGGCAGAGCAGAGGTTGCCTTCAAGGCCACTGCATATCAGCTGACAGAGAGATGAGGGCGAAAAGGAGCTTGGGAACAACAGAGAGCAAAGCAAATGATTCACAGTGGGAGATTCAAGAAGACCTGAGCAGTGGGCACAGGAACGCTTCTTGGGGGAGGGAAGACCCAGCTCTGAAAGGGAGGACTTGATGAAGTGAAAGGATTTGAAGGGAATTTCATCAGACAAGCTGTTACAGCGCAGCAGAGAAAAGCTGAACAGGCTGGTTGGAGAATGCATGTGAAAGACTGGAAATTTGCTCAGGTTTGAAATGGGAGCCTCTGCGGATTCTTAGGTGGCATCCTGGCATTCATGTCTTCATTCAGTAAATATTTAGCAAAAATTGAGCAGCTGTGGTCCAGATTCCCTGCTCAGTACCGTGCACCCCATGGTGAGTGCAAGATAGGCATGGTTCCTTACCTGGTGAGGAAAACAGATAATTGAAAAAAGTAGTGATCGCATTTATTATGCTGGGTGCTCTATCTATTTCCATCTCAACCCTCACTGTGAAGTGAGGTGGGTGACATAATTATCTCCATTTTATAGATAAAGAAGGACTTCCCAGGTGGCGCTACTGGTAAAGAACCCGCCTGCCAACGCAGGAGATGTAAGAAATGTGGANGTAGATAATATAGAAAAACGAAGTGCTCGTAAACAAAAATGATTAAAACTTCCATGAAATCTCAATTTCAAGAGATAGTCATAAGTAAGATTTTGACACTTACTTCAGAGCATCTGCCTGCAATGTGGAGACCCGGGTTCGATTCCTGGGTTGGGAAGATCCCCTGGAGAAGGAAATGGCAATCCACTCCAGCACTCTTGCCTGGAAAATCCCATGGACGGAGGAGCCTGATAGGCTACAGTCCATGAGGTCGCAAAGAGTCGGACACAACTGAGTGACTTTACTTTAGATCCTGAAAAGGTTATCCTTTTTGTGGTTCTGTGACTTACTTGTTTAAAATATTGTGAATAATGGAGAGGCTTATCATATACTTGGTCTCAGCTATATCTGAAATGTTTAGAATTTAAGGATAAGTCTGTATACTTAGATAAAAATTTTCATATTTGGAGCATGTGAAAAATGAGAGTGTATTTCATAAACCTTGTGGCTCAGAGCATCACATTAGAGGGATACACTTAAGGAACGGCTGATTGATATATGATAAGGTATAAATAAAAAGGATATTGTGATATATTATAAATTGTGTAGGGCAATTGAAAAAAAATATTGAGAATTAAATTCATAGGTATGTGTTTGTTCATGTGGGACAATAAACTCTACGGGTAATAATATATGTATGTATATATGTATCAATTTGCTTTGAGTTCTTAACAATCTAAAGTTTGATCAGTTTCCCTCTGAGTCAAATGATAAATACCATGTGACATAATATTATGTATTAATAAAAACCCCAGATTTTAAAAACTATAATTATATTCAAATTTATATGTTTTTCATGTCTTTTTACTATGTAGGTGACTCCTCTCAAAAGTTTTTTTCTTCATTACCGTGTGGTGGACTTGGGGTAAGTATCAATTTACTGGTTTAAAAAAATGTTTTTATTAGAGTATAGTTGATACACAATGTTGTGTTACTTTCAGATGTATGGTAAAGTAAATCAGTTACACGTATACATATAGCCTCTTTTCTTAGTTTTTTCCCATGTAGGTCATTACAAAATATTGAGTAGAGTTCCCTATGCTATATAGTAGGTTCTTGTTAGTTATCAGTTTTATATATAGAAGTGTGTATATGTCAATGCTCACATCTCAATTTATCACCCTCCTTTTTCCTTTGGTAGCCATAAGTTTGTTTTCTACATTGGTGACTTTCTGTTTTATAAATAAGCTTATTTGTACCTTTTTTTTTTTAGATTCCATATATAAATGACAAAACATGATATATGTCTTTGTCTGGCTCACTTCACTCAGTACAACAATCTGTAGGTCCATTCATGTTGCTGCAAAAGACATTACTTCCTTGTGAGGCTTCCCTGATTGCTCAGTAGTAAGGAACCCACCTGCCAATGCGGGAGACATGGGTTTGATCCCTGGGTCAGGAAGATCCCCTGGAGAAGGGAACGGCAACCCACTCCAGTGTTCTTGCCTGGGAAATCCCATGGACAGAGGAGCCTAGCTGGCTACAGTCCATGGGGTTGCAAAAGAGTCAGACATGACTTAGCTACTATAAACAACGACAATAGTCCATTGTATATATGTACTGTACATATATTTTAAAAATAAAATCCATTCCTCTGTTGATGGACATGTAAGTTCCTTCCATGTCTGGGATACTGTAAATAGTGCTGCAGTGAATATTAGGGTGCATGTTTCTTTAAGAATAATGGTTGTACCAATTTACATTCCCACCAGTGGTACACTCAGTTCCCTTTTCTCCGCTCCTCTCCAGCATTTATTGTTTGTGGATCTTTTTGATGATAGCCATTCTGACCTGTGTGAGGGAATACCTCATTGTAGTTTTGATTTGCATTTCTCTAATAATTAACAATGTTGAGCATCTTTCCATGTGCTTTTTGGCCATCAGTATGTCTTTGGAGAAATGTCTATTTAGGTGTTTTGCCCATTTTTTGATTGGGTTGTTTTTTGTTTTTGTTTTTTAAAATATTGAGCTGCATGAGCTATTTTGCAAATTAATCCCTGTTGGTTTTGCTTTGTTTGCTATTTTGTGCCATTTTAGGGCTGTTTGTTTTGTTTATGGTATCATTTGCTGTGCAAAAGCTTTTAAATCTAATTAGATGCCATTTGTTTAATTTTGTTTTTATTTTCATTTCTTTAGGAGGTGTGCCTGACTCTGTGCACAGGATTCTCCAGGCAAGAATACTGGAGTGGGTAGCTCTTCCCTTCTCCAGGGGATCTTCCCAATCCAGCGGTTGAACCCGTCTCCCACATTGTGGGCAGATTCTTTAACTTCTGAGCCACTGGGGAAGCCTGTAGAGGGAGGGGTCAAGAGGAAATCTGTAAGATGAGCTGAGGGGCCTGGGGTGAGGTTAAGAGTGACCTATACAAGGGCCTGGAAGTGATGAAGGAGGAAGGTAGGAGAGGCCAGATCTGACCAGGCTCTCAGGCTGGAGTACCAGCTGCTGGAACAGTGAGGAGGTTGAAAAGCAGGAAATAAGTGAATCAATAAATGTGTCACACCCCCGAATACTTTATTCATGGGAGAGTTCTTTAGTTCCTTGCTTAAAGCCAAAAACAACAAAAAAGGCTTTCTGCCCTCATTTGCATACAATTCTAATAGTTCAGCTGTTTTCCCAATTTATCCAGGTTACCAGTAAACACTTAAGAAAGAATCTGACAGTGCTGTGGGAGGTAGGGACACAGGTAGCTGTGAAAAGCGGCAGCTTGATTGTTAGGAAGGACACACTTTAAAACTATTAATAAGCATTTAAATCGCTCAGCAGATTGGAATTATTCTATGGAAAGGCAAATAGCCCTACTTTAATGCCATCCTCCCATTTTTAAGTCAGTACTTGATAAATTGAGTGATTAATTTGAGTCAACAACAGTGTGATGTTGAAAAGTAACCTCTCTTTCAAGAGTCAGGAAAAAAAAATGGACTCCACAGTCCCAGCAGCACTTGCCGATTGTCAGTGGCTCAATCCCAAGATGGTGGCCAAGCCCTGGACTGTGTTCCCACTTCAGTCCCCATGGCCAGCACCGAGTCTCCCCAGATGAAGGTGGCCATCCAAGGATTGCTGGAGTAGAGGGTCTGGAGCTTTGTCAGAGACTCTGGATTCTCATCGGTGAACCCAGAACATGAGCTGAGGCAAACTGACAGTGGCCGTGGTAACCATGGGCCGCTGCCTTCAGAAGTTCAACATTTTCTAGACTGCTGCAGCCTTTTAGAGATTTAGAAAAAGTCGCAGCCACTAGGGAACTTACTCAGAGAAGCACAGGGTATAAAAGATCTCGCAGCATCTGGACTCTGGGATTTTACTGAGCGAGGGCATGGCTCCAGCCCCTCAGTGGGTCCCTCGCTAGGCCCCCACCCACCCCGAGGATGGGAGCCTTCTGTTCTGTAAGGAAGTAGATTTGGTCTTCTCCAGTCTTGGACTGATGCCCTACAGCATCAGTGTACTCAGACATGATCCCAGAGGTGATGATACCTGGCCTTTCACAGTTTGCCATGTCAGATGCCAGCCACTGGGTGCCTTGACTTGCCTGTTATCCTGCTTTGAGTGGATAGAAGTGTGGTCAGGGAGCTGGGAAGGTGGAACACTTCGGAGCAAGTTCTTCTAGTTCAGGCAGCTTCTTTTGTTGTTGTTACAATGATTAGACTAAAAAGGAAAAAATACCCATTATTTAGGAGGCTGGAGCATGAAAAAAATACTGTCTGAAGAGTGGGGAAGACCCTCCAGTCCTCCCCTACTGTCTCTTCCAACTGTTCTGGACGCTTGGCCTCCACTGAGTTATTGGAGACCCGTGGACTCCATCTGGGGACCCTTAGGAAGAAGACCTTCAGCAAAAGATAGTTGGGTATTTCTGAGAGGTCAGCTTTGGACCTCAAGGTTTTACTTAGTCATGACACTCTTAGAAGGAACTGTGGCCATTGGGAGTATGACTGTTGGAGCTGTGACGTGGCTCTTGCTAGCTGGAGTTTGAGGCGTGTTTTCTGTTGCTATAAATAGAATATTTTCATTAAAGTACTGAAAAGCGATTGATTTTTATTTATTGAGCATATATCCAGGAACTTGCTAAATTATTTATGTATTTATTTGTAATTGAAGTACAGTGGACTTACAAAATTATATTAATTTCAGGTGTGCAATATAGTGATTTGCTATCTTTATAAATTAAAAAAAATTCTTAAGAATTTAGATTTGTTTTTACCTTTGTGCTGGGCCTTCATTGCTGTGCCTGGGCTTTCTCTAGTTGTGGAGAGTAGGGGCTACTCTCTAGTTGAGGTGCATGGGCTTCGTATGGCGTGGCTTGTCTTACTGCAGATCCCGGGCTGTGGTGGGTGTGGGCTGTGGCTTGTCTTACTGCAGGTCCCGGGCTGTGGTGGGTGTGGGCTGTGGCTTGTCTTACTGCAGATCCCGGGCTGTGGTGGGTGTGGGCTGTGGCTTGTCTTACTGCAGGTCCCGGGCTGTGGTGGGTGTGGGCTGTGGCTTGTCTTACTGCAGATCCCGGGCTGTGGTGGGTGTGGGCTGTGGCTTGTCTTACTGCAGATCCCGGGCTGTGGTGGGTGTGGGCTGTGGCTTGTCTTACTGCAGGTCCCGGGCTGTGGTGGGTGTGGGCTGTGGCTTGTCTTACTGCAGATCCCGGGCTGTGGTGGGTGTGGGCTGTGGCTTGTCTTACTGCAGATCCCGGGCTGTGGTGGGTGTGGGCTGTGGCTTGTCTTACTGCAGATCCCGGGCTGTGGTGGGTGTGGGCTGTGGCTTGTCTTACTGCAGATCCCGGGCTGTGGTGGGTGTGGGCTGTGGCTTGTCTTACTGCAGATCCCGGGCTGTGGTGGGTGTGGGCTGTGGCTTGTCTTACTGCAGATCCCGGGCTGTGGTGGGTGTGGGCTGTGGCTTGTCTTACTGCAGATCCCGGGCTGTGGTGGGTGTGGGCTGTGGCTTGTCTTACTGCAGATCCCGGGCTGTGGTGGGTGTGGGCTGTGGCTTGTCTTACTGCAGATCCCGGGCTGTGGTGGGTGTGGGCTGTGGCTTGTCTTACTGCAGATCCCGGGCTGTGGTGGGTGTGGGCTGTGGCTTGTCTTACTGCAGATCCCGGGCTGTGGTGGGTGTGGGCTGTGGCTTGTCTTACTGCAGATCCCGGGCTGTGGTGGGTGTGGGCTGTGGCTTGTCTTACTGCAGGTCCCGGGCTGTGGTGGGTGTGGGCTGTGGCTTGTCTTACTGCAGATCCCGGGCTGTGGTGGGTGTGGGCTGTGGCTTGTCTTACTGCAGATCCCGGGCTGTGGTGGGTGTGGGCTGTGGCTTGTCTTACTGCAGATCCCGGGCTGTGGTGGGTGTGGGCTGTGGCTTGTCTTACTGCAGATCCCGGGCTGTGGTGGGTGTGGGCTGTGGCTTGTCTTACTGCAGGTCCCGGGCTGTGGTGGGTGTGGGCTTTAGTAGTTGCCACACTCGGGCTCAGTATTGCAGCTTGAGGGCTCAAGAGCACAGGGTCAGTAGCTGCGGCACAAGGGCCTCCTTGCCCTAAAGCATGTGGAATCGTCCCTGACGGGTGATCAAACTGTTGTCCCCTGCATTGCAAGGCAGACTCTTAATTACCAGACCGCTAGGGAAGCCTGATATTTTTATAAATTACAAAACGATGACCATGAAGAGTGTAGTTTCGTCTGTCACCATACAGAGTTCTTACAGTGTTATTCATCATATTCCCTGTGCTACACATTACATCCCCATGTGGTGGGATTGGTTCCATTGTAACTGGAAGTTTGTGCCTCTCAATCTCCCTTGCTATTTCACCCATCTGTCTCCACCCCTCCCTGGTATCTATGAGTCTTTTCTGTTGTTTGTGTTTGTTTGTTTTGTTTTTTTAGATTCTACCTATAAGTGAAATTTTAGTATTTATCTTATGGTACTATTTATCACAGGTATTTATCTTTCTCTGGCATGTTTCACTTAGCAAATACACTCTGGGTCCATCTACATTGTGGCAAGTGGCAAAAATTTCATTCTTCTTTATGGCTGAGTAATATTCCATTTTTTATATATCATGTTTTCCTTATCCATTCATCTATCAGTCGATACTTAGGTTGCTTCCATATCTTGGTTATTGCAAGTAATGCTACTAGATACCTTTTTGAATAACTGTTTGTTTATGTTGTCTTTGGAAAAACTCCTGAAAGTGGAATTGCTGGATTGAATGTTAGTTCTGTCAAAGTACTTGGGGACACAAGGTCCTAAGCTCTCTGTTCTGGAGTCTGGCAGCTCCCTCATCAAGTGCTCAGATAAGAGATTCCATGTGCAGTGGAGAATTACTAGCAAATACCTAGATGGTCTTTGGATCTGGACTCTTTCAGAAGACTGATTATATTGGTATCGGGAAATACATCCTGCTAGATCAGCCTATCTGTTGGTACCTGCTAAGGCTGTTTTATCTGGAATCCTCCATCTGAGTACTTTGTACTTTTGTGTACTTTTGTGCATCTGCATTTGTCTTGGAACCAAGTTTCCAGAAGTCCTTTGATGACAGATTCCACGGTTCTCTGAGGAGGGGCTCTGGGCCTGCTGCAAATGCAAGCTGTCCCCAGCTCTGGTCTCTGGCTCTGCCACAAGAAGCAGATTGTTGCCTCTTTCCCAGCTGCTTCTTGCCGCTTGCAATTTGTGCCTTCCACTGCAATCACTCTGTTCTGAACAAGCCAGTCACCTCGCCGTGGTGGGGAGGTTGTATGTCTGCTGAATATTTTATTTACCATCTGGTTGGCAGCGAAGCACAGAATGTACTTATGGGCCAGAAATGCCCCAGACCATCATATACCAAACCTGAAAAGGTCACTGGCTTCTCCTCATGCCTGGTTGGCGCCAGCCATCCCTCACGCAGGTCCCGTGCTCCTCCTTGCTGGCTTTGGGAAGGAGGGCTCTGTGCGGTCCTTTTACCCAGGCGTGACGGGAGCCTCCAGGCATCTTCTAAGAAGAGAGGCATTTTGCCATCCCAGTTCTTTTTTCTGCCTTCTTGAAGCCACATAAATTAGCAGGCAAGAACCTTTCATGTGTTTGAGGAAATCTGTGACCATACCTCTGCTCTCAGTAAGAGCTCAATACACATGACTTCCTTTGCCCCACTTCCCCAGCCAGATTCTGTCATTTGGAAAAGGGACTTAGTAGCTCTCTTCCTCGCTCAGAGGACAGCATCCATTTAGGGTTTGAGAGTGCTTCTGTTTTTAACAATCGTCTTTGAAGATGCAACTACTTCCAAGAGATTTCTCACTTGTGGTCTTTTTTCTTTTCTTTTCTTTTTTTAATTGGGGTCTTATCAGCTAGTTGTTTCTTCAGTGAAGATGATATTCCATAACAGATACCCAGGAGGGATGTGATATATGGAAAGGAGTACTGGACTTGGAGTCAGAAGCCCTCTACCACTTTTACTCATTAATATTTGCCTTAAATACAGTTTCCTCATTTGGAAAACGGGCATGATAATAACTTGCCTTTTGGGATGGCTGTGAAGCTTAAGACAAGGTATATGTGAACAGTGCTCTGTGGCTTGAACAATGCTGATATACCCTACCTGCCTTGGAATTCTAGGCAGTCAAATAAGGCACATCAGTGTTCTCCATAGTTTTACTTGGTTACTTATATAAATTGTGTAAAAACTAATACTCATCCCTCTAAGTAATAGAACATTAAAAATGTATATATAGTCCTTGGGCTACAGAAGGGTTGGACTCCTCAATATAGGCTATAAAATATGTACAATTGGGGATTGGAAATGAAATACCATAATTTGTTGTCTAAATAAAAGTGTTAAGTAACACTAAAACTAACATTTGTTGAATGCTTGCCAGAGGTTCAGTACCAAGTTTTACAAATATTATTTCATTTAATCTTCACAGCAACAACTTGCCCCAATTCACAAAACTAGTAAATGACAGATCTAGAATTCAAACCCAAGTCTGCCTAGTTATGTGTGTGTAACCATCAGGCTCTATTGCTTCCCTAATCAGTGTATCTTCTACTGAGCATCCTGTTAAAGGACAAGAAGCCAAAATTCTTTACTGTATCTCCAGCAGCAGACAACGTATTGTTATTTATGTAAAGCACACAAAACTAAGAAATGGTCCTGAGTGAGCAAAAGAAAGAGATGGTGGTTGATAACATTTCTGCTTTCCCTACATGATGAAAGTGATCATGTACCTTAATGATTCCTTTCATTTTTGTTGAATAGGAAATACCCACAATAAGTATAGGTCACTCAAGAATTTGTGTGTATGTGTGTGCGTGTGCGTGTGTGTGCGTGGGCTTGTTTCTGTGTTTATTTCATTCAACAGAAATCTTCTTCCTGTGGTACTGCTGTCTTCTCAATGGCCATATGCCACAGGTATGTCCATTTTCCTGATGATGAAGAAGCATTATCATGAACGTCAAAGGCTGAGTTATGTTTGATATGTTGTGCTCAGAGCCTACCAATGTGTGAGGCTAGGCTGAGATAGAGTTACTATTCCTCTTTGACAGATTAAGAAACAGGCTTAGAGTACCTCCAAGACTAGCTCAGTTCATAAAGGATGGCAACCAGTGTGAAGCAGATTGTTTTAAGCACAAAAACAGGAGTCAAATTTTAAATTAAGAAAATAATAATTTGAATTTCAGAATGTAACATTAAGAAGCAGTCATTATAAAAATTCAGATATTACAGAGGTAGCTGGTAAGAAGTTCAGCACTTGACCACTACCCTTAATCAGGTTCTTTTTCCAAAGAAAGCCTATAGTTAAAAGTTTCATGTGTATTGCTTCTCAGGCCTTATTGTATACATGACTCATCTGAGGATTTCGATAAAAATGGAGATTCTGATTCAACAGATGTGGGGTGGGCCTGATACTCTTCATTTAAAATAAGCACCGGAATGTTCCATGGACTACACTTCAAGTACAAGGTCATAGGGCATGTGCATTTTACATTTCAACATTACTGCCAAACAGCATTCCAAAGTGACTATACCAGTCACACTTTTACCAGAAGGATAATGAGTACCTATTTCTTTTATACTGTCTCCAATACTTGAAAATCATCTCCTTAAATTTGTCAATCTGATACATGAGATGTGGTATTTATATTTTAAAATGTAACTTCCTGATTTTTTACAAGTTTAAGCATCATTTCTTATTTATATTAGATATCTATACTTCTTTAGTTAATCCCTTGTTCATATTTTTAGCCCATGTTTCCATTTGGATATTTTTGCCTCTCTCTTTTGTTATTTTGTATGAATTCTTCATATATATGCTGGATATCAACCCTTGGTCTTCTAACTATCTTACAAATACTTTCCTCTAGATCTAAAGAACAAATTCCCACCCAGCAGAGCTGTCAGGTGATTGGATGAAAGCAGAGCTGTTTGGAAGTTGCCCAATCACTCATTTGGGAGGAATCTGGTGTGTCTACCTGTGCCTTTTTCTTTCATATTAATATAGTATATCAGTTTGGAGCTCATCAGGCTGTATGATAGCTGTTCATTTATTGGCCTCCTCCACTGAACAGTGATCTTCTTGAGGGCAAGGGTGTACGTCTATGTCATCTCTGTGTTAGCAGCAGCCAGCACTGGGTCTAATACAGGACAGGCACTCAAAAATACTCTGTAGGTGAATAAGTAGACACAGAGAGTTAGGTGGCTCTAGTTGCAGGATTTCATTTGGGATCTGCTGCCCTATGATTCCTCTAGGAGTTGCTTTGGGTCCTTCAACAAGGTGAAAGAGGAGAAGCCAAGAGTCGGTTTCTAGGACCTTTTGCTCCTAGACAGAGGAAAGTTCCCTCTGGGTGGCTTGCCTCTGTTTTGGTTGAACTTTCAAATACTTTGTGCCCAGAGATGGTAAAAATACCAATAGCCAATGCTTACATAATGCCTCTGGGCTTCCCTGGTGGCTCAGATGGTAATGAATCCGCCTGCAATGTGGGAGACCTAGGTTTGATTCCTGGGTTGGGACGATCCCCTGGAGAAGGGCATGGCAACCCACTCCAGTATTCTTGCCTGGAGAATCTGCATGGACAGAGGTGCCTGGCAGGCAACAGTCCATGGGGTCCCAAAGAGTCTGACATGACTGAGTGACTAAGCATATATAGTGCCTTCAGTGGGCTTTATATGAGTTCATCTAATGCTCACAGCATCCCTATTAGGAGGAGATAGTTATTATCTTCCCCATTTTACAGATAAAAAACCAAGGCACAGAGAGTTTAGGTAATTTGCCCAAGATCATAGTAGTAAGTGCCAGGCCTGGAATATGTATCCAGCTCTCTGGATTCCTTAGTCTCTGCTCAAGAGACAACATGTGAAAAATACTAGACTGGATACATTGTAAGTACTGAACAAATATTTCTCTCTTTGTTCACCATCCCTCCTCCAGAAGAGTGCCTTTTCTGTCAATAACATCTCAGTCCTGTGGTTTGGCAGAATCCAGTCTTGGACCTGTTGTTTCTCCACAGTCTGTGTCTGAACCTTGCATCCCTCCCTGCCAGAAGCCCTAGTAATCCCTGTTCTCCCAGGGACCTGGAAAACCCACTTCCCATGTACCCTACCTGGGAATTGACTTTCCCCTGTCGAGGCTCATTTTCCCCCTGGAGCCCCCAAATCCCATTTGGCACCTTTGGCACCAAGGTGTTGCATGGTGCTGCCATCTGGTGGGTATAGATGCCCACTGCCACCCCTCTGATGAATGACTCTTGCCATTGATGGAGACTGGTCTCCTGCTCCTCTGTAGTCCTCAGGTCAGGACACCCTTCTCAGAAGGTAATCAACTGGTAATCAAGATCCATTAACGACGGTTTTTTCCAACCCTGGTATCAAAAGCATTCTGAATGTAGGCTTAACTGGGGGGATAGCAGAGTGGCTCCAATACTTTGGTCACCTGATTTGAAGAGCTGACTCACTGGAAAAGACCCTAATGCTGGGAAAGGCTGAAGGCAGGAAGAGAAGGGGATGACAGAGGATGAGATGGCTGGATGGTATCACATCACTGACTCAATGGACATGAGTTTGAATAAGCTCCGGGAGTTGGTGACGGACAGGGAAGCCTGGAATCCTCAGTCCATGGGGTTGCAAAGAGCTGGACACAACAGAGTGACTGAACAACAGCAGGATGGGCTGTACTTGTGGGTAGGAAGTCCTACTTGCTGTGTTGTGCTGTGCACAGTCACTCCACTGTGTTCAACTCTGTGACCCCATGGACTGCAGTTTACCAGGCTCCTCTGTCCTTGGAATTTCTAGGCAAGAATACTGGAATGGGTTGTACTTGCCCCCTACTCAATCACATAAAGAAGGAAGCTGCTTACCCAATATAAAAGATGGGTAAAATCCAAAGGTTGTGCCACAAAGACCCTATCAAGGATCTCTAGCCTCTTGCATAGATTCTTCAAGATACTCTTCCTCTTGTAGCAGTAGGAGACCCTAGGTTCAAATAATAGGTACAAATTTACAGAAATATATTGTCCTTGAGTCTCGGCTAGGCCTTCTCACACTCATTTTCTGATTAACTTCACAGTGATCCCTTTGTAGCAGCTTTCCAGTTTCAGAAAAGAGGCCCATTATTGAGACTATGAGACAGGTTATATACACATGTTTGTAGTATACTGGGCAGGGTCTGGGGCAACTGGTCATTTGGAGAAAACCTCAGGGGCTCAATAATTACTTGTTGGATTGAATGGGGGTCAAAGAAATGATTCTCTACCCAGGCATTGTTTATAGGAGGGCTTCCATAGACGCTAACTCTTTTCTGTCCTTGTGACTCTGAAATCTTTCTGGGTTAAATCTTTGTATTCCCTTCCAATCTGCTTGTTTAAAACCAAAGAATTAGGGATTTTTAGTGGGAATTAGAGGGTCCCAGAAACCAGCCATTCATTTGAACATACTATTGACCTATGTGCACTACTGATGGTGAAGACAGACGTTATGAATAGCAGGTCAGTGTGCTGGAGCTCAGCTCAGTAAGTTAAGCAACTTGCTGCCTATAGTTCTGGTTCCTGTTAACTTCACTGGGGGAGAGAGAACTGATACTGGTCGGTGGAGAAACGAACTATTGCTGAATAGCAAATGGAGTTCATGGAATTCTAGTCAAGTTCACCATATCCTGGAAGGAAAGCTTGCATGATCCTGAGCACCCACTGTATATCCTGCACTAATAAAACATTCTGCCTGGTACAGTCTCTCATTTCATCATCACAACCAGTTCTCCAGCAAGTATTGTTTATATTTGATGGAAGGGGAAACCGAGCCCCTTTGGTGTTTTGAAGCTCGTCCAAACTCTCGTAACTAAGTGGTGGATCTGGGATGAGAATTGTGGAAACTGGCTGCCCCGACAGTGAATATTCTTTGAACTGGTCAACTAGAGCTTGTGACCTTTCAAGAGAAGAGTCTGATCCTCATTCTTCTTTTAATGCATTCAGTCCCTCCACTTTACAAATAGAAGATAGGGCCAGCTGGATCAAAATATAAAGTCACACAATCCATTCTGTTTTCTATTTGAACCTTATTTTTAAATTTGGGGTTTTTTCCCCAATAAGAATGTGAAAAATGAGTATTGCTTCTCTCTGTCCAGCCCTGTGGTGGTTTAGGAAGATCCTGGGAAGAGCTGAATTTCCAACTCCCCTCCTGGGAGAGAGTATGAAACAGGAGTAATTAGACCTTTACCATTAGGTATATTCAAAGCCACTGCTTATAAATTCATCCAGCTAGAAGGAAGTTCAGAACCTCTGTTTGTGATCTGATGATACTTCTAGAGGAAAAGAAAAAGAGACAGGTTTTATTCCCTTATGGTTACAGATTTCTGTACCTTGATTTTTTCCCCAGAAATAGTCTGTACTCTCTTTTTTCATATGTATGGACTCATACATAGTACCCTCCTCTACTGTCTATCCAACCTACACATATTGTTCTCTTTCCCAGTTATGGGTAGAGAGATCTTACAAGATCTCTAGTTTCTGTCTGTTTTCATAGTATCTTTTGGGAGTTCTGTATGCAAAGCATTGGTTAAAGGGCTTCCAGGCTGGTGGCCATCAAATGTCCCTTCCTTGATTTTGTGTCCACCCTCTTTTGATGGGCCAGGTCCAGAAAACATTACTTGAGGGAGCTGCCTTGGGTACCAGGATCACAGCTGGTTGGGGTGCTGGCACGCCAAGGGACACTCTTCAGGACAGAAAAATGCATCCCAGAGGCAGAGAAGAGGATAGAAATCTGTGTTTTGAAGAATCTTTGTTTGAAGGAATTTTATTCAGGTTCTGAGAAGAAGTGAGTGTTCAGCAGAAAGGGATAATATGAATAAGCATGTGCTCTAATAACAAAATAATGTCAGTCACTGGAGTCCAGCCATACCCCTCTGCTGTGAGGCACAGTTCTGTCCTCCCTAACATCAATCACAAACAGCATGTACAGGGACTTACAGCTCACAGAGAGCTTAATTCCCCCAGGGATATTTCTGTGCAGGATCTCCACAAGCATTGGGATGAGCCCGGGCCCACATGAATGACAACTGGGGTTACAAGACACAGTTTGTCCTGGAACTGTACAGACTTAAAAAATATATATAGCTAGGGGCGTTAAAAACTTTTCAGGTGTTTGGTGGTGGAGATGGTACAGAACCTCGTAAGAGATTCCTAAAAGGGTTGACTCCTTTGACAGTTGTGGGGTCTGGAGACATTCAGGAAGCCTGCCGACAGGGTGAAGTCAAGGAAGAAGTGGACGCCCAAGGGGCCTGACCGAGGGCGAGACAGGACAGGCCATCCGGCCCACGCTTCCCTGGCCTCCCTGAGTCCTGGCAACCAGAAAAAGGGTTGAGAGCCGGCAGGTGGGATCCACGAGAGAAGCCCAGCGGTCGAGTGGTGGAGCGCTGAGCCGAGCTCCCTCCGGAAGCCTGGAGGTTTCCGCGCGAGAGCAAGGGGCATACCCCTGGAGGTGGAATCTGCCGGCCTAGGACTGGTGGCGCGCCCTCTCCGGAGCCTCGGCTCTGGGGCCGCCAGCGCGGGCGAGGGTGGAGGTTCTGGCGCGTCCCTGGGGGGCGGGGGCCAGGGGCGGCCAGCAGGTGGGGCCCGGGCCGGACTCCGCCTCCCGCACCCTCCCCGTTGGTCCGCGACCGCCCAGCCCCGGCCCCTCTTCCGAGCCCGAGCGCGATTGGTGGCGGCGCTTGTCGCTCGGAGGGGGCCGGGCCGCTGGGCTCCGCGGTTCTCCCTGCCGCCGCCGCCGCTGCTGCCGCCGCCGTCCTTCCAGCAGCGCGGGCGGGTCGGACCGCCAAGGCAATCGGCGCCCAGCGATGGGGAGCGGCGCGGCCGCGGATCCAGGCTGTGGCAAAGTTTCCCAGACGCTCGTATCAAGGCGCGCGGCTGCCGACCACCCGTGACTGCTCCGAGAAGGGCTCGGAGATTTTTAATTTGGAAAAATAATCCACCTCATTTCCTTTGTCAAGCTCTCTCTCCAGGCGGCCAGCGGCGGGAGCTCCAAACTTGGGCACGGCGGCTCCACTGCCAGCGGTCCAGGCTTTGGAGACCGTCGGGACTCAGGTGCTCCGGCGCCCGGCGGGCCCGGGCGTCCTAGGGGGTGTGATCGCGGGGGAGTCCCGGGTGCGCAGAGAGAAGGGGCCCCCGGGAGCTCTATATGGAGGAGGGAGCCCAGAATGGTGTGCACCAGGAAGACCAAAACTTTGGTGTCCACTTGCGTGATCCTGAGCGGCATGACCAACATCATATGTCTGCTCTACGTGGGCTGGGTCACTAACTACATCGCCAGCGTGTATGTGCGGGGGCAGGAGCCGGCGCCCGACAAGAAGCTGGAGGAAGACAAAGGGGACACCCTGAAGATTATTGAACGGCTGGATCACCTGGAGAATGTCATAAAGCAACATATCCAAGGTACGGGCGCCCGGGGAAACTTGGGCAGCCCACGGGGCCGGGGAGTGCCCAGAGCCGTGCGCGGTGCGCCGAGGCTGATGGGCATCTCTCGAGTGACTGCGGGGCTCTGAGGCCGCAGACGCTTGGCGGGGCTGCGTGTATGTTCCTGGCTGAGTACGGGACCCTCAGTGTCGGCGGCTGTGCGCGCTTCTCCAGGGCACACGTGTGTGCGCGGGGCTCCACGCGCGGGTGTGTGCAGCTCGCTGGCGGTGTGGGGGCGCGCTGCACACGTGTCCCAGTGTGCGTGTGACTACCGGCTAGTTGCTCGAGGGCTCTCGGGGTCGCACACAGGTTCGGTTCAGAGTGTGGGTACATGTGAGTGTTGGTGTGTGTACAAGGGAGCGCTCAAAGGCAATCGAGCTCATTTGGCTACCGTTGGGCCTACGGGGAGAAGCGTGAGAGGCCAAAGTCGTTGCCATTTAGGACCTACAGGCTGCGGGGCGAGCCGGAGCTGGGAAGACTGCACGGCCCTAGTCCCAGCCGGGCTGTGAGCGGCCCATAGGCGATTGGGTGTGCAGAGGGATCTGTGGCTAGGAGTGCTGTCTGAACCTTAGCGGTCTCCACCCGCACCACAGCCCGCGGGTCCAAGACCCTCTCCAAGAGCAGGTGTTGGGTCGGTGAAGAAGCATGGGCGCCTGGAGCTCCGTCCACTGCGGTGGCGCCTCCGCCCAGGACTGGGAGAACCCGCCCTGGGCTGCCAGTGAAGGCCATTCCCTCCGGTAGCTCCACTCCCAGGCCCAGGGAGCGGCTGGGGCAGAGGAAACAGATCCGCGCGGGCTAGGTCTGGAGTCTTAGGATGAGCCGGGTGATTGCGCTCCAGGCCAGGGCTGGGGTCAAGTGGAGGATGGGGTACGGAGCGCCCTCCCCGGGCGACCCCGTCCGATGAGCTGTCAGAGGCAGCAGATAGAGAGCTCCGGCTGGGCACCGCAGGTCAGAGTGTGCACACACATGCCCGTCTCTCGCGTTCACATTTCTTTTTTCTTCGCTTCTATTCCCTCTGTTTTCTACCAGGCATGTCAGCTTTGTAAGGGCAGCACAGCGCCAGCAGAGCCTAGTTCACCTGTCAACCGGGCAGACTTTGGCACGCATCCGGTTGACTGTTTCTCTCCCAGGGCACTCTCATTTGTTCACACATGGTTGTCGGGATCCAACCTTGCATCTGCTGCCCCTGCCATGGTGGGGACAGCTGCTCTCTCTGCATTTGGTTGGCTTCCCCATATGTACAAAAGTTCCTTCCCAGGGGGGAGGTTCAGGTGCCTGCAGGAGAGGCATACATGTCCACGGTGCTTCCTGACTGACTGATGACTTTAAAGCAAGTTCATGGCTGTGAGGCCTCTGCTTCGCAGCTCTCCTTGGTACCTGCCACTGGGCTTGCATAGCAGACCAATTTATCTCTCCGATGTGCCTGTTGCTGTGTTTCTTACTTGTTCTTTTCCATCCTGTGGGTCCAGATTGACAATTAGTCAGCAGTAGAAGTACAGTGTTTGCCCCAGGGTGATTCATAATGTTCCCAGAGGGATGCTGGCCATACCTTACTTTGACATTTCTAGATTTTAAGAGATTTTCATTCACAGATTCTGTGTGTGTGTGTGTGTGTGTGTGTTCATGTTTCTGGAAAATGATCCTCTTGTGCTTTCCAGTCTGGTCAGGGAGGAGGTGAGCAAGATACTACATTGGCAAGCAGTGAGGAGGTCATGGGTCATCCCAGAGTGCACCCCTGTCATGCTGAATGTGTACCGTATCATGTGATTTATAAGACTCTACGTGAAAATGAGTGCGGTGTGGAAGCTGAAAGGAGCCTTTGTGTTTTTGCTCCCAGGAAACCTTATAGCTATGCCTTGTTTGAAACTTTCAAATGTATACCTGAAAAAACTGAGAGTGGAAGAAAAAAAGAGGGAACATTATCCTTAAAACACATGGTGATCCAGCTCTCTTGTGTATGTGCAATGACTGTATTATGAGTCCTGTGGATATTCAGAAAAGGCCAGATTCTCATCTGGAGAGGTAGAAGCCATGGCTCACAGTGGGGTGGGGAAGGGCCAGTGACTTGGCAAAGACTAGCCGTGAGGCAGGGGGAGGCATAGGATGCTTGGCTGTTGTGCCATGATGGTGTTGCCACAACTAGTGACAGCACCCCCAGCGATGCTGGAGCCACCCTTGCGCAAGTATTTGGGGGAATGTAAAGTAAAATTTGGCTTCCCTGGTGGCCCAGCTGGTAAAGAATCTGCCTGCAATGCAGGAGACCCAGGTTCAATCCCTGGGTTGGGAAGATTCCCCCAGAGAAGGGAATGGCTACCCACTCCAATATTCTTGCCTGGAGAAGTCCATGGACAGAGGAGCCGAGTGGGCTAGGGATTTATCTTACTTATGTAAGGGGCCTATGGCATTTGGGACTGGCCAAGTGCCACTTTCAGAAGGCAGAGGGTGCAAAAGGAAAAGATCAGAGGCTTGTCCTTGGTGATATGGGCCATTTACGTGTATTCCACTGTCGAGTTTCCTCTAGTTAGTAGGGAGGGCCTTTTGAGCAAACCAGTTTACTCTGCTAAGCTCAGGGGGAATAGGGATAATAATAATAGTTACTAGCTAAAAATTATATAGCACCAGCTGTGTGCCAGGCATTATTTAAGTACTTTATGTATGTTGACTTATTTAATTCTCCTCCCCCTATGAGGTAAGTATGTAAGCTCCGTTTTACATAAGGAGAGCTTATATAATTTGTCTATGGTACAGAGATTTAAACCAAGCTCATGTTGCTTCAGGACCTGTGCTCTGTGTTCTTAACCGCATGCTAGGCTGTCTCTTAAAAGGCCAGTGAGTCACAGGGGCAGCAGGGCTCTCCTAGAGTCACTGGATGGTGGGAGTGGGTGTTGGAGTTGGAGACCTCAGAGGGTGGCCGAGGGATGATGGAGTCATAGCCTTTTCGCCAGGAGACTCTTCCATAGTTAAACTCAGGAAGCTCTGAGTTTTGTTTCACACCAAAAGGCAGAGGTTACATTCACATAAGAAGTGTTTGTGGAACACCCAGGACAGTTCCTGGCACATTCTTCAGAGAATGTGTGTTGGATGGCTGAGTAGATGAATGAATGAGCACACAGTGTGGGTGCCCAGGGCACTGGTTAGTCATTAATAAAAGCATTTCCATTCTCAAATGACTATGTTTTGCTTTGGAGCCTTGCAAAGGCTCCTCTTTGCTTTGGAAGAAAAGTTGTCCTGGAAGCTGCAAATGTCACAAAATGTTCTACTGGATGTTCCATAGGACTTGCAATTAGAAGAGGCTTTGGAGTGTCACCCTGGAGCTACGTTCTAGTCATGACTAAAAGTTTATTTTCCTCTTGGGGGTTGCAGTGATATTTCATTTTAATTTGTTTTCTGATTGAATGATTTAATTAGATGGTGTTTGGGAATCTCTTGGGAATGTAAATTGCAGTTTTGATAATTATTTTTTAACCAGATAGATGGTAAATGAGAGGGTGGATAACTCTGGATTTTAAAAATAGCATCCTGATGGATTGGAAACACAAAACAAGTGTTAGTACAGGTTTGGTCTTGGAGGAGAAAGATGGAATTGCTGGAGGGGGTGCAGTGGGTTAAGTACACAGTGTGAAGGAGGCTGGAGTGTTGGAGAGCTTAGGAAATGGAAATGTGGATTCACGTCTTACTGTAGAAGTCGAGTAGAAAGCCATACAGCTTTTCATTTTTCTTGGTTAGCATCTCTTGAATATAAAAAAGAATGAGCCAACATTAAATAAAATATTTTAAAATGTATAAAATTCCTCTAATTCATTCTAATCTAACACAGCTATTTTGTATTTTGACATTGCCTTCTAGCTTTGCCCGTCTGGCTCCATATTTAAAAATGCAGGTGTAGTCATGGTTTACATGTAATTTTATGCTCTGCTTTCCTCAGTTTGCTTTTCGTTAGAAGCATTTTTTCAATATTTGCTACATAGTTTATCGATTTTGTTGTTGTTGTTCAGTGGCCCAGTGGTGTCCGACTCTTTGCAGCCCCACGGACTGCAGCAAGCCAGGCCTCTCTGTCCCTTACCCTCTCCTGAAGTTTGCCCAAGTTCATGTCCATTGCATAGGTGATGCCCTCTTCGTTTTCTGCCCTCAATCTTTCCCAGCATCAGGGCCTTTTCCAATGAGTCAGCTGTTCGCATCAGATGACCAAAATACTGGAGTTTCAACTTCAGCATCAGTCCTTCCAACGAGTATTCAGGGTTGATTCCTCTTATTGATTTAGTCCTTATTTATTGGAGGCCCGGTATGTGCCAGGCACCACACTGAGTGGTGGCTTTGGATACAGAGGTGAATCCAGACCCTCCTAGTCCCTGTTACAGTTAACACATTTTTGAAGGATAATAGTATACCTCTTCTTCAACAGTTTGGGTTTGAGTTAGCCAGTTTACTGAAAACCTGATTAAAGAAGAAATGAAAACAAAATATCACATACATGCATTAAATATTGTGTTTTACTGTGCATATATTTCTCAGCTTTTTGATGGAAGGCCAAGGCTTTATCTTTGGTTTGGATCTGTTAAAGAAAACAGAACTGGAAATCTGACTTTGTAAACAGCTTCTTCATGGAATAAGCCACTCCCATAAAGTGCTGTTTACAAAGTCTGATTTCTAGTTCTGTTTTCTTTAACGTTCATTGAGAACTTGAAGGTACCTATGAAGTAGTGTAGTGGCCCACACTTTTATTACTTTGGTCTTTTGCAGTGACTTTGTTCATGAGTAATTTGACTGCTATTTATGTGATGAGTTCTATAAAGTCTTTCCAAAGCTTTAAATTAATTTTCTTAGAAATAACTCTAAGTTTTTAGCAATGATCTTCCATTGGTTATATAATATGTAATTAAGTTACGCTGTTACAATGACAAGTACCAAGATTCTAAACACATTTGGAAACAAACCCAGTGTATTCTTGGTTGGCTTATAACGCCATTGTTAGCTGGAGATGTGAATGGGGTGAGGGAGAGAAATTGACACAGAGGGACATCCTGGTTTGGTTTTGTTTTTCATGGAGAGAATGAAAACATGCTTAATCTGGAGAGGCAATTGACTGGAGATTTCTTAAAGAGACCGCTTCCCTGGTGCCTCAGCTGGCAAAGAATTCGCCTGTAATGTGGGAGACTTGGGTTCAGTCCCTGGGTTGGGAAGATCCCCTGGAGAAGGGAACGGCTACCCACTCCAATATTCTGGCCTGGAGAATTCCACGGACTGTGTAGTCCATGGGTTTGCAAAGGACTGAGTGACTTTCACTTTCACTTTGTTTCTTAAAGAGAACTTTTACTGTCTTTTTAGTGACTGCATAATATTCCACCATCAGTATACCATTATTGATTTAACCCCTTGCCTATTATTGAACCTTTCTTTTCTATTAGAACTAATCAGAAATAAACATCTCTATCTCACTGTGTTCTTCTTTTGAATGACTTTAATGATGCATTTCTACAAATAGGATTATTACTGACTCAAAAAATATGAGCAATTTTTATGAAAGATTGTTTTTCAAAAGGAAAATCTTTCTATACAGCCAATGGCAATGTAATATTGTACCTGCTTCTCAGAGCCTGGCCAGCCTTGGGTGTTACCCTTCAACTTTTTCTGGGCAAATGTAACCACTATCGAATGTTCTGTTCTTTTGCTTTGTACTCTCTTGGTTGCTGTAGAACTTAGCATCTTCTCCCGAGCCCTGTGTTTGTTTTAATTTTGTACTGGTGTCTTTTGCTGGTTTTTCTCTTGGGATATCAGTGTTTGTGATTTGCGTATTTTATGTATGTGTTTTATTTTCATATATCATTAATTGATGAAATTTATATCATGCCTGTATTCTATTTTATATACACAAAATTTTTGCTTTGCACATATGCTTTAGGGCAGTGATTCTCAAACTCTGTCCCCAGGAGCCCCAAGCTTCTAGAAGGTTTGATCTGGGACTTAAGAAATGGAAGGGTCAAGTGAGGTCTCTTTGATCCCTCCTTTCCTCATTCTGTCCCCTCTATGCAACCAATGTTGTTTCTCTTTCATCTGTCTTATATTTGGTTTTCTGTAAGATATTTCATTTTTTAAAGGACTCAGCTTTCTTTTTAAAAAGGGGTTGAAGATCACTATTTTGGAAGAAAAGGAAACATCAGACTTAGATTTCTTTGAGGGATGATGATAGCATAAAGAATTTAAGAGAGTAAACAAATCTAAAATGAAATTGAATTCCTGGGTGGTATTCTTGTAACATCTATTTACCCTTCTGAATACCATGATTAATAATGTATTACATTATATGACTAATTTCTAAATCCATTATCTTACTTCACTGAGTCAAGATCATCTGAACAATGGGAGAAATGGATTATTAACTGCTTTTGTTTCCTAAAATTTTATTAGGCATAGTATGTGCATATTGTACCAGTAACAGTAATTAATTCAGTAACAGTAGGTTGTCACCAAGATTACAAACACATATATGGTTCCTAAAAATCAGAAAATATCCAAGGCCCAGTTATTGGGAGGGTTTTTTTTTTTTTTGTCCCCTTATAGCTTTTGGATGTTACTGAGAATTGGCTGATGTCCTTCTCTTCTGATCCCTGACTTGGCAGGGTTGTAAAGAAGAGGATATGATGTTTGCAAAATGCTTGAAGATTATTTGAGGAAAGGGTGTCATTTAAAGAATAAACTTATTTGTCCTTTGGAATGAACTGAGGCATATGAAATTATAATAGTAACAGAAATTGATATTTTGAGAGAGTCCAATAGCAAAATTTAGAGGTTGAGCCCAATTATCTTTATTAATAGCCCAGGTCCATATCTTCATGGAGTAGAAAAGCCTTGCGAAGGAATATGAATTTTTTTTACCATGGCCAAAGAATTTTCATTTTTATCCAGAAGTGTGTAGGCTGTAAAATAAATGAATTCCACATTCTTTCCCACTCACTTGACATAAATTGTTATTTGCCCTTGATAAGTAGGTTGATCTAGAGCCTCAAGGAGAATTCAGAATGAAATGTTGGAGAGCCACAGTTTGCTTTTTTGGTTTGTGAGGGCCTTGAAGGGCAGCTTCAGTTGCTCGGATTTAGGTGGTCTGTTTGTTTTAAAGGTGTTTGTGGGATCCAGAGCCAGTGCGAGGTTGCTGGAACGTCGTCACTACTGCCCTACAGGATTTCTGATGTCACTTAACTTGGGAAGTTGAATGGGCTGCTGCCTTGATGTAGAGCTTGGGAGTCTCTTTAGCACTGTTATCACTCTTCGTTGCTTGTGTTCTATTCTGGAGACTCGGACAGATAGGGTTCCTTGTGAGAGGCATATTGGAGGGCAGCCCGGGATAAGCTGATATTACACAGAAAGTCCTTTGGGGAAACACCAAACTGAGTATGAGTGATGAATGTAGCCAAAAGGCGCCAGGGTGGGATCTGGGGAGAGAGAGATGCTGGAAGGGCAGTCCATCGATGTGGCATGGGCGCTGTGGTAGAGAGCAAGGGGCGGAGAGGGTTAGGTCCACTGGTTGATGGTCTAGATTCTGTAAATGGTGGATTGCACTTTTATACTGACCTGGAAGGTCTCCCTAGGGCTGCAGTGCCTTGAATTCTGCAAAGACTTGATAATTCCATTGCGCCTACAGCTGTCAACTTATCAAGTTTCACTTTGCCTTCGGGGTCAAAGCGAGTGCCATCTCACAGGGCAATGCTTGAGCACAGGTGTTCTCGATGCTCCCCACTCTTCATGCGCATGCCTTCACATGCAGAGCACACGCCCCAGGACAGGGCCAGGACCACGCACGTCCCAACACGTTGCATTCATTCTCACTCCATCCCTTTCTCTCCCACTTGAGAAAGCATATTAATATGCAAGAGAAGGTGATAACCTTGAAATGGCTTCAATTCATAGTTAATCATTCATATGCTTTGGTACTTAAATTATTGTTAATAACACATTACTGCAAACGGTTCCAGTTTACAATATGTTGTGACAATGACTGGAAACAGCTGCTGTTCTGGAATCTTCGGTGTGAGTCCGTGTACTCTATGGACCCAGCTGAATGCAGCCCACTGGCGCTTTAAGCAAGAGCATTCCTGATAGTGTGAACACTAATGCTTCGGTAGTTTTTTCTGGCTACACAATTATAGATTAAAATACGTTGCTAGGACAGATCATGCCAGTCAGTAGGCATGCATTTCTGAGATGTAGTTCTCTTTCACTGCCCAGCATTCCGTTTTAGTTTTGTGCAGGTTTGCTTTTGGGAGATGAAGCTGCCCTTAATGATGCCAGTGGAAAGCCTTCAGTGTCCAACTCTAATGAGACGGACAGACTTCCTTTATGATGGTATTGCTGAAATGGTGCTGGGGCTGGCAGGCTCACTTTGTTGGGCTACGTTTGTTACCACTATCCTCTCTGAGCTCACATAAACACAGTGCTTGGAGAGATCCAGAAAAGTGAGATTAGCACTCATCTCCTCAGGACAGACATGAACAATGGAAAATGATGCCTGAAGAGGAGGCTAAGGCCGGCTCTTCAGCAATGATTGGGTTCATTCCACCCATGTCCAGAGTTTAAGATTCAGGGTAGAGCACCTATTTGAGATGGTTAGGTGCTGCATCTATACTTAACTTTTTATTATTACTTTGTAAATTTTTTGTTTACTTATTTATTTTTGGATGTTCTGGGTCTTTGTTGCTGTACCTGGAGTCTCTCTGGTTGCAGCAAGCAGGGGCTTCTCTTGTTGCTCTGGATAGGTAGGCTCAGGAGGTGCACCTCCTCCTCTTGTGTTACACAGTCTTAATTGCTCCCAGGCATGTGGGGTCTTTCTGGACCAGGGATCAAACCTGTGTCCCCTGACTTGGCAGGTGGATTCTTAACTGCTGGACCAATAGGGATGTTGCATCTAAAGTTCTGGTGCCTGGTTTGGCTTCAGTGGTCTGACTTGCTTATCCATCTCTGTCCTGTGGGAGCTTAGAGTTAAAAAGGCCACTGAGATCCTGCAGGAGAGGGAAGGCAGTTCAGCGACCAGGACAGTTACTTAACTTTTTATTATTACTTTGTAAATTTTTTGTTTACTTATTTATTTTTGGATGTTCTGGGTCTTTGTTGCTGTACCTGGAGTCTCTCTGGTTGCAGCAAGCAGGGGCTTCTCTTGTTGCTCTGGATAGGTAGGCTCAGGAGGTGCACCTCCTCCTCTTGTGTTACACAGTCTTAATTGCTCCCAGGCATGTGGGGTCTTTCTGGACCAGGGATCAAACCTGTGTCCCCTGACTTGGCAGGTGGATTCTTAACTGCTGGACCAATAGGGATGTTGCATCTAAAGTTCTGGTGCCTGGTTTGGCTTCAGTGGTCTGACTTGCTTATCCATCTCTGTCCTGTGGGAGCTTAGAGTTAAAAAGGCCACTGAGATCCTGCAGGAGAGGGAAGGCAGTTCAGCGACCAGGACAGGATTAGAAACTTGGGCTAATAAGTGTCATGTTAGTGGTATATTAGGCTTAGGAATACAAGATTGCTTGGGACAATGAATATAAGAGTTAGAAAGCTAGGGAGAAACTACAGAAATGCCAAATGAGAATGAAAGTTGAGAGATTTGAAGTTACAGAAATGCCAAATGATAATCTTAGCCAACCCCTTGATTTACTTTAAGAGCAACAGGCATATAAAGAATTGAAGCTGGATGATCTCAAGGGGAACAGAGGATGAGAACTACGCCTATGGGTCAGAGACTGGGCTCGGTGCTGTCCACGCATGACTGCCTTTTAGCATCACTGCATGTGAGGGAGAGTTTGAGAGGTGAGAACGCTGAGACATAGTGACTTAGAGAGTTTGCCCAAGGTCACAGAGCTGCTAGGTGGTGGAGCCAAGAAGGGAGACTGTCTCCAGCATTTGTGCTCTCTCCAGAAGAGAAAAGATGACAGTCTCACAGAGGAGGGACTGGAAGATCATTTTATCAAAGGTGGTTTTCAAATAAGCTTAGAGGCCTTAGGTCTAGCAGGAGACTGATGAAAAAGGGATCCAGGCAGGTGGCTCGCTTTGTCCTCATATAATTAAGGAACCTCGGAGTTGGGGTGCCAGCATGGGATGCTCCAGAAAACCCTTTCTCTGGAATCACTGTGAGCCCCCCAGGAACTTGGCCTCATAGGAAAAGCAGGTTGTGCTGGCTGCAGGCTGGACCTCATTCAGATTTCACATGTGACTTTCAAACTCCTACAATGCTTTCCTGTGCACTGGCACAGTCAAGTGGCTCCTGGGGTGACCCACTAGTCCTGCTTGACTTCCCCTCTTTCTACAAAGTGTACTTATTTATCAGCCACACTGCGTGGCATGCAGGACCTTAGTTCCCACCAGGGGTCGAACCTGCACCGCCTGTAGTAGGAGTGTGAAGTCTTAACCACTGGGTTGCCAGGGACTGTCCTTTTTTATAAACTGAAATTCTTGTGTCCGCAGAGGACCCTCAACATTGGGAAAACCTGGAGAGCTGGTCATCCTCAGCTTCTCAAGCTGGTAAATTCTTTTCAATGGTAACTCCTAGCATCGTGGTAAAAATAGCTCTTCTGATTGCACCACATCTGTGTTTCTGCTCTCCGATTTTGAACGTTGACTTTGTCCAAGAGTGGCAGAGGGGATGGTGAGGGTCTGGCAGCCCCTGCCCCATTTGCTCTGCCCCCACAAGCTGCCTCCTCTCTTCTTTGTTATTCATTCTGCCTTAATACTCCCTTTTTTTTTTTTTTTTTTTTTTCAGCTGTCTGAGCCTTTCAGTATTTGGAAAGGAAAAAACAATTGCTGTAAAGGAAAGCTCTAATAAAGTGGTTTGGGCACAAAACATCAGCAGCTGTTTATTTGCCCAAAACAGTAGGAGTCCGTATTAATAACCTTGTGAGTTATATGCTGGGAAGTTAAAAGTAAGCAAAAATCTTACTTGAGACCCACAGATGTCACTTTATTACTTTATTGAACTAATCTCTCTTCCTGTTTATGCTGGTGACATTTTCTATTATCCATGTGGAGGATCCTTTTTGATCTTCTGTTTCAGATTTATTTAGCTCTGCCTGGGTAGGGTCCCAGAGCAGAGAGGTTTTCTGGTTTCTCTTTATTGCAGTTATGATCCTTTGTGTTTATGTGATTCCTGCCTCAAAGGATCCTGATGAGTGGGACAGGCTTTTTGTAATTAATCATCGTCATATTTCTCTGAAGGGAGAGAAGGAGCCGCCAAGTATTGGGAGGGGTGTTGGTAAGGCTTTAGACCTGCCTCACAGTTGGAGGGGCAGTCTCTTAACATTTTTAAATCTCACTTTAATAATAAACTGATCCTCTGATTTACTTTGCTTTCTAAAAAGAGTATATGGGAGGAAAGTATAACAGGCAAGAATTATGATGTATACTCTCCAAGACTATAATTGGGCCAGACTTTTAAAAAAATTTTATTAGAACCTGAGGGCCCTCCCCAGTGGCTCAGTGGCAAAAACAAAAACAACCCACCTGCAATGCAGGAACCATAGGAGACGTGGGTTTGATCCCTGGGTTGGGAAGATCCCTGGAGGAGGCATGGCAACCCACTCCAGTATTCTTGCCTGGAGAATCCCATGGATAGAGGATACTGGTAGGCTACAGTCCATAGCGTTGCAAAAAGTAGGACACGACTGAAGTGACTTAGCATGCATGCATGAGGATTTATATTAGGAGAATCCAAAGGAAAATAAGGGAAGAAAATTTTATCAATGATTCAAAAATTAAAAGAACAAAGGAAGGAGGGTTGTATAAATAGCTCTGGACTTGTCTAGAGAAGGAACTGGAAGAGACCGAGAATCAATATCTGCTGAGCTCCTGTTACACGCTAAATGCTTTATGTGAAAACTCATTTTAGCTTTGTAAGCAGCCCTGTGGGATTATGTTGTTACCCCCATTTTACAGATGAGGAAGTCAAGTCTCAGTGACTGTAGTTAACTTGTCCAAGGCGATGCAGTTAGTAAGTTACCTCTCTCAAGCTCCTTAGGATGGAACTAGGCACCCTCTTGTTTTTCTGCTCCAGTGATGCTAAGCAAGAGAAAAATAGGATCACCCCTTTCTCTCAGTAGGAAGGTTGCAGGTGATACTAGAAGGATTCATGAGAGGAGCAGGACCCTGAGGTGGGTCACCAAGTGACTGTTTTGTCAGTGCCCTTCCCTGGAGGTGCAGGAGGTGGCCTGTGCCAGGGGTTGTCAGGGTGGAGTGCTGTGGAAGGCTGAGAGAGGCTGCGGGCCTGGCCCTTCACACCCAGCAATATCTCTTTTTCTAGGAGAAGACTTCAGTTCAGTTCGAACGGTCAGTCGTGTCCAACTCTTTGCGACCCCAAGAACCACAGCACGCCAGGCCTCCCTGTCCATCACCAACTCCTGGAGTCCACCTAAACCCATGTCCATTGAGTTGGTGATGCCATCCAGCCATCTCATCCTCTGTTGTCCCCTTCTCCTCCTGCCCTCAATCTTTCCCAGCCTCAGGGTCTTTTCCAGTGAGTCAGCTCTTCGCATCAGGTGGCCAAAGTGTTGGAGTTTCAGCCTCAACATCAGTCCTTCCAATGGACACCCAGGATTGATCTCCTTTAGAATGGACTGGTTGAATCTTCTTGTAATCCAAGGGACTCTCAAGAGTCTTCTCCAATGCCACAGTTCAAAAACATCAATTCTTTGGCGCTCAGCTTTCTTTATAGTCCAACTCTCACATCCATACATGACCACAGGAAAAACCATAGCCTTGACTAGACGGACCTTTGTTGGCAAAATAATGTCTGCTTTTCAATATGCTGTCTAGGTTGGTCATAAGTTTCCTTCCAAGGAGTAAGTGTCTTTTAATTTCATGGTTGCAGTCACCATCTGCAGTGATTTTGGAGCCCAGAAAAATAAAAGTCTGACACTGTTTCCACTGTTTCCCCATCTATTTGCCATGAAGTGATGGGACCGGATGCCATGATCTTAGTCTTCTGAATGTTGAGCTTTAAGCCAACCTTTTCACTCTCCTCTTTCACTTTCATCAAGAGACTCTTTAGTTCTTCACTTTCTGCCATAAGGGTGATGTCATCTGCATATCTGAGGTTATTGACAATTTCTCCCAGCAATCTTGATTCCAGCTTGTGCTTCTTCCAGTCCAGCGTTTCTCGTGATTTAACTTCTGCATAGAAGTTAAATAAGCAGGGAGACAATATACAGCCTTGACGTACTCCTTTTCCTATTTGGAACCAGTCTGTTGTTCCACGTCCAGCTCTAACTGTTGCTTCCTGACCTGCATACAGGTTTCTCAAGAGGTAGGTCAGGTGGTCTGGTATTTCCATCTCTCAGAATGTTCCACACTTTATTGTGATCCACACAGTCAAAGGCTTTGGCATAGTCAATAAAGCAGATATAGATGTTTTTCTGGAACTCTCTTGCTTTTTCCATGATCCAGCGAATATTGGCAATTTGATCTCTGGTTCCTCTGCCTTTTCTAAAACCAGCTTGAACATCAGGTTCTTCCAGTCCAGCGTTTCTCATGATGTACTCTGCATAGAAGTTAAATAAGCAGGGAGACAATATACAGCCTTGACGTACTCCTTTTCCTATTTGGAACCAGTCTGTTGTTCCATGTCCAGTTCTAACTGTTGCTTCCTGACCTGCATACAGGTTTCTCAAGAGGCAGGTTAGGTGGTCTGGTATTCCCATCTCTTTCAGAATTTTCCACAGTTTCTTGTGATCCACACAGTCAAAGGCTTTGGCATAGTCAATAAAGCAGAAATAGATGTTTTTCTGGAACTCTCCTGCTTTTTCCATGATCCAGCAGATGTTGGCAATTTGATCTCTGGTTCCTCTGCCTTTTCTAAAACCAGCTCTGTGTTTTAATCTGTGTTTAAGCCTTAATCTGTGTTTTCAAGGCTTAAGCTAATTTGATGACGGTTGAATGGTGTTATGAAAGTTCATTGCTGTATTCTGAATTTTTGGCTTCTGGGTAAGTCCGAAAGAAAATTACTTCTTCCACTTAGATACATCATTTATCAGCCACACTCTTGGTGATACCAGACATGAGCTTGCTCTGTGTAAGTGCAACGTCTATCTGTTCCAGTTGCCTTCTGACAGATCTTGAGGAACCCAGACTCCCACGTGGCCACTTCCCTCCTCTGCCTCTTGTTGACAACACTCCTCACCTCCTCATGCTGCACAGCTCCTAGTTGTAGAAAGAGAACCAAGTGCCGCCTATTGCAGAATTTCACCTTAAACAGGATTTCTCCTTAAACAGCACTGGAGAATTAGGGTGATATGATGGGGAAGGGGGTGTACAGAAAGGGGGTTAAATGTGAGGTGCCCTTTTAAAAAAGGTTTTCTTGCTTAGCTTATAGCAAATCAGCTATTGCTTGGCCTGACTTCATTTTCTAAAGGCTTTCTCTGGCCCCATGACACATTTAAGGGTAAGAGATGCTAGACTCTTCTCACTGTAAGAAGCTGGACTGTGCTACTAACCTAAAATACTTCCAAGTCAGGAGGGAGGGATATGCAGTTACTTGCCTTTAGGTGTTTGCTTTTTGCTTTTAAGAGTCCACGTCAAGTCAGTTCTAGTCAAGACACTGTTTAGAAGTAAAAGCATACAGGTGGCCGGTATGTGTGGGCCTGTGTGTGTGTGTGTAAACAGCTGCATTTTACGCAGCTGGAGATGATAACTTTATTCCTGAAAGCATCCTGTTAGTAAATGTAACTGTGAGGTAACAAATGCATTTTACATGCAGCAATGGAATTTAAGTTGCTCTAAGTGGCTAAGTAAAATTGTTACTCTATTTTTGCCTCGGTTTTCTTACCTGCAGTTTGGAGGTAGAGTATAGCAAAGAATATTTTTTTAAAAAGGAATATAATTCAAGATGCAAAATAATATACTGTAAATTATGTCAGGTACTGAACAATATTAAACTGGAAACTTGTAAGCCAGGCTAGCTCTGCAGAAAGTTGTGAGCAAGGCAGTATGCTTTTGTTGCTTCTCACTCACTCTTACTGTCTCTTCAGTGTTTTCTTCTCTCTCATTTTAAATATCCTGTGGTCAGTTCATTTCTATTCTTCAAAGCCTTCTCTAAGGAGAAAGGAGAAGCATCACTGATGTTTGCTATGTGTCAGACTTTGTACTAGAAGTTTTACATGTATTTTTATTCACTACGAAAACATGCTTGTGACACCAGCTCTCCTTCCTTGGCTTCAAACTTTAGTTAAATTGCCCAGTTAATATTGTTATGAAATTTACTTGCATCACATGATGGTATATAAAAATACCTATATATCTACCTGTTGATGTAGATTAATAATCTTGTTCTGTGTAAAGAAGTAGTATGCTCACAGTGGTAAAGAGAATAGCTTTTGAAGCAAGACTACTTGAGGAAGCCAGAGCTTTTCACCTGCACCAGCAAGGTCACATATCATTAGTGACATATCTGCTAGAAGGATTTGGACCTATGAGTGATTGACTCCAACAGTCGTCCTTTCAACTACTTTCAGTCGCTGCTCTCCACCCTCTTTCTCTACTTATTCTAGTATTGCAGGAAAGAGTGAAATGTTTCCTGAAATCCTGCATTTTTGTTACATATGTCACATTTTATGCAAAAAAAAAAAATTTTCACGTTTGGTGAGTCTAAAAAGTGCATTTGATGATAAATGAAGAAGCTCTGTGGTCTGAGTTTGTTAATATGGTGATGCTAGATTTAATTTTACACTGGAGCCTGAAGGACTGGTAGAATCAGTGGAAACCTTGTTTTTTCATAGATGTCACTGTTTACCTTGAGCATGAAAAATAGAGCAAGTAGTTAGGAAGCTCAGAGGAATAAAAAATAATAACCATCATGCTGCTCTGGAAATAAAAGGAAATGATAAAGCATACACCTACCAGCTCAGTGATCAGTGATTTTAGCTGTTGGCCAGACATTTAATTTAGTGTAAAAAAAAAAAAAAATGGTGTGAGAAACTGCTTTAAAACGTGTATCTGCAGTTCTTATGTCACTATTTTATATACTGACCCATTTTAATTTTCACTTCTAGTACCACTGAAATGATCTCATGAATCTATACATCAGCACCCCTCCCCAACATGGATTGTCCTGTTCAAAAACAGAAAACCCCTATTATACTTGAACAGATATATGAGGGCTAATCTGTGATAACAGTTGGCTTGAACAAACATTTAGACTGGAAAGGCATCCTTTCATCTTAAAAGGTATAGTGAGCCTTCTCTTCCCACCCCAAAGCCTGTCTACTTCCTGTCACAGGGCTGAAATGGAGTTGGAGAAATCACCTTCAGTCATTTCAGTTTGATATCATATAACCTATAAAGAATGGCAATTCTCTGAAACTTCACTGTATTAAAAACATCATCCGTATTATCTTACCTTCATCTTTGCCCTAGTTGTTTTGCTGAAGGATTCCATCATTTCTTCAGTACTTGGAGGGTTTAGGATAATGTAGACCAATGCATCTTTCTTCTTTTGATTACTTTCTGTTTGTGGGTTCTCAGGGAAAGGAAAGTTGAGGGATGGTTCATGAGTAGAGTGAGAAACATTAGAAGAAAGCTGTTGTGAAAATAACTCTGCCTTATTTATTAAGGATTAGCATGGTTTTTCTGGTCATTAATGTTGAGCTAATTTTCTTTTTGGTAGGCCCTTGTAGTAGTTCATTTTTTTTTTTTTTCTATTAAAAAGGTGGGTTCTGTGAAAGCACTGATGCCTTTCAATAGTTAAAATCGAACAGAGGATCCTCAGGTCTCTGGGGTCACAGAAGCAAAGTTTCTGCTCTTGATATAGGTTTCTCTATGTTTTTAATCCCCCTTGAGATAAGTCTTTGATTTAAGAAATGGCCACAATAGAATGTGAATTTTCTCATGTTTTTGTAAGCTATTTTTATAGATCTGGTCTTACTTGAAGTTAGCTGTTTGGTATGAGGTTTGGCTTCAAAATAGGTTTAAAATGTGAAAACCTTCCTATTGAATGAGTATAAATTATTCTACAGGATTATTAGCTAAATAACTAGCTAGTGTGGGTAATGCACTAAGTCCCCCTCTTTTGGGGGATGTCAGAAATGGCAGGTTTATCAAGTGGCCACTCTCTGAACCCCTTCCCATCACTCACATGTGCCCAACTCTCTGTTTCACCAGGAGATTGACCCTTGCCTTCTCACTGGTGGCTCAGCAGTCAAGAATCTGCCCTCAATGCGTGAGATGCAGGCTAAATCCCTGGGTCTGGAAGATCCCCTGGAGGAGGGTGTGGCAACCCACTCCACTATTCTTGCCTGGAGAATCCCATGGACAGAGGAGCCTGGTGGGCTACACAGTCCATAGGGTCGCAAAGAGTCAGACACAACTGAAGTGACTTAGCATACCTCCCTTGAGCTAAAGGGCCTGGCAACTTCAGGCAAATCCCACTGATAGTTGAGGTGAGAGAGGGCAAGCAGAACTGCCCTTGTGTTCCCCAGAGGGACCCTCCCCACAGACCCTTCCTGTGGTAGCCTCTCCTTTTCTGACAGGTGTACATCTTCCTGGTCTCCTTCGTCTCTCACCCCCTTAAAAATATATATATATATTTCCTTTTCAATGCAAAGTCATCAATGTAGAGTAAACTGCATTCTCACTGGGCAGTGTAGGGGAGAGGTGAAGGCCCCAGACTCTGCCTGAATTTGCTGCCCAGACCTGTAGTTACTGACAAAGTGATTTTGGACAGATGATTTAAGATCCCTGGGCTTTACTTGCTTCCTCTGTAAATAACACTCATGAGCCTTATCAAGAGAGCTGAACGAGTTAGTATGTGTACAGCCCTTAAACAGTATCTGCCATATGATAAGCTCTTTTTAAGCGTTTGCTATTATCATGATAATTTAAATGTAATCATGAAAGAAGACTAAGGCACTCTCTTCTATCCTGCCCTATTGACTATAGCATTTATTCACTTATTGAACAAATATTTAAGAGCATACTATGTGCTAGGCATGGTATTATCTCATTTCCAGTAGGCTCCATTCTATGAGTATGGCCTGAGCCCAATTATATTACAGCAGTCTGAATTTCTGTCCCAATACTGTATGTGAAATCTAAGAGTGCACATGGCTTTTATTCCCTTTTAACCTTTTTAAAAGGGTTAAGTGCCTAATTTGGGCTTGGGTAGCACTGGGCTGAATGTCTGAGAGTTCTTGCTAAGTGGCAGGATCACACTCAGCTGATCCTAATAGGAAGAGCCTGGTGGCCCTAGAGCAGGGATCCTCAGCTTTGGGGATCTAATGCCTGATGATTTGAGGTGGCACTGATGTAGCAATAATAGAAATAAAGTGCACCATAAATGTAACACATTTGAATCATCCAAAAAGCATCCCCCACTCTTGATGCACGGGAAACTTGTTTGCCACGGAACCAGTCCCTGGTGCCAAGATGGCTGGGGACCGCTGCCCTGTAGCCTCAGCCAGCAGAACTTCCCCTTGTTCGTGTGGTTGCTCTGCTGCCGGAGGCTCACTGAGTTAAGGGGGTTAAGACTCCCTTTAACCAGAGAAGAAAGGACCTAGTTTCCTTGGGGCCCACCGGCTGTTGGAACAACCCTGCCTCACTCCTCCTTTTCCGGAATGATTTTATGTCACACGTCATGTGTGTTCCCTGGTCCCCCACCACAGTAATGTTCACCTGCATCTTACCCCCACTTTTTGAGTCTTGTCTTTTCCTATGTAATAGTGCATACATTTAGGGGGAAATGGAGCCTACTACTGATTCTGCTCCCAGAGATAAGCAAACTGATTTACTGGGGAGACAGGAAGATAGGAGACCTGAAAATAAATAAATAAATAAAAGGGTGTGACAACAGACAGTTGTCAGAGGTTTCCAAAGAAAACAAGTGGCTTCTTCCCAGTGTCGCTCAGCCTGACCCTGTCCTCGTCACACGAATCCCAGAGACTCTTGAAGAACTGTGTAGTGAGAACCATTCTGAGATTATATATTGCTATTGATTTCCTCATCAACCTGCCTGATAGAAGCTGAGATATGGTCCTGGATGCTTAAAACGATAGAGTGGAATGATGCTAAGATATACTGTAAGCAGAAGAGAGGGATGATGCAGGCCTGAGTAGACGTGAGAGGGTGAGTGTCTCATGGCTGTAACTCCAGTTGTGGTGACAGACCTGTGCCAGAAACTTATATATGGGCATCACTGCTGTGTGGGGTTGCCTTTAAAAAAGATAACTTGTACCCTTCCTTTGTATCAAGGATACCTTTGGTGGGAATTTTCTATGACCTATAGACCCCTTCTTAGAGTAAATTTTTAAATGAATAAAATATATAGGATTACAAGGGAAACTAGTTTTATTTATATATATCTATATATAAAACATCAAAATATTTTAAAGTTTGTGATGTACTATGTATGTGCTTCTTCATAATGTATTTTGATATACTAAATGCTGTGATTGAGTACTGGGTGTAAATGGGTGTAAAAATGGTTATAACCTCAAGGTGATTTTAAAAGGAAAAAAAAGTATTTCAAGATATAAGTGACTGCTAATATGACTGTGGTGGTTGGTGTTTTCCTGTGTTCCCTGTAGAATAAAATGCTAAGTTACAGGGAGAGATTTAAAAAAAAAAAAAAAAATTCCTCCCAGGTTTATACATATCTCTGAATTCAGTGTATGGACCCGGGTTTGTGAGCCCTGGTTAGAGAACTCCTGTTTAAAAGCAGGACGGAAGGCAGTAGTGCCAAGGTGAGGAGTATAATGATAGATGCTGTGAAGACAGTGGAAGACTGTATGCTGATACGGAAAGGGAGACTTGTCCACCATTTTCATTATTTAATCAAAAATGTGTGATTTTTCATACATTTTTCTTCAAATTGTCAAGGCCCTTTTCATTTTCCATTTTAGTGCCTCTACCTACCTGTAAAATTGATAGAACCTATGATCTAATGGGGGTTCTCTGGTAGCTCACATGGGAGAAAATCTGTCTGCAATGCCAGAGACCTGTGTTTGCTCCCTGGGTCGGGAAGATTCCCCTGGAGAAGGGAATTGGTATCCAGGGCTTCCCTGGTGGCTCAGAGGTTAAAGCATCTGCCTGGAATGTGGAAGACCGGGGTTTGATCCCTGGGTTGGGAAGATCCCCTGGAATTGGAAAATGGCAACCCACTCCAGTACTCTTGCCTGGAGAATTCCATGGAGGGAGGAGCCTGGTAGGCTATAGTCCATGAGGCCACAAAGAGTCAGACACGACTGAGTGACTTCACTTTCTTTCACTTTCCAGGTATTCTTGCCTGGAGAATTCCATGTACAGAGGAGCCTGACAGGCTGTAGTTCATGGGGTCTTAAAGAGTTCGAAATGATGAGAGGTTTTTTTTTTTTTTAAATAATCTTTAACTTAATCATTGAGTATGTAATATTATAATAAAAGAAATCACGATTACGTTTGTCTATTCTGTTACATATATGTAACTAAATAAATATATAATTCTCATTACAGTTTTTTAGATTAAAGCATATTCCCTTTCATTTAAAAAACCTAGGTGAACCCACTCATTTCCGATTGTACTATTCTTGCTATTTAATACAAAATGCTTAGAACTATTGAAAGAAATATTTGGATGAGCAAAGTCATTAGACAGTAATGCAAAGGGATCTAGCAATCATTTGGCTTCAATTTCCTTGCTATTCTTTTCATTACATTATAGAAATGAAAATTTCCTAATCGTGTTCTGACCTCTAAGAATACACTTATAGTGGGTTTTTAGTTTTGGTAGTTGCTGTTTACTAGTTGCTATTTAGCCGCACCTCTCAGCCTGCAGGATATCAGTTATTCAGCCAAGAGTCAAACACTGGCCCTGGCAGCGAAAGCCCAGAATCCTAACCACTAGGAAACCAGGGAAATCCCTTGTTCGCTTTTAATGTATTTTTGTGTTTCATTGCTAAATTCTTTTAGAAATAAATCTTTGGAGGTAATGTCCTAGAACCTCTAGATTTAAAAAATTTTATTGTCGCTTTTATTTATTTTTAATTTAAATTTATTTATTTAATTAGAGGCTGATTACTTTACAATATCTTCATTCTTCCTATTGCCTGACATCCACACTGACTTTTCCTGGTATATTTCTAGTTGCTAAATGCAGTGAACACAGTCAGATATAGTCAGGAAGAAAAGCCTGTGAGTTATGGGTGATTGCTTTTATGTATTAACAGTGCCTATGGAGGGTCTCATTAACACACACAGCATGGGGAATTTTTGCAGCTACCACATAGAGCTCAAAAAACCCAACTGCAAAGCAAACTTGATTGTTTATGTCTCAGTATTTTTATTTGGAGCTTTAAAGGACATTAAGGAAACTTCTTGGGGCAGGTGGAATGCCATATGGCACAGGGACTGGGCCACCACCATAGCTTTCGAAATTTACTGAAGCTTCTCCTTGAAGTGGGAGTGATATGAGCCCTTGGACCATTTCCATTCAGTGATGACATTCATGTATGGATCAGCAGTAAAGCTACTTGAAGGAAAGCAAACCAGTAGCCATCTAGAAAGAGACCTATTTTATTTTTTTATTTTATTATTTTTTTTTACTTTACTTTACAGTACTGTATTGGACGGGGAAGGCAATGGCACCCCACCCCAGTACTCTTGCCTGGAAAATCCAATGGACGGAGTAGCCTGGTGGGCTGCAGTCCATGGGGTCGCTAACAGTCGGACAGACTGAGCAACTTCACTTTCACTTTTCTCTCTCATGCACTGGAGAAGGAAATGGCAACCCACTCCAGTATTCTTGTCTGGAGAATCCCAGGGATGGGGGAGCCTGGTGGGCTGCCGTCTATGGGGTCACACAGAGTCGGACACGACTGAAGTGACTTAGCAGCAGCAGCACTGTATTGGATTTGGCATACATTGACATGAATCCACCATGGGTGTACATGACCTCCCAAACATGAATCCCCCTCCCACCTCCCACCCCACATCATCCCTCTGGATCATCCCCATGCACCAGCCCCAAGCATCCTGCATCCTGCATCAAACATATACTGGCGATTCATTTCTTACATAATAGTATACATATTTCAATGTTATTCTCCCAGATCATCCCACCCTCTCTCCCTCTCCCTCAGAGTCCAAAAGTCTGCTCTACACATCTGTGTCTCTTTTGCTGTCTTGCATACAGGGTCCTCGTTACCATATTTCTAAATTCCATATATATGTGTTAGTATACTATATTGGTGTTTTTCTTTCTGGCTTACTTCACTCTGTATAATCGGTTCCAGTTTCATCCATCTTATGAGAACTAATTCAAATGTATTCTTTTTAATGGCTGAGTAATACTCCATTGTGTATATGTACCTCAGCTTTCTTATCCATTCATGTGCTGATGGACATCTAGGTTGTTTCCATGTCCTGGCTGCGATGAACAGTGCTGCGATGAACATTGGGGTACATGTGTCTCTTAGAAAGAGACCTATTTTAATATATACTTATTAATAGGGCCTGAAAGAGAGTATTGTTAACACTGTCTTTATTGGATTCAACTGTTTTTTTCACATATTGTCTTATTTTACAGATTTTGTATAGATACTATTGTAGAGTAATTGGGGTGGGGATGTGAGTATAGATGTACTGGTTTCCTATACACTGAGTGAATACTCCTAAATTCAGATTTTATGTCACACACACACATGCGAACCACCCCACCCCCCCGCACCCCCCCAC
>SJYX01008780.1:42555-92510 GCA_006410675.1 Oreotragus oreotragus | reverse complement strand
AACATGCATACCTACACACGTATCTAGGGATAGTTTTGAATGGTGGCATAGTCATTAAGAGGCAGTGTCTGGGAACTTCTAGGGTTACACCAAAAGTCCTGCTGCTGTTTGAGCGCTACAATTAGCACAGGGGGCTTCCTTCACCAGTGTGCTTATGGCAGTCTTGAGGCAGGGTGGAAAGAACGGCCTTTCCAGTCCTGCGTGTAACAAGTGCTCCTCATGGTCTCTATACTGAGCCCAGACGCTCTATAGAAGGAGAGGGCTTTTAGAGAAGGAAAGGGAAGCTTTTTCAGTGCTTGAGAGAGTGAATGGGTTATATCCTTGTTTAACAGAATTAGGAGAAATTGAGTATTTGTGATTGTCACTGACTTCAAATTATTAATACATACGTGCCTTGGAATACTATAGATAATTGACTTTATGCAATATAGTTTTCCTATAAATGGATGCTGCCGTTTTATATGGAAATTGGCACTGCAAATAATTTTAAGTAAAGATTGAAGAACATAGGGCATTTACTTGTTGACTCCATTTTTACTATCCTCTCCCCCCATTTCTGTTTGATTCCTAAGGCAGAAGTATAGTTTCTCTCAGGAAGACCCCAGAGCACTCTGGTTCTTCATGACTACGTGTATACTTGTAATAAAGAGTGAACAAAACACATGACAAAAAAATTGTCTTTCATTGAATATAAAATATAAAAACTCCCATTCAGGAGCAACTTCAATTTTTATAAATAAGTTATACTGCTTATATTTTCCCTATTATAGTGACAGCAGTGCAAACTAGGTGCTATTATTTCCATTTTATAAGTGCAGAAAATGAGACCAAGAGAAATCAAGTCACTTCCTCAAGTTCTCACGGGCATACCTATTAAGAAGCACAGCTGGCTTAAAAAAAAAAAAAAAAAAGTATCACTTGAACTCAATTGTCCATGTTCTCTCCTTTATGTCTGAAATTCTATCTTTTATGTTAAATATTTCACAGGGATTTGCAATTTCCTGATTCAGGCACTTTGTTCTTTTGTGTTTAAAGACCCACGGTGATCTCCAAATATGCCCCATAGAAGAAATTGCTCTTTTAACAACCACCACCACCACAAACTTAGACATGAGAGGTCATGCTAATGAGAAACAAGATACAATATAGCTGTTAAGAAAAGTGCCAGCACAACTTCTGGTTGCTCAGTCTGAGAATACAGCTCTGCTTGTCCCAGTTAAGCTCTGAATGCATATGTAGTCATTTCCCTTTATAACTCTCTGTGGACAGAGTTTGTAATATCAGATGTGACATGATAGAAGTGGCTCCCAGTAAAGTAAAGCCTAGGAAGTATGGCCTAAAATATAAACGCCTTTAAAAAAAAACAACCTGTTTCCTTACTGAGCTTGCCAGTTTCCATAATTAGTCAGAGGCAATTAAGTACTTTAATTAGTTTGATCTTTATGGAATTTCCAACATATTTTTGTTTTGTAATCAGAACTAAATTTGAGTATGTGACTAATATCCCTCGTAAAGGCTTACAGTAACATGCATCAAAATGATTCACTTCCCTTCCAGGATGGTGATATTTTATCAGCATAATTTTAACATGCATTTACAAAAGCATGGTGTTTATATACATTATTACTTATTTGAAATTTAACATCATTCATTTTTCAGTCAGCATGGGGTTAAGCAGAACATAATGGGTTTTCATTTTTAGTTTAGATGCAGCCACAATATAAACATTTAAGATGCACTTATAAATACTTAATGGCTTAGCACCTAATATACATGATAGTTTAAATTTTGGGTGTAATAGTATAAAAGTTTATGGAATCTAGCAAGGCATTAATTTAAGAGAGAACTGCCAATCTATTGTCTGCAAGATTTAGCATTCAATCATGGTACAAATTATAGTTAATTTGATTAATGAATTGCAATTTCTACATTTAAATTTACAATATATATAAGGACTTGAGAGAATCCAAATTATTTAGAAACTCATCTGAGTTAGTTTTCTCGTGCTTGTCTTTGCCTCTAGGTCCATTGAATATAACTACTGGATCAAGGTTTTTTTTTTTGTTTGTTTGTTTCTTATATCCACCTAAATCTCTTCTTAAAATCATGACTGCTTTCAACTCCCAACACACTCTCACTTCCGCCCTCTACTCCCAGCTGTTTTCCCTGAAGAACACTGATTGACTGTTTTGTTTTCTTATCCCCTTGAGTCATCTTAACTTTTTCATCCCTGGGGGTACTTTATGCTCTATTTCTACTTCTCATTTTTCAAACTTAATATCTTCCTTTAGTTTTCCTTTTCAGTTGATAAATCAACTGACAAATTCTATCCTGAATCCCTGATGACTGCTTTCTTGAGTTTCAAAGAATCTGAAGATTCTTTCAGTGGAATCTATCATAGAGTTTGGATGCAGAAGCAGCCTGCCGCCTCTGTGCCTGAATCATGTTGAAACCACGGGACAGGTCTGGCTTCCTCAGATCTAATCGAGTCAAAGAAGTGGTAAACACCTGGGGGTAGGAGAAGGAGAGAAAGAAGAATGGATTTAGCTCCATTCGCTTAGTAAATGGGAATCTGTCCCAGAGTTCCTTTGAGTACGCTGAGTCCTGGAAGCCTAAAAGGGATGATACTTGAACAGATCTGACTATACTGAGGATAGCTCATGGAAGGAAAAAATAAGATTCTGTATTTCATATATCAATTCTACACTCATTCCCTCTTTAGCCACTTAGAGGGAAGAGGTTTAAAAATCTTTTTTTCTCCCCCTGCTTATTTAGTTTATTGAAATCAGAAATGACTGTGTATTGAAATGTTTATTCTTAAAGCTTTTGAATCCAAAGAATTGTATTCAGTATGTAAGCAGGGTCGGAGCCTATCTAAAGTGACCGATTAGCTAACTACAAAATCTATAGCTATAGGTTTTAGCAGTAAGAGGTAATGAACAGCATGGAAGCAACAAGAAGACGACCTCAGTATACTTCATTCTTGAGTTAGCTTTTATCATGCTATTGAAAAGCGTTACGGGCGAGTCTGTTTTATTGTTTTTGGCAGGCAAGTAGATTAAATAATGCTGGTCATTTATATAGTATTACATAAAACCTTCACAGTTATCCCAGTATCCACTTTCAAAACTGGAAAGTTCCAACACTGTGCTGTGAGGCAACTGAGCCTTCCTTTGTGGCTCTTGCTGATCACCTGGGTTTGGCTTCACTGTGCTACCAAATATTAGCTGTGTATGTGGGGCTGTAGCCTATGAGTTTAGCCGGGGACACCCATTAGAATGTATGTATTAGTTCTTCCATATCTCCCTTCCAAACTATGACCTATTTCAGTGTTTCAGGATGCTCATATACATGATCCACTCCTTCATCTAATCCATGTATTGAGTACTTATGATATGTCAGTGAGTATATAGAGGGTTGCATGTATATAACGATGAACAAGACAGGCAAGCTCCCTGTTCACAGAGCTTACATTCTAGTAACCAAACATATAAAGAATCAGCATGGTGATAAGGGTGACAGAAGTAGCTGAGTGTTCATTAGAAGCTTGTTTACAGTATGTGGTTAGGGGAACTCTTATCCACTCCTACTTTAGAAAAGCACGTGAAGATCCTGCTTTACGTGTTCTCCAGTAAATCACAGCAGGGGAAACTGGGCTCAGTGATCTTAAGACATTCTTATGTGGATCTCAAACATACGTGCAAATTGTCTACTAGCAATGAAAATAGTATGGTAATAAGGAAATCAGGTAATGTGTACTCCTAATTATATTTAAATAGGTCTACATGTAGTGATGATAATGGTGAACTAATATAGTCATAATTGTGTAAGATAGTATAGAAATAATGGTATGGTATTTGATGGTTATAAAAACTAAATATCATTTTATTTTTTCAATAGCTTCAACTAAGCACTATAATATGTTTTTTTGTTATGCTCGATTTAACTTTAAAGAATAGTATTTTTCTATCCTGGAGCCATCATAAGACCCTAGTAAACAGTATGTCAAAATTCTTCCTAGTTTATAAAATAAAGCACGTATGTTATATATAGCATCCAGGATGAAAAACTAGAGGTTTTGTTAATACCTGTGCATAATTGAATTGAAAGTAATTAATATATTCATTTCAGCAAAATTTTATTATTTGGTTCTGTGATTCATGGGAAAGATGCTTGCTGGTTCTTAGGAGTATGTAGATACTTGCTAACTAGTTGGAAACAGTAATGTGAAAAGTATTTAGCATACTAAATCTTATACTGTGTTCCTCTCATGATATTAGCTGCTTTCTTGTTCCATTTGATCCTCAGTAGGACCCCATTTTTACAGTGAAAGAAAGTGAAGATCCAGGCAAAAAAACTTAGGGAATGAGGAAGCTAGGGCTGAACTTTCTGCCCTCTGATTCTAAGTACCTTGCAGGCTCTTTGCACTCTCTGGGACATGAAACCTCCCACCCCATCTTTCTGTCATGTTTGCTGTACCCACAGGTACATAAAAGAAATCTCACATATTCCTAACTTTCACTGAAAGTTCTATGGCTAAGACTAATCTAGATAAATTGAATTTGTGGGTCATCTCCAAAGGTCATCGTAACAATGATTTTAGTTACTTCCTGGACTAATGGATGTACAATTACTTCATAACAACATTGACTGATCTTCAGTTTCATATTCTCTATATTATTCTATTTGACAATACACCTTTTAAAGTTGGAGATGTGGAAAGACAGAAAATAATAATTAACAGAAGGGCAAAGAAAAGAGGACAGATTTTCAAAAAATAATGCCGTTTGAAACTCAGTAGTTAAATTGGTTTTTTTGTTGTAGTGACAAATTACGTATTTCCCTGACCACATTCATCAATAAACTTGAGGGCTTGCTAGTCATCAAATGAAGTGTATATTCTAGAAGAAAAAAACTGTATGAATAAACAAAAAGATGTTAAGGGGATTAGTTCAGTTTAGTTCAGTTCCTCAGTGGTGTCTGCCTCTTTGTGACACCATAGACTGCAGCACGCCAGGCTTCCCAACTCCCGGAGCCTGCTCAAACTCATGTCCATCAAGTCAGTGATGCCATCCAGCCATCTCATCCTCTGTCGTCCCCTTCTCCTCCTGCCTTCAATCTTTCGCAGCATCAGGGTCTTTTCCAGTGAGTCAGTTCTTTGCATCAGGTGGCCAAATTATTGGAGTTTCAGTTTCAGCATCAGCCCTTCAAATGAATATTCAAAACTGATTTCCTTTAAGATTGACTTGTTTGTTCTCCTTGCAGTTCAAGGGACTCTCAAGAGTCTTTTGCAACAACACAGTTCAAAAGCATCAATTCATCGGTGCTCAGCTTTCTTTATAGTCCAACTCTCGCATCCACACATGACTACTGGAAAAACCATAGCTTTGACTAGATGGATATTTGTTGATAAGGTAATGTCTCTGCTTTTTAATGTGCTGTCTAGGCTGGCCATAGCTTTTCTTCCAAAAGCAAGCATCTTTTAATTTCATGGCTGCAGTCACCATCTACAGTGATTTTGGAGCCCTCAAAAATAAAGTCTGTCACTGTTTCCATTGTTTCCCCATCTATTTGCCATGAAGTGATGGGACGAGATGCCATGATCTTAGTTTTCTGAATGTTGAGTTTTAAGTCAACTTTTTCACTCTCCTCTTTCACTTTCATCAAGAGGCTCTTAATTCTTCTTTGCTTTCTGTCATAACGGTGGTGTCATCTGCGTATCTGAGGTTATTGATATTTCTCCCGGCAATCTTGATTCCGTCTTGTGCTTCATCCAGCCCGGCATTTCACATGGTGTACTCTGCATCTAAGTTAAATAAGCATGGTGACAGTATACAGCCTTGATGTACTCCTTTCCGTATTTGGAACCAGTCTGTTGTTCCATGTCCAGTTCTAACTGTTGCTTCTTGAACTGCATACAGATTTCTCAGGAGGCAGGTAAAGTGGTCTGGTGTTCTCATCTCTTCAAGAATTTTCCACAGTTTGTTGTGATCCACACAGTCAAAGGCTTTGGTGCAGTCAATAAAGCAGAAGTAGATGTTTTTCTGGAACTCTCTTGCTTTTTTGATGATCCAGCAGATATTGCCAACTTGATCTCTGGTTTCTCTGCCTTTTCTAAATGCAGCTTGAACGTGTGGAAGTTCTCAATTCATGTACTGCTGAAGCCTGGCTTGGAGAATTTTGAGCATTACTTTGCTCGCGTGTGAGATGAGTAAAAATGTGCAGTAGTTTGAACATGCTTTGGCATTGCCTCTCTTTAGGACTGGAATGAAAACTGACCTTTTCAAGTCCTGTGGCCACTTCTTCGTTTTCCAAATTTGCTGCCATATGGAGTGCAGCACTTTAACAGCATCATCTTTTAGAGTTTGAAATAGCTTCCATCACCTCCACTAGCTTATTATTACTATTACTTTTTTTTATTTAAATTTATTTATTCTAATTGGAGGCTGGGAGAGAAAGAGGGTGGGATGATTTGGGAGAATGATATTGAAACATGTATAATATCATATAAGAAATGAATCGCCAGTCCAGATTTGATGCAGGATACAGGATGCTTGGGGCTGGTGTACTGGGATGACCCAGAGGGATGGTATGGGGAGGGAGGTGGGAGGGAGGTTCAGGATGGGGAACATGTGTACACCTGTTGCCGATTCACGTTGATGTATGGCAAAATCAATACAATATTGTAAAGTAATTAGCCTCCACTAGCTTTCTTCATAGTGATGCTTTCTATGGCCTACTTTACTTCACTTTCCAGGATGTCTGGTTCTAGGTGAGTGATCACACCATCATGGTTATCTTGATCATTTTGATCTTTTTTCTACATAGTTCTTCTATGTATTCTTGCCACCTCTTTTTAATATCTTCTGCTTCTGTTAGGTCCATGCCATTTCTGTCCTTTATTGTGCCCATCTTTGCATGAAATGTTCCCTTGGTATCACTAATTTTCTTGAAGAGATCTCTGGTTTTTCCCATTCTATTGTTTTCCTCTGTTTCTTTGCATTGATCACTGAGGAAGGCTTTCTTATCTTTCCATGCTATTCTTTAGTTTCTAATTTTCATTGTTTTGAAAATGCACTATGTTCAGCAATATGCCATAACTGGAAGGGAATCACTGGGAAACCGTAGGCAATAAAAGTCCATGCAATGGACCATTTATTTTTCTTTATGCTTTAAATGATTTTACATTATTTTTAAGCAACATATTTTAATTTTCATGATTAGAAAAAGGTGGAAGTATAGTGATTTTTTCTCCGTGACATTTATAAGTAGTTTTACAATATACTATATACTTGACAAATGACATCCATATGACAACTCAATTTTCTGATCCTTCTTCTCATATTAATGCATATATGATACTTCAAAGATGAAAGATATCTTTTGATTGTAATAGGGTAAATACATTTATTCTGTTGACTTGTATATATGTATATTTCCCAATATAAAGTAAAATACCTTGCTTTTAATAAAAGAAAAAGGTATGTTTCTTACACTTAATATATTTCACTTCTTATTTAGATTATCTTGTGCATTTTTGCCTTTAAAGTTCTATACAGCAGATCCGTTTTGCATTTCTGCAGATAATTTCTGATCTTATGAATCATGTGATTCCTAATGGAGTACAAATTATAGATTCCTCTTTACAACAAACCTAGGATGGTCTATATATATTTCTTTCCTACCTACCCCATTGTATATCATTACTCAAAAGTGCATTTATAACATAGGAATTAAAATCATACACAATCCAGATAAACATTAGTGAATTTACAGTCTATGCCTCAGGGAAAGAAACTTCTGAAAGATTTGAAGTAACTGTTATGTCATACAGTTCAGATACCTCAAAAAATAAAACTCAAATGCATAAATTCTGAGAATAATGAAGTGATGATCATTATGTGAGTAAAAGATTACCATAAAGTACTTGAATTTGCTATTTATTCCCCACCTCCTCTTTGTATGGGCTTCCCTGATAACTCAGCTGGTAAAGAATCTGCCTGCAATTCAGGAGACCCCAGTTCGAGTCCTGGGTTGGGAAGATCTGCTGGGGAAGGGATGGGTTACTCATTCCTGTATTCTGGCCTGAAGAGTTCCATGGACTGTATAAGTCAATGGGATTGCAAAGAGTCAGACACGACTGACTGACTTTCATACCCTTTTGTACTGATCAATACTTCTTGAGGCTTATTTCTCATATAGATTATTCTTTGGTATACAAGCTGTTAATGCCATTTTTTTTCAACAAATTTAACTGAACTAATTTACATACCATGCAGTATATTCACTGTATACAAATCAAAGGTTTTTATAGTCGCAGATGGTCTTAACATCACTGCAGTGTGTGTTACAACACATGCATCACATCCAAAACAAAGCTAGGACCTGTTAGCTTTTGCCCTCTGCCCCTATCCCTCATCTCTCCCAGCCCAGCCCTAAGCAACCACGCATATATATTTTTTCTATGTAGAATCCTCTGTTTCAGACATTTTATATGTATGGCATCACATAAATGTGGCCTTCTGTGATTAGCTTATTGCACTTAGCAAAATGTCTAGGTTCATTCATATCATAGTAAATGTCAAAATTCCCTTCCTTTATATGACTAGTACATTATTATATGGATATTCCAAATTTTGCTTATCCATTGACATACACTTGGGTTGTCTTCACTTTTTCACTACAATGAATAATTCTGCTATGAGGAGTAGTGTATATGTTTTTGTGTGGATATATGTTCCCAACTCTCTCGAGTATATACCTAGCTATGGTATTGCTGGGTTATATGGTAACTGTCTATCGAATTATTTCTTCACTTTTTATTCTTTATTGGAAAGTCCAGCTTACTTAGAGGAATTCTTTTTATGTTAAAATTTATATATATCTACCTGTTTTCATGTTTCTCTCTGTGTATTGCACATGTATTGATTTCAAAACATCTTTCAGATTCCTTCCCAGTGATTTCAATTTGTGCATCGGTGCCAAGAAGCAATTGCATTTGTTGCCATGTACATGGGGCTATGTTCTTTTTTTTTTTTTTTTATAACATAGGAATTAAAATCATACACAATCCAGATAAACATTAGTGAATTTACAGTCTATGCCTCAGGGAAAGAAACTTCTGAAAGATTTGAAGTAACTGTTATGTCATACAGTTCAGATACCTCAAAAAATAAAACTCAAATGCATAAATTCTGAGAATAATGAAGTGATGATCATTATGTGAGTAAAAGATTACCATAAAGTACTTGAATTTGCTATTTATTCCCCACCTCCTCTTTGTATGGGCTTCCCTGATAACTCAGCTGGTAAAGAATCCGCCTGCAATTCAGGAGACCCCAGTTCGAGTCCTGGGTTGGGAAGATCTGCTGGGGAAGGGATGGGTTACTCATTCCTGTATTCTGGCCTGAAGAGTTCCATGGACTGTATAAGTCAATGGGATTGCAAAGAGTCAGACACGACTGACTGACTTTCATACCCTTTTGTACTGATCAATACTTCTTGAGGCTTATTTCTCATATAGATTATTCTTTGGTATACAAGCTGTTAATGCCATTTTTTTTCAACAAATTTAACTGAACTAATTTACATACCATGCAGTATATTCACTGTATACAAATCAAAGGTTTTTATAGTCGCAGATGGTCTTAACATCACTGCAGTGTGTGTTACAACACATGCATCACATCCAAAACAAAGCTAGGACCTGTTAGCTTTTGCCCTCTGCCCCTATCCCTCATCTCTCCCAGCCCAGCCCTAAGCAACCACGCATATATATTTTTTCTATGTAGAATCCTCTGTTTCAGACATTTTATATGTATGGCATCACATAAATGTGGCCTTCTGTGATTAGCTTATTGCACTTAGCAAAATGTCTAGGTTCATTCATATCATAGTAAATGTCAAAATTCCCTTCCTTTATATGACTAGTACATTATTATATGGATATTCCAAATTTTGCTTATCCATTGACATACACTTGGGTTGTCTTCACTTTTTCACTACAATGAATAATTCTGCTATGAGGAGTAGTGTATATGTTTTTGTGTGGATATATGTTCCCAACTCTCTCGAGTATATACCTAGCTATGGTATTGCTGGGTTATATGGTAACTGTCTATCGAATTATTTCTTCACTTTTTATTCTTTATTGGAAAGTCCAGCTTACTTAGAGGAATTCTTTTTATGTTAAAATTTATATATATCTACCTGTTTTCATGTTTCTCTCTGTGTATTGCACATGTATTGATTTCAAAACATCTTTCAGATTCCTTCCCAGTGATTTCAATTTGTGCATCGGTGCCAAGAAGCAATTGCATTTGTTGCCATGTACATGGGGCTATGTTCTTTTTTTTTTTTTTCCAATAATTGTTTTACCAGAGTCAATAGGAGGCTGGTTAATAGTTTTTCGTTCAGTAATAGAATTTTCTGAAGCAGAGAGAATGTAATCACAAAATGTAAAAATAAGCAAATAAGGGCCAAAAGATTCAGGCTGTATATTTTTAGTAAGCACTATGATCTTTGAAACCAGCAATATATTTTTGCATTCGGTGAGGCAGTAGCTTCAAAAATAAAATGTATAATAAAAATATAGATTATGGCTCTAGGTAGTGTGTGTGTAAATACACTTGAGTGTGTATATGGTAATAGGCATTGAATCAAGATTCAGAAGAGTAGGTTTTCTCGCTCATCAGTTATTCAGTTCAGTTCAGTTCAGTTGCTCAGTCACGTCCGACTCTTTGTGATCCCATGGACTGCAGCATGCCAGGCTTCCCTGTCCATCACCAACTCCTGGAGCTCGTTCAAACATTGTCCTTCATCACTGATGCCATCCAGCCATCTCAACCTCTGTGGTCCTTTTCTCCTCCCACCTTCAATCTTTCCCAGCATCAGGGTCTTTTCCAATGAGTCAGTTCTTTGCATCAGGCGGCCACAGTATTGGAAATTCAGCTTCAGCATCAGTCCTTCAAATGAATATTCAGGACTGATTCCCTTTAAGCTTGACTTGTTTGATCTCCTTGCAGTCCAAGGGACTCTCAAGAGTCTTCTCAAACACCACAGTTCAAAAGCATCAATNTGAGTCAGTTCTTTGCATCAGGCGGCCACAGTATTGGAAATTCAGCTTCAGCATCAGTCCTTCAAATGAATATTCAGGACTGATTCCCTTTAAGCTTGACTTGTTTGATCTCCTTGCAGTCCAAGGGACTCTCAAGAGTCTTCTCAAACACCACAGTTCAAAAGCATCAATTCGTCGGTGCTCAGCTTTCTTTACAGTACAACTCTCACATCCAAACATGACTACTGGAAAAACCGTAGCTTTGACTAGATGAACCTTTGTTGACAAAGTAATGTCTCTGCTATTTAATATGCTGTCTAGGTTGGTCATAACTTCTCTTCCAAGGAGCAATAATCTTTTAATTTAAGGCTGTAGTCACCATCTAAAGTGATTTTGGAGCCCACAAAATTAAAGTCTGTGACTGTTTCCATTGTTTCTCCATCTATTTGCCATGAAGTGATGAGATGAGATGCCATGATCTTAGTTTTCTGAATGTTGAGTTTTAAGTCAACTTTTACACTCTCCTCTTTCACTTTCATCAAGAGGTTCTAGGTTCTTCTTTGCTTTCTGCCGTAATGGTGGTGTCATCTGCGTATATGAGGTTATTGATATTTCTTCTGGCAATCTTGATTCCAGTTTGCGCTTCATCCAGCCCGGCATTTCACATAGTGTACTCTGCATCTAAGTTAAATAAGCAGGGTGACAATATACAGCCTTGATATACTCCTTTCCCTATTTGGAACCAATCTGTTCTTCCATGTCCAGTTCTAACTGTTGCTTCTTGAACTGATACAGACTTCTCAGGAGGCAGGTAAGGTGCTCTGGTATTTCCACCTCTTTAAGAATTTTCCAGTTTGTTGTGATCCACACCGTCAAAGGCTTTAGTTATAAACATCATCTGTAGGAAGATGATGATGTTTGTCTATAAACTTGTAGGAAGTCATTAATCCGTGTCTGCCTCAGTTTCTTATTTTTTCTTACTCTTGATACCTGCCTCATCTCATTTTTTAACTGTGCAATGAGATTTACTATGTGAAAGGACTGGAAATTTTAGAGTTGTTAAATTGTGAAGTAGTATTTTTATGAGTCTGTGTGTTTATAGCCAATTCACTGTTGATTTTAGTTCATTGTAATGAGTCTAAGGCTAGGATCCCAAGATTTACAGAACCTTACATGAATGTGTATCAGTCAGTCAGTTCAATTGCTCAGCTGTGTACAACTCTTTGTGACCCCATGAACCACAGCACACCAGTCTTCCCTGTCCATTACCAACTCCCAGAGTTACCCAAATTCATGTCCATTGAGTCAGTTATGCCATCTAACCATGCTATCCTCTGTCATCCCCTTCTCCTCCTGCCTTCAGTCTTTCCCTGCATCAGGGTCTTTTCAAATGAGTCAATTCTTCACATCAGGTGGCCAAAATATTGGAGTTTCAGCTTCATTGATAAAACAGAAAGGCTGGTAGATTATTGCTTGTGGTTCTCTTGAAAGATAACATAATCTTAGAAATTGTTTTCATTATAATTGATCTCCATATTCTTTTTTAAATTGTTTTTTTATTAAAGGATAATTGCTTTATAGAATTTAGTTGTATTCTGTCAAACTTCAACATGAATCAGCCATAGGTATACATATTTCCCCTCCCTTTTCAACTTCCCCCCATCTCCCTCCAATCCCGCCCCTCTAGGTTGATACGGAGCCCCTGTTTGAGTTTCCTTGGCCATGCAGCAAATTCCCGTTGGCTGTCTATTGTGCATATGGTAATGTGAGTTTCCATCCATGTTACTCTTTCCATATTTCTCACCCTCTTCTCCCTTCTCCACATGTCCATAAGTCAGTTCTTTATGTCTTCTTCTCCACTGTAGCCCTGTAAATAAATTCTTCAGTACCATTTTTCTAGATTCCATTTATATGCGTTAGAATATGATATTTATCTTTTTCATCCATGTTACTCTTTCCATATTTCTCACCCTCTTCTCCCTTCTCCACATGTCCATAAGTCAGTTCTTTATGTCTTCTTCTCCACTGTAGCCCTGTAAATAAATTCTTCAGTACCATTTTTCTAGATTCCATTTATATGCGTTAGAATATGATATTTATCTTTTTCTTTCTGACTTACTTCACTCTGTATAATAGGTTCTAGGTTCATCCACCTCATTAAAACTGACTCAAATGTGTTCCTTTTTATAGTTGAGTAATATTCCACCCTAAAGGAGGTCAGTCCTGGGTGTTCATTGGAAGGACTGATGTTGAAGCTGAAACTCCAATACTCTGGCCACCTTATGTGAAGAACTGACAGATTTGAAAAGACCCTGATGCAGGGAAAGAGTGAGGGCAGGAGGAGAAGGGGACGACAGAGGATGAGATGGTTGGATGGCATCACTGACACAATGGGCATGGGTTTGGGTGGATTCCGGGCATTGGTGATGGACAGGGAGGCCTGGCATGCTGCCATTCATAGGTTCACAAAGAATCGGAACGACTGAGTGACTGAACTGAACTGAATATTCCATTGTGTGTATTTATTACAACTTCTTTATCCATTCATCTGTCAATGGACATCTAGGTTGCTTACATGTTCTAGGTACTGTAAATAGTGCTGCAATGAACAATAATCTCCATTTTCTTGATAGATAGGCTCTGTAATCAATAGATCTTAAATTCTTCTTCCTCTCATTTAGTGCATGGATTACATTTCAGTCTTGCCTTGTTCTTCTGATAGTGTGGCAAACATCCCAGGATGTGCACTGTCTCTGCTGGCCCACTAGGGATTAAAAGATACACTGTTATGCCAGGAATACACTCACACCTAGCTGTCTGATAGGGAACATACTAGTTCACTATTTACCAACATGAGAAAAAGAATGCATGTGTGGATCCCCACACCACTGTGGTCACCAGTGTTTCAAGCCACATATAAAAATCACAGCCTCTGTGGTGCATTTTTTTCTGTTCTACAGACACAGATTTGCCATCTTCAGCATCTTTAGAAAGTTTACTAAGTAGCTTATAAGCAGTATGTAACAGAGTACGGACTAATGGCCAAAGCCTGGATGAGTAATTGAATGCTTGAGGTGACCTTAGTTTACTTCTTGCAACAGTAATGTTTTCTCCCCTGTGAGTATTTGTAGTCAGTCCTCTGTTGATTATTATGGATTATTCAAACTATTCTATAGAAATTGTTCATAGTAGACATGCCAACGTGCCCCTGATAGTATGTATGTTGTAGCGCCTGGTCCACAGTGCTTCCATGGCAGGGAAGTCCAATGTAGAAGTAGTGTACAATAATAGCTCATTTCATATTGTAACTAACCACATTATCTATGTATTATTTTACAGATGAGGAAACTAAGGCAAAGAGTGTTGTATAACTTTTCAAACAGGTAGTAGCAGAGCTGCATGTTAAACTGTCTGTAGTCCAAGGTTTTAATTCCTATGTTATGTTCCTTTCTGGTCAGTTATGAAATCATTCATTAAGTTAAGTGATACTTCTCTTGAAAATATGAGTTACCCTACATGTCACCAATGGCGAATTTAGACCATGGGGTTTACCAGTCAGTTTGTGAGTGTGTGTATTCAATACAGTGTCTGCTCATGTAGAAGCAGCATAATGGCACCTTTTTAGTTTCTCAACTCAGATTTTGTTTGGAAAGTTGCTTGCAGTGGGTGTAAATTTTTACTATTTCTATGATTAAGCAGCTTGATCAATGAGACAATTGGCTGAATCCTGCATTGGTAGTACTAGATGGCAGGCGCTATTCCGAACATAGAACGCATAATGGAGATTTATACAATGTCAGAGCAACTTACAGCCTAGAGTGAGCATTGTGGTCTTTGGCAAGTTAATCTGTTATGTGGACATAAGACTCTTGGTTTATAAATGAAGGAATTATTTTGCCTATGTTACATTTTATAATTTATAATACTGCGTATTTATCAGTTAAATATAACACGATTAAATACAGTAAAAATTAAGTGAGCATACTTTTACCTGATGTAACCCTAATGAACCTCATTTAGATACTGGATTTTTTTTTTCTTTTTCAAATCAGTTATTTTTTTGTGTTAATAAATTTTTATTCATGTAGGAAAAATGGTATAGAAATATCTTTTAAAAAGTCATTAAAATTTTATCAGAAAATGGCACTTTGACAGATAGACTTGTGTTTTATCAAAAGAGCAGTTTTCAGATGCCATTATCTAGTTATATAAAATTCTGAAAAAGAAAATTCCATCATTAGAAATCCGCTTTCTCTGACTATGGCACTTTGGGGGTGACGGTCAAGCTTTGTGAGAAAGCGACTTCCAGGAGATGAGAGTCTCCTAGGGCCTCTATGACTGGTTACTCTGCTGGAGTTCTTACTGACTTCACGCATTGTTCATTTGTCTGGAGCATGTGGCACTGTCACAGTCCCTCAGATTACATTTCCCTCCTTGCCATATAAAGAAGAGTAGCTCTGTTGCTTACATAGATTATCTCACAGTGGTTTTTCCAGCATTGTACTGTGCATTCTCAGCCATTTTGCCAACTTCAAGTTGATTTTAATTAATTTAATGGTATATTGCTTTTAAAAATACCTTTATAACATACAGAACTCCACATTGAAGAAATGTTGACAGAGAATAAGAAATTGCCCCCTAGAGTATTTAAATTTAGAGATTAAATTTAATATGGATCTAATATCATTGCTAATAAAGCTGTGAAGTTTCGTTTTTTTCTTTCTCCAGAGAACTTGAAGTTACATGGATTCTGCTTAGGATCTAGCACCATGATGCTACTTGTATTTAGAAAGTCTCTTACATTTCATACCATTTAGCTAACAGATTTAGCAAGTTACATACATAATTTGTTTATCTTCAAAACAGTCTAACAATGCTTGTGTTCACAATATTGAAGAAAGTCTTCTAAGCATACATAACTTTCTTGATGGAGAGTAATAATGGTTTCTATTAAATCAGAAAAGAAATTAACAAATGCCTGTGCCCTTTTTCATCAAACCCATGATATTTACTCACTCTTTCCTTCAAGTTACCCCTAACCTTACTTTATTTCTTGGCCTTTATCTTTTTAATTCTTGATTTAATATATTTTAAGTTACATTTCTACCTGCTTTTAGTGAAACTACTTGGTAGTGTTGTTGTTGTTGTTTGGGGCCCAGAAGGATTATAACTGAAAAGAAAACAATGTACATGTTACTTCTAGTTCGTGCCCATTTTCATCAAACCCATGATATTTACTCACTCTTTCCTTCAAGTTATGGTTCCTTGTTGTTTCCCACCCCTAACCTTACTTTATTTCTTGGCCTTTATCTTTTTAATTCTTGATTTAGTATATTTTAAGTTACATTTCTACCTGCTTTTAGTGACACTACCTGGTAGTGTTGTTGTTGTTGCTTGGGGCTCAGAAGGATTATAATTGAAAAGAAAACAATGTTCATGTTACTTCTAGTGTAATGGGCATCTTAAGTCATATCTTCAGCAAACCTCACTTGATCAGAAAGTTGGTAAGTTTCCTTCACCAATTTAGGCACTTCCCCCCTTCCCCCAAATTTCTTTATTATAAACTGTGTGACTCTAGTCTTGAAACACTCAATGTTATGCAATATATTTTCCATAAATGGTTGATTATGTTTTTTTCTCATCAGAAGAATCTTGAACTTTGGGACTGAAGGCAAGAAAGGCTGTGATTATTTCTGTTCTACAGATTATCTCTGAATGGTTCTCTGTGCCTTTCTGGGATTTAAAGACAAATATTTAGATATTCGTTGTATGTATAGAGTTAGAAATTTTTCCCTTGAGATCAGTGATCCCCAACATTGACTTTATGTTACCCTAGTGAGTTTCTCGGAGAAGGCAATGGCACCCCACTCCTGTACTCTTGCCTGTAAAATGCCATGAATGGAGGAGCCTGGTAGGCTGCAGTCCACGGGGTCACTATGACCCCATGAGACAGACATGACTGAGTCGGACACAACTGAGCGACTTCACTTTCACTTTCCTCTTTCATGCATTGGAGAAGGAAATGGCAACCCACTCCAGTGTTCTTGCCTGGAGAATCCCAGGGACGGGGGAGCCTGGTGGGCTGCCGTCTATGGGGTCGCACAGAGTCGGACACGACTGAAGTGACTTATAGCAGCAGCAGCAGGGAGTTTGTAATGATTGTGAGGTGGTGCCATATTGAAAGGGGCTTCCCTGTTGGCTCAGATGGTAAAGAATCTGCCTGCAGTGCGGGAGACCAGGGTTGCCTTGTGGGAAAATTTAATACATGGTGATTTTAAATATAAATGTATGTTGTATGGTTCTTTCTCTTTCCCATTGCTTTGTCCCCTCCTTCTTTCCCTCCCTCCCTCTCTCTGCCTTCCTCTCTCTCTTAGTGAATGTGTATATGTCTGTCTGTCTGTCAGTTTGTCTTATAGGCATATATTTCTGTTAGAAAAGGGTTGTTTGCAGTGCTTATGAAAAACAATTATGCATTCATTGCTGGATACTTAGAAAAGTTTTGGATTTTTATACTGAAGTGAAAAATGGACCTATGAAATACAGTCGAACACATGATTGGAACTTTCCTCTTCCTTTTGAAGCAAACAGCACTATTCTGAATAGCCTGATCATGCAATAAAATCACTTCTTTTCCTATTTCATGCTCATGTGTCTGTAGCTTAACTTTTCTGTTTTAAGAATCTTTTCAAGTACAAGAAAACAATATAGGTGAAATGATACCTTTGGTGAATAGTAGCTAGGAGTATAATGATGGGAAATCTCAGATCCTGTTATTCATTGATTTGTTGATTGAATTAGAGTTGATTTACTATATTGATTTAGTTTCAGGTATACAACATAGTGATTCAATATTTTTATAGTTATAGATTATACTTGGTTTAAAGATATTGTAAAATATTGGCTGTATTACCTTTGCTTTACAGTATATTGTTATAGCTTATTTATTTTATACATAGTAGTTAGTACCTGTTAATGTCCTCATATCCTCATCTTACCTCTTCACCTACACCCCTTCACACTGGCAATCACAAGTTCTTTATTTCTGAAAGTATTTTTCTATTTTGTTATATACACTAGCTTATTGTATATATTTTTTAGATTTCACATATCAGTGATGACATATAGTACTTGTCTTTCTCTAACTCTTTTCACTAAGTATAATACAGATCAATCCACACTGCTGCAGTTGGCAAGATTTCATTCTTGATTATGGCTAAGCAGTATTTCATTGTATGTATGTGTGCATATATATGTATCATCTTTATTTTTTTGTCTGTTGATGAATACCTAGGTTGCTTCCATATCTTAACTATTGTAAATCTTGCTGCCATGAATGTTGAGGTGTGCCTATCTTTTCCAATTAAGTGACTTCATTTTCTTTGGCTATATACTCAGCAGTGAAATAGCTGGAGCATATGGTGGTTCTATTTTTAGTTTTTTGAGGAACCTCCATACTGTTTTCCATAGTTCAGATTTCTTTATCTAGACATGCCAGTCAGTGAGTGGTTTTGTAGGACTGTTATTGCTGGAGCTATCCTGTACATTCTCTCTACTTCTTATGTGTATTTCCAGTTAGATCAGTTTCTTCTGAAAATGAGTGTCCTAGGCTCTAGTTCTTAAAATGCACTTGCCTAAACCCTAATATCATGGGCTTCTTTTCAGGCCTCAGCCTTCTTTCAAAAAATCATGTTTCTGGCCTTTCTGTTCTTGCCAGTTGTTCGGGACTTTTGCCCCTGCCATGGTCATCTGGAGAAAGTTTAGAAACAAACAACTGTGTTCTTAAATTGGCTTTAAACTCTTTGCCAATCCATCTGTTTGCTGCATATGCAAATTCTCTGGTATGGAAGATGTCTTGATTTCTGAGTTTAGTTGTGTCTTCTGTGGGCTTGGGGGACCCAAGTTAACAAAGAAAGAGACCGTATTTTATTTTTCAGGAGAGCATTCTTAGAATTATTTTTCATTCCTAATGCTAATCCATAATAAGTGCCAAAATACAGTGACTCAGTTTTAACAGTTTCACTGTTAATCCTTGGGTTGCTTTTTGAAACAAATCCTGAATGTATGCATTTATAAAGAAGCAAAAAACAAAAACAAATTCTGCTATTTAAGCCACCCAGTTTGTAGGACTTTGTTACAATAGCCCTAGAAGACTAATCAGATTTAATTCAGTAACAAATGACCTAATATCTATTAAAAAAAACTGTAGTAACTTAATTTTTCCTATCAGGTATAGAATCTAGGTTATTTCCTCATGATAATTTATTTCCTATAGAAAGAATGAAGAGGAAGTTTCAACTATCATTTACAACCTTACTTAGAAGGTAAATCTTCACGGTAATCTTTAGATCTGTTTTTCAAATTAAGGAAGCACTTGTTAAGGCAGATCTATATAGCATTATGGAAGATGTTTCAAAAACAGGAGTACAAAAACAAAGTAAATTTAACATAGGTCAATAAGTGTGTGTATTGGCCCAGAAAGAAATATAAGCCAGCTAAGCTCAACACTCCTTTCTTCTTTAATGGTTTGCTGACCTTCCCTGGTGGCTCCAGTGGTAACGAACTTGCCTGCAATGCAGGAAACCTGGGTTCAACCCTTGGGTTGGGAAGATCCCCTGGAGAAAGAATAGTCAACACACTCCAGTATTCTTGCCTGGAAAATCCCATGGACAGAGGAGCCTGGCAGATTATAGTCAATGGGGTCATAAAGAGTTGGAACTACTCTCAACTTCCAAGACTGGCTTATATCCAGAATTCCTGTTTATAGATGCTGCTAGGTAGTTTGTTTAGCAACATACTTAATGGGACTTCAGGGAATTTGGTTTTCCAGCTAAATGAGTTTGGAATGCTCAAGTAAAAAGCAACGTTCAATTGGAGGGAAAAAAAAAAAGGAAGAACTTAAAGCCCACAAGTGAGAACCAATCACAGATAATTAGATCATGTATCATATGCAAATAACTTTTTCAAGATTTTTTTCTTGGCAAATCTATGTTCATAAATTTAGCACTCAGAATTCAATCTATTTTTGCAGAAAATATATCCTACAGAAAGTCAGATTTTAGATTTCACCATAAAGACATTTCTTAAATATTCTTAAGTGAATTTACAAAGAACAAAACTTTATTTTTCAGTAACAGTACATTTTCCTGGCAGTGTTGAACTAAAAGGCAGGCATAGTAACGGAGGGGAGTCATTCTTAGATGTGCCCTTGAGCTGTTACAAATGATGTTAATATTTGTTCAAGTCTCTCACTGTGCGTGTGTTAGGGGAGGGGTGGAGGCAGTGCAATGCTCGCGGTAAACAAAATCATTTATGTCAAAAGTGCTGTTCTTATAGACCAGCACTGAGGTCTCGTTGAAAAGAGGGCTCAGAGAATCTTCATGAGGGTTTGGTAAAGGAGGGAGCATGCCAGCTCTGGGGCTTGGAGAGTACCCACTGTGGGTGCTAGAAAGAAAGAGACTAACTCAAGATCTAGAACTTCTGAGCTTCACAGACAAGACTACTGTAAAAGAAAAACGACATCAGATAATAAATTAATCCCCATGGAGATTGTGTCCTCTTTAGCTGAGCACGTTTGGTGACATACTTTTACAAAGCTTTGTCTGTTGTTCTCAGCACCATTTTTAAATGCCCCCTTTTCTCTTTTTAATTATCCCAAACTTATTTATCCCATACAATCTATGAAGAGCATGTGGTTACTTGAGTTCATTGCTTCTTGATGTGATTTTTGGGACACATTCTAATACAAGAATAACTAAATCAAAATTTATTAAAATTTTCCCAATATTCTTCAAGTCTTGGACATTTGTAAAACCTTTTGTAACCATGTGCATATGCACATTTAGAGAGATGTTTAAGATGTAACAGTTTACAAAGAGTTCAGTGCAGTCTCTCAGTTGTAGTCATCAATTTGTTAGTAATTAACAAATGTAAAAATACTAGTGTGTGATCATTGATTTCATTTGGTTTGTGATAACTGATTTTAGGATGCTGATATAAACAGTTCAAGTATGCTGGCCCAGAGCATTCGGCAATCCTTCACACTGAAGTAAGACATCTAACAGTTGTTGAGCACATACTCATATACTATACAGTTAGCCTCAGAATTCTATTTAAGGCAATATCCTAATGTAAAACTGGGGAAAAAAAAAAAAATTTGTGATAACTGATTTTAGGATGCTGATATAAACAGTTCAAGTATGCTGGCCCAGAGCATTCGGCAATCCTTCACACTGAAGTAAGACATCTAACAGTTGTTGAGCACATACTCATATACTATACAGTTAGCCTCAGAATTCTATTTAAGGCAATATCCTAATGTAAAACTGGGGAAAAAAAAAAAAAGATTGAGTGCTTTGCTTTAAGTACACACATTTTATTTTGTCAAGATGTCTCAAATATAGGCCAGTGAAAGTATTTACAAGTAAAATGCGCGAATTGCTTCTTTGCTACCAAAAGACAATCAACAATTTATTTGATAGAAGTAAAAAAAAGAATCACACTTTTTGATTAATGAATCTCTGAGGTCTGTCCACCACTATGTTAAGCAAATTGGTGTTTATTAAAGTTCATCCATACTGTTCACTTGTTTAGAATGCTAATTGCTCAGATTGTTGAATACTTGAGAGATATGTCCTGAAATACTTGTCCAGTTTGAATATTACATGATAGAGCATTTAGCAGTTCATTTAACAGTTATTCCTGGTGTTTTCTTGATAGGTACCTTTTCCATTTTCTGGTTTGTTAAAAATTCTTACTATGACTAGAGGTTGAGATGATTATGATTTTCTCTTTTAAATCTGTTGATGTGATGAATTAATGATATTTTTAAATCTTTCAATAGCAGTTTTCTTAGGATTCCTAAAAGACAATAGTAGATATGTTTTTATGCGTTGTATTTGCTTTTCAGTGTTTTATTCCGTATCTATCTATAACTTCATATGTGAGTGAGATGGACATATTATTTTCTCTTCTCTTGCCATTTTTTAGTTTTATTGTCAAGATTATGTTCGTATCATAGAACTGGGAAACAAGTCACTCTCTCCTTTTTCCCCTCCCTTTTTTTCCCATTCTCTGAATAGTACATGATTGAAATGCTTTATTTACTGAGAGTCTGAAAACATTTACATCTAAAGATCTCTGATTCTGATATACTTATTGTGGAAAGATTTTTTTTTTTAAGCCAGTAGTTCCATTTCTTTAATAGTTCTAAATATATCTGGATTTTCATTATTATCTCTTCTTGAGATTGATTATATTTTTATAAATATATTTAAATTTCATAGAAAATTTCCAGTTTACTGGCATAAAAATTATTCATAGAGGGAATTCTATAGTGGTCCAGTGGTTAGGATTCAGTGCTTTCCCTGACATGGTCGAGGTTCAATCCCTAGTAGGGGAATTAAAATCCCATAAGCTGAATAGCATGGTCAAAAAAAAAAAAAAAATTCATAGAATTCCTTTAATATACTTTAGTTTTGTTGTTTCTCTGATTATGTTCTTTTTCAATCCTAATATTTATTTGACCTCTTTCTCTTTATCAATTTAATTTTTACACACCACAAATGTATCTGAGATTTTTTCATTTTTTTTTCCCAAATAATTAACTTCAGGCTTACTGATACTTGTTCAATTTTTTTCTATTTAATTTTTGTTATCTTCATTATTACTTTTCTTCAACTAGCTTTAGTTTTATTTTTCATTAAGTCTCATATTTAGCCCATGCATTCATAGACTTGCTTCTGATTTAATGAACAAATTAAATGTCCTTACATTTTTGACAAAGTTCTCTTAATATGTGATAATGAGCCAGTTGGTTTATAGAGTTTCACTGGTTTGCTTGGCTTGTTTATAAGCAAAGTGTCTTACCATATAGGACCCTTAAAAGTCTTTTGATTTAAGTATCAGTGTTAATAAAAGCTGCTTTTTTGTAAATTTCAAAGGTAGAATATGGAAATTTTAGCGGACTACTCTGATATGTGTAAATCTCAACAAAAACACTAATCAGAGATTTATTAGTGAAATTTATCATTTTTCCTACATGTGACAATTCTATTGATTATTTTGTTTCTAACTTTAAAAAAGTCTTGAATGAATGTAATAATATAACCATAATTATGATATAGTTACATGAGTATAAGTAAAATTTTCCTTTAGTTAATTTGCTGTTTTGTTTGATGATATTTAATAATGATTTATCTTATCTGTGCACATTTATGAGATGAGGAAGAACTTTGCATTCATCATTAATGAGTTTCAACCAGACTTAGAATTTTGAAAACTGAGTGTGTCAAGACCCTTTACAAGTCATATTATTCAGTAAATGAAGAATCAAAAGCCTAAAGCTGCATTGTACAATACGATAATACTAGCTCTAAAGCATCTGAAATATAACTAGTCCAAATTAAGATGTTTCATGTGTAAAGTATGCTTTGAACTTTGAAAACTTAGTATGAACAAAGGAATATAAAACATCTCATTAATAAATTTTATACCGATTACATTTTAACGTGACCATTTTGTTTATATCAGGTCAAATGAAATACATTATCAAAAATAATTTTGCTTCTTTTTATTTTTTAATATAGTTGTTAGAAAACTTAAAAGTAATATGTGGATTATTTTAATTTCTATTAGACAGTGCTGGTCTAAGAGTTTACTTTTTTATGTAAACCTTCATGGCTAACTAGTAAGGAATTTAGAAACAAAAAGCCTATAGCATTTCAACAATTTCTTCTTTTCCTTTTTGTTTATTGAGTTACTTTTTGCTGAGTTGGAGTTTTCTTAATTTGGAGAAGTTATAAAACATCACCAAAAAAGCTATTGTTTCCTCAAATAAGGCACATGAATTAGATAAAAGTTATAAATTATAAACCTTGCAAGCAGCAATATTAACAGAAAATACTCTTTCTTAGTAGAATGCTTCCAGAAATATTTTAAATTTCAAAATAATTGTAATTTTGAGTGACTAAGTTTAGAATGTTTGAAGTTACATTATTATACTGAGATTAACTCTATAATATAGATACTATAATATCTATAATATAGATATTAAGCATATATTGATAAAAGAAAATAATCTCAATTTAATTTTGGTCATGTTTATTTCATAGATAGTAAAAATTTATGTGGATCTATAAAATATCTGTTGGAGAAAGGATAAACTAACTTCTCATTTCACATTAGATTTTGTGTTATCCACAGACTGAATAGTTTGAAATGAAGGCTTAGATTCCACTCTACATAAATTTTTCATTGTTCTTCTTATGGATAATTCAAGAAATCTGAAATTAACAGTTCTATTTAGTATATACATTATCCAAGGGAACATACCTATGTGTGGGTCTTTGAGAAAATGTATACACAGTATGGCGTCTTACCTGTCAAGAAAAAATATCACAAGAATTGTATAGCATTGTGAATACAGCAGTGCCCTGAATAACTGAAAGCAGTGTGATTTGAAAAATCAACATTTTGGATAGAATCTGAATTTGCATTTCATAACAGTTTTTCATCCTAAAATTACGCTTAGTGGTTTTAGGAGCACATCATTACCTCCAAGCTCAGTTGCCACTACCTTCTGTATGAAGGGAATAGTGTTTAGTCATAAGTGCTATAATGGATTATATTGTACAGTTAAAAAATCTCACCTTTATGAATTGTGTATTGACTATCATTGGCATTGAGTTTATATTGAATGCAACATTGTATGTGCGTGTGTATATGTACCTATATCTATCAATCATCAGAACTCTTTGAAGAGCTGGAAAAACTGGAATGTGTTCTTATTGACAGAAAAGCAGCAGTAATTATAAATTCCTTTTAGAATTGTCTAATTATGTGCCACAACACGTTTGCTCCTTAAATAGTTAAAAAGCTGCAATAAGGTGTTCACTTTGTAAACTGAATAGGGGACCAGAGAACACTCACAGTCTAGAAAAGTGTAATGCAGCTTCTGACAGTGGTGCTGACAACAGTGTCTTTAAATGTTGTCATCGCGGAGGCTGGGTTTCCCCCCTGCCCGTCCTACTGTGTAACAGAATAGGTTAATACACATTTAATAACCAGTAGTTTATAGACAATGTGCATCCATTTTGCTTTTTCTTATTTTTTGGAACTTAAAATTCTATAATTGAATGTTCTCTCAAAAATGAAGTGCATTTATAAAATGTCACTTTATAAACTTTTATCTTTTCCGCCCTTTGGGATGTGTGTTCTACCATGTGGGGAAAATCAGTTTTCTTTAATGAATGCTTAAGATTCTTCATAGTAGAGAGAAATTCAAAATAATATTCTCCAGGAGATACAGACTGATTGGGCAGAACTCTAATACAGATGCTCCTGAGTAATTATTTCAAATGGTAGCATTCTGCCAAAGTCCATTCCTTCAGCCGCAACAGAGAATCCACCTATAAGACAGACTGTGTTCTAACCATTCCTAATTATTTCTAAGGATAGCAGTTTTGTGGTTCTTATCAGTAAGGAGTTTTGGCATTCAAAGTTCTATGGACTTTAAAATATACTGCAAGTTTATTTGGTGTATTGAAGGGTAAATCTGCCAGAGGATAAAAGTCTTATATGCATACTACTTAGTGATGTGCGAGGGGAAGAAAACACCTGTTTCACTGAAAAATAAGTGGTTTCCATGCTTCTGTGATCTGTTTTATAAATTATTATGAAATATTAAACTACTTGTACATGTGTGTGGGTTTTTTTTAGTGCTATTGGGCTGAATTAGTATAGGATAATGATTTGATACTTTGTCCCATAGTGTATTGGGGACCCAAGAGATCAAACCCTTTCAAGAGCAAGAAAACATTTTTTGTGAATAGAACATCTTGTATGTGCAAAGTATTTGTCATAATTTTGTCTTTTAAACTTAAAACCATAATGTTTCATTGCAAATCTGCTTTTCTTTGTAGTCTGAAACATTCTCCAGACTAAACTGATACAATTTTTCTAGACAGAAGGATAGCAATATCATTAAGACTAATATTAACTTCTAGAAAGTTATTTTATGGAAGTAAATATTGTAGAAAGATTTAGTATACAATAGAATTTATATTTCACTTATTTCTAAGTGGCAATCTGTTGGAAACAATGTAACTTCCAAGAAAAATGTGGTGATTGAATTAAAAAATATGTGGGACTTATAATCTAATGGATTGGTGGTGATGGTTTCTTTGCTAAGTCATGTCCTACTCTTTCAACCCCATGGACTGTAGCCTGTCAGACTCCTCTGTCCATGGGATTTTCCATTTCCTTCTCCAGAGGATTGGGTTTTGCCATTTCCTTCTCCAGAGGATCTTCCACACCCAGGGATCCATCTCCTGCATTAGCAGGCAGATGTAATGGATTACTATGTAACTATTTACTAGTGTCCTTTTAAAGAGTGTCTGATAGTTTTTTTAAATGGTACAACTAAATGCTAAGTGAAATAAAATGATAATCATACATATATCTTGAATAGTATCAATTTTATATGAGAAAAAATTGCACCAAATATATCTTAATTATTCAGCCTTGATATTGGATATATCATCCTGCAGCAATAGGAGTATGCTTAATATTTTTCTTGTTTTGACTTACTAGTGTTCTTGAAATTATGTGCAGATGGCTTTTGAGTTACTTGTATAATCAGAGTCAGTCACCATAAGTATTATTTCTAAAACCAAAAGCTGCAGTAGGTTGTGCTGCCTGTACATTTCAGTTTCGGTCACCAGGTAACTGGGTGGCCTTAGCCTTTGGTGGTGAAAGGAAGATTCCAGTTCATATTGCTGTGAATTTCTTAAAGGTTAGAATCTTGAACTGTAGGTCTCTGTTTCCTCTTTACTTTTCATAAAACACATTTATGCCCTGTTCTCTTGAGGAGCCATTCATTATTTCCCTACGCTATATCATGTCCTGGGAGGACACAAAGATAAAGAAGACAGAACCCTTGGTCCTAGATTTTTTTATATAAGAGCAACAACAACAATAACAGGAATTGAAAGTGAATAGCCGACCTATATGCAGTCGTTTTCCAGAAAAAGTTACTATCACTATACCACAGAGAACTGTTACCATCTCTTTTTTTTTCCTCTTTGTAGATTATACAAAAGAAAATAGTGAGACATATAGTTAAACTTTATTGATGTGAAATAAGTTTGTTTCTAAGGTTAATTATTAGTGAAAAGTCATCAAGGGGCAGGACCCAGACAAGTCATTCACTCAATCAATTCTATGAAATATATAAAGAAACACAAGGATTCCTTACTTGCATGTAAGTGAATTCAACTCCAAAGGTGGTGTTTCTTGCCTATAATTACACAGCAAATAGTAGTTATACAGGGCTAATAGCATCGAATCATCTGACTTTTTCTCTAAATGTACTGCAGTTACATTACATAGTGCTCATATAGACTTAAAATTTTAAGAGTCCTTCTAGTTTAGATTTTCCTCTCATTAAAAAAAATTGTGAAGGCACTTCATTATCAGCTGTGATGATAAGTTGATACTAATCTCTCCTTCCTGCCTAAATGAACCAAAAGATAACAGGATAAGTAACAAGAAGAGGGTAGTTGAGTTCCAAAAAGAGGAAAGAAAAAATGTGACAAAAGAAATATTTGGAGAGGTACTGGCTATACATTTTTTTCAAACTAATGAAAGATACCAAGGTCTGTGAATAGCAAATGTAATTAATTCCTAGACACAAAAATTACGTATTGTGTATTTCTGTTTACATGAGACAAACAAAGTTAGTTATTACAAATTTTGGAGTCTTCTATTTCTTGAAACAGATTCAGAAACAGACCGTATTCATCCTGACTCTGGAGAAGAAGGTAGAATTATTGCCCACATATCTATAAATATATCTCTTGCACCAACAGAATTTTAATAATGACTGATTTATAGTGTTATTTGCATCTGGACAGTCTCCTGAGTGAACGGTGAACTAAAGCAGCTGCTGCTGCTGCTGCTAAGTCACTTCAGTCGTGTCCGACTCTGTGTGACCCCATAGACGGCAGCCCACCAGGCTCCCCTGTCCCTGGGATTCTCCAGGCAAGAATACTGGAGTGGGTTGCCATTTCCTTCTCCAATGCATGAAAGAGAAAAGTGAAAGTGAAGTCGCTCAGTCTGTCCAACTGTTAGCGACCCCATGGACTGCAGCCCACCAGGCTACTCCGTCCATTGGATTTTCCAGGCAAGAGTACTGGGGTGGGGTGCCGTTGCTACTAAGCACTTTATTGGTTATCCCTAGTTCACAACAATTAGCATCCAGAGTATGAGGCTCTGTATTCCAGTTAAAATCCCTTTCTGTAGATACTGTTACCTTTGTTGGTCCACCAGCACCATTTTTCTTCTTTGTGAAATTAATTTGAAAGTCTGATTTAATAACTTGAGTGATAAGAGACTTTTTCTTCATGTTGAAGTGTGGACTTTCTTGGTGTTTTTTTCCTTACTGTACTTTAAAAAGAAATTTCTATTTGCTAATATGGTACTTATAAGTCTCACTGGACAAATCCTAAACAATATGTGAAGTGAAGTGAAGTCGCTCAGTTGTGTCCGACTCTTTGCGACCCCATGGACTGTAGCCTACTAGGCTGTTCTGTCCATGGGATTTTCCAGGCAATAGTCCTGGAGTGGATTGCCATTTCCTTCTCCAGGGGATCTTCCCAACCCAGGGATCGAACCCGGGTCTCCTGCACTGTAGACAGCCGCTTTACCATCTAAACAATATGTAGATGGTGGATGATAATGCTAATGCAGTGCTTTCAACTGTGATTTATCTTTCTAACGGAACTTAAAAAATCTCAGTGAGAAAAAAGCAGTCAGCTATTCAGTCCAGGATAAATCAGGAAAGATAAGGCAGCAAGGTTTTAAATTATCCATTAAAGATATTGTAGAATAGTTTTAATTTCATTTTTCATGTTATTTAGCCAACTATTGAATATAATACTGTGGCACAACAGGGCATATGCATCTTTAATTTTAATAGACTAAGAAACAAGTTTAAGTAATGAATGAATCATTGTACTGTGAAATTAGTCGGGATTCTTTTCTTTTTTCATAAAAAGCAAAAAGCAATGATACATGAGAGCCTTGTTAGTATGAATCTGACTGAGAGAAAAATGTGATGAAATGAGGAGACTATCTCCAGTGCAGTTTCTAGTCCAAAGAATTTGAATAAGTGTTAGGAATTATGAATTTGTTTCTGCTTCATCTAACTAGATTTGGTACAATGGGGTGTACAGTTAGGGAGAAAAAGTCTCTGGTACTTAATAAGGCAATAATTCATGCTGAATGGATATGAGCAGTCATTCAATGAAAAATTGATTTTCATAGTGTCCTAGAGTTGGTAACTTTCGGAGATTTGTATGCTTACTGTGCAGGTACCATAAAGAAAATGTATAGTTCTCATTAAAAGGTGAATACATTTTTTTCCCCTGGATTTGATAGATATTTCTTAAAAGTTTGAGCAGTGTTCTTTGCAATTTTGGGCATTCTTACTAAGTTTCTAAGAAGAGTGTAGGTAAAGAGAAATAGCATGGCTCTAGAATCCACATTTTCTCTTAGTCATGAGTGAGTTATACATAAACTGGTTGATTGCCATCCTTAGTAAGAGAGACTAAGGTGCAGTTTAGTTCATATTGCAAATCAAGACATCCTTTAGCAGCTCAAAGGGTTACAAGGTTCAGAGTACTCATCAGAATGACTCTTTATTATGCTGGAAATAAGACTGCAGCACTAATTCTACATGGTAGCATAGTGTTTATTGTTAAAGGGGGTCACACTTCATAACACAAATAATTCACCTTCAGTGGATATAATGCCTTGCACTGACATTTTAATGACAGAGAAGTCTGACTGCTTGCAGATTAATCTGCTCTAATATTCCCAGATTCATCATGACTTTAGACATTGCTACATTGCTTTGACAAGACATGAAAAAAAAGTTTGAAAAACTAGTTATTTGTCATAAGGCGGTACTCCCAGACACATCAAATGCTCTCTTTGAAGAGTTATGATTCTTTTCTCTTATTGTAATATTATATATTCTCTTTTGGCTTATGTGAAGACCTTCAGAATTCTTTACAATAAAACTGCAGGGTTTTGCATTTAAGTTGCACACAGAGTATTTCTTTGGAGCTTGGTATCCATCCATTTAAATTGTTTTTAAAAATTTTTATCATTATCCACTATGTAAATGCCATGCTAAGTGTGGGATACTAAGAAGAGCAATCAGTTCCAAACTTGTTAGCTCACAATCCAGTAGTGATGGATAATAATTTAAAAAGAGAAATTGAAGAGGTGGGACTAGAAGGAAGTAAGATAGGGATAGGTGATTTTTGTAATTAAACCCCAGAGAAGATGAAATAATGGTCTGTTCGTAGGGAGGAGCTGAGGTGTGGATAAAGAACGCAGAACATCCTGCTAGCATTTGCTATGTATTCGGAAGTTTTATGGGGCAGAGCTGAAACTAAGGAAGTGGTAATTCTCTTCATTAGCGAGGGTGATAAAGAAATGACTCTGTGTAGCAATTTTCACTTTCACTTTCCCAAAATATTTTCTGCAGAAAAAGTTGCCAGCGTGGGAAACAAACCACACTAACGCGTGATGCCTGCAGTAATAGAATATGTGTAGCATGCAGTGGGTGGGACAAGCAACACACTTTGCTCAACTGAGGCAAAATTAAGAGGCCAAGTGGTGTAAATATAAATACACTGCTGCTGCTGCTGCTAAGTCACTTCAGTCGTGTCCGACTCTGTGTGACCCCATAGACGGCAGCCCACCAGGCTCCCCCATCCCTGGGATTCTGGGGTGGTAACATTAAGTACTCAGTACTTAATACCTAACCTTCAATCACTCTACTTGCTTCCTCTCTTCCTAGATTATTTGAAAACAAATCTAAGACATGAAATTATTTTATTTGTAAATATTTCCATCTGTATCTATAAGATATAAGGTCAACAAAACATAACCATCACACCATTGTCACTTCTAAAATGCTGATTGTAATTCCTTAATATCAAAAATTGTGTTCAAGTTTCCATGATTGCCTCATAGATATTTGTTTAGTTTTTTTTTCTTTTTTTTTTTCCATTTAGTCTGTTCAAATCAGAATTCTTAAAAGAAAAAAAAATCCACATTTTGAATTTTGTTTATGTTCTTTACATAGATTTAAAAATCCATGGGTTCGTCAGTTTCTCTCTCTTTCTCTTTACAATTAACGTGTTGAAGAAACCAAGTCAGTTGTCCTAGGTAAAGTTTCTCACATGTTGCATTTTGCTGATTAAATCCCTGTGTGGTTATTGAACCTAGTTCTCTGTGGCCTATATTTACACAAGCTAGTTATTAGATCTTTTCAGACATTTTAAAGATCTAGAGAAATGTAAGAAAAATTACCTGCATTATCCCATGTAAGTGTCAGTAAAACTGAGACCTTCCCTCTTGCAATTATTATTTAAGTCTAATAAATGCTGATTGACTCTTTTCTATGCTGAGGTTCTCTGACACATGACCTAGATATTCTGCAAATCAATAAAATTCAAGTTCTGTATTTAAGTGCTTATAATCATTCCCTGTTATACAGCAGCAAAGCTGGCCAGATTGCTCAAGACTCCCTAGGACTGTTTCCTCTGTAACATCCTGACCCTAACATAGGCAGACAGAGCAGCTCTCTGGTGGGAAATAGCTTTTCCTAGGACACGAAAGCCATCAGTGTTTATCATCTCTTCAGGCATCAGGAACGGAGTGTGACTAATGAAATGGCACAGCTGGTCCTACAGATGCTGAGCAGAACAGGTAATCTCAAGTCATCTGCTAGGAGACCCAAGAAGAAAACTGAGCTCCAGAAAGATTGGTAGAGTGATTGAAATAGTACACTTTTCTGCCATAAAATGAATATATACATACACGTCTATAGACATACATTCATAAATATTTATATAGGTATTCTTGTTACTTCGAGTGCAAAATTATGAATAATATTTTGAGTATTTGATAGTAAAACAAAGCACAGGAAATATCCAAATGTTGCTTTTCTTGCTTTTCTCTGTTTCCTGTTTGAAACATGCCAAGACACCTCGGGGGCAGAGCGAGATAAAGCAAAAGTCTGTCAGATCTAGTCCTAAGGACTCAGTCAGAAGTATGGTCCAAGATGACACTGTCAAGATGAATGGTTTGTTACATGATCTTGAAGGTAATAGCAGGCAATGTATTTTTAATGCCAGGAAGTTCATTTGCCTGTGCTGAAAGGGTACAGCTACAGAGGGAAGGTTTGTCGGCCTGTCAGAACAAGGGCCGGTGGGCTGACCACTCAGGGATGAGAGCACACCGTGTGTTCTGAACATGCTTGAGAAATTAAGGAATTACTTGAAGACGTGATGAGAGGCCTTATTAAAAAATGTGAAACAGAAAGCATGCATCTCATGGTTTATATCAGTGCCTTTGTCAGACTTGAATATCAGTGTCTACACTGATCAGTTAGTCGCACAGTTGTGTCTGAGTCTTTGTGATCCTATGGACTGTAGCCCACCAGGCTCCTCTGTCCTTGGAATTCTCCGGGCAAGAGTATTGGAGTGGGTTGCCATTTCCTTCTCCAAGTGTCTATATTAGTCAACATTTAACTAATATAGTAAATATTTAGCTAATATTTAATTTAATATTAAATTAGTCAATTTTAAGTATTGACTAACATTTAACCCTGAAAAGAGTTCATTGTCTTGTGTCTTTTCCACATCCTGGATGAGATTTTAAATTTTCTTGAAAGTTACCGCTTGACAAGGGCAGGTGTGATAGGATTAAAAATGCAAAGCTGTTCTGAAAATAAAAAGTGAATTAAAATACTGCTAAGGCTTGGCTTTCTGACATGACCCAGATTTACTGGTTAGCTGACAGTGTGTTCCTTCATGGAGTATTAGAATAGCTAGGAGTTGTTTGGATGGTTTAGATAGAAGAGTAATTAGTTGTTTACACCTTCTAGTCTCAGAGAAAAGTAACCTTGAGCATAAAGTGATCTCCTGTTTTTTCTGAGAAACAATTGTAGACAACTCACATGTCTATTTGACAATTTATGAATTTTGTTACAACAGTTTATTTAAATTTCATAAATAATTTATTATTTTAAATATATTTCTTATTTTCTGCTGTTACCTGTCATGAAGAAAGTTTCAGTTTTTGCATGTATCTGCATCATCAGTGTTTTTATTACTAGAACCATTCTCTAAGTCATTAACAGTTTCAGAGAACATCATCTTCCCTTCTGTGAAAGTTGAATTACATGTGATGTTCTAAATGAAAAGTATACCCCAAGCTATAAGAACCTATTTATAAAGCATGAGGAAATTGTTTTTGGTTCTTTTCTTTTCATTCTCCCTGTGTTTTGTATTTGTGATTCAGATACAAATTTACAATATAACTACTTATTGTATTGCTTTTAACATACTGCTCAGAAGTTCTTATTACAGAAGCTGCATGGCATGAGGTTAAAACCAGTCAGTCTAGATTCAGATTTCAGCCCCATCACTGACTACGTCTGTGACCTTGGCCTAGTTAACCTTGTTTTATTTTTCCTGTAGAGTTAATAATCGTCCAGCTGGCTAGAGTTGCTTTGAGAATTCATTGTTATTCCACATGAAACAGTTAAACCAACTGTATGTGTTTAATGACTAAGTGTAAGCATTTGATAATAAATAAACCAACATAAGCATTTAGTAATAATACCACTCTACATACTCTCTCTCTCACTCCCCCAACTCCGCCCCCCCCAATATCTGCTGTTTCCAATTGTGAGGTTATTTTCGCAGATGTAATTTCTAGAATGAATAAAGTTGGAAGCCAATAAATCTGTCAGGTGACTTCTGCTAAGCTAAAAATACAGAATTATCTTCACATTTTCATGTTAAAATGTCTTCTTTAAGTGATATTTTAGCCCCGGGAGAAAGCTGTCTTCTACTGAAATGTTTTTAAAAATAACTTGATTGAGATACAATTCCTATACTATAAATTTCAGCATTTTGAAATGTGTAATTCAGTGGGATTTAGTATATTCACAAACTTTGGCAATTATCAAGGCTCTATAATTTCAAAACATTTTCATCACCCCCAGGAGAAACCCATACTCTTTAGCATTCATTCCTTATTTGTTTCTCCCACAAGCCCTAGCACAGACTAACCTACTTTTGTTTTTCCTATGGATTTGCCTATTCTAGGTACGTCATATAAATGGTATCTTACAATATTTGACCGGTTATGACTGACTTCTTTTACTCAGCATGCTTTTTCAAGGTCCCTAATATTGAAGTATGTGTCAGAACTTCATTCTTTTTATTGCCAAATAAAATTCTATTGTATAGATAAACTATATTTTATTTATTCATTTGTTAGTTGGTGGAGATTTGGGTTATTTCTCCTTTTGCCTGTTATGAACAAGCTGCTATGAACATTGGTGTCAGGTTTTTGTGTAGACGTTATGTTTTCATCTCTCTGGGTATATACCTAGGAGTGAAATTGCTGGGTCATAGTGTAACTGTGATTAACCTTTTCAGAAACTACCAGATTGCTTACCAAAATGGCAGTTTAAAATGCCACTAAATTCACTCATCTTAGCAAGATTGATCCATTTTTGTTCAGTAGGTGCTTCTCAGATTATTTCAAACCTTTGGTTAATTTGTAGATTTCTGAAAGAGTGTGTTTTAGCGATTGTGTTTCAATTGCTTTTATGGAAGAGAAGGTATTCAGAGGTCCTTAATTTGCTGGTCCATAAACGCTTCCCAGGTTCGATTCCTGGGTCGGGAAGATCCCCTGGAGAAGGAAATGGCAATCCACTCCAGCACTCTTGCCTGGAAAATCCCATGGATGGAGGAACCTGATAGGCTATAGTCCATGGGGTCGCAAAGAGTCAGACACGACTGAGCGACTTCACTTTCACTTTCACATTCAAAAGCTTCCCAGCATCTGCTAAAGCGGAAACAATGGGCCCAGGAATGGGTAAGGCCTCCAATGTGACTTCAGTCCCTGAGAATAAGGCAAGATTGAGACTGAGGTGTCTCTAGAACTCACAACAGGAGAGAAAAGAAAGGAGACAGAAACTGCCTAAGGGAAGCATGCACAGTAGCCACCTACAGGATTGAGCTCTTTTCACTGGGACGGATAAATATTACCAGCACATTTTCTGATTTTTCCCATACACATTGACACAGTGCTTCCAGTTCTCATGCCTTCCCAGTTCTCTTAAAATGGTTTGTTATAGTAACCAGAATAGTACAGATCCACTCATTTTGAATTAAAAGGCTTTTATGTATTCAGTTAAAAATTTAAAAATTTCTAGTTACCTGAAAGATATTTTTAGCCATTAAACTCATTTATGGGTATATCACATTGTAACCTCTCTTCATTTTATTTTTCTATTCCTCTGCTTTTTAAAATTATTTATAAAAAATATTTTTGATTGGTATCCCTTTAATATCTCCTAGTAACTCAACTACCCTGGCTCCTGTGCTTTTCAGTAACTACTGTGACGTGACTTGGAATGACTTGAGAACCAGCATGTCCAGAGAGCAGCTATCCATTGGCATTTGCTCTAATAGTACATTTTCCAAAGCCATCCTTTGGAATTAAGTTTTTATTTATTAATTTATTTTTAATTGCCTGTGAGTTTTACACATTGTTTCTCCTGCTTCCCCAGATTTTGCGTCATAGAATTATGCTTAAGAAGTGGCTCATAATCCTTACAGTCCCTTAATATTGTTTTAATGTCTGTGATTACCAGACTCAGCATTTGCCTGATGCTCAGTTGACACCCTGAGAGTGAGTGGAAGAGTTTACCTAATGACTCATCTAGGAGACACACCATTCCTCTGATATCTCCTTATTTGGCAAGCCCTAGTTTGAGTGGTCCAACTGATTCATATATCCATCCTAGGTGATTCCTTTCATGTGAACACTTAGGTCGATATTTGCCATCTGTGACTTGTTTATAATTAGATTCAGCCATCCAAAAAGTCAGTACCATGCTGACTCAATACACTGTTTCATTTTGTGTTGCCCAAGAGACCTAGATCTGTTTTTTTTTCATTTTACTTTTGATAAGACTTTTCCAAGAGGAGTTTATATTATTAAAATTTAATTATTTAAAAAAAGAAATAGATATTCTCAATTTAATGCTATGTGTTAAAAGAACATGCAACAGTGGATTGTTCTAGGTGATGTCATTTATTCCCATGGCTTAATAATTGTTAATATATTAATAGATCAAAGGTGTGACTTTAGCCCAGCTTTTTCTTTGAGCTCCCAGTATCTACACTTGACATTTCTGTTTGGATTCCTTACAAGCATCTCAGATGTAAGCACGTGAAAGGCTGACTTTCAGTTCAAATCTCTTTTAATGCTTCCTTGGAGTAAATGATACTGCCATCCATACAGGTACAAGTCAGAGACCTAGGATTCATTTTTGACAGATTCCTTCTTGACCTTCATGATGCGATCTATTAGAAAGAATTGTTGACTGTTTCTCATTGTGATGTTCTCTTGCTGGCACCTAACCCTGCATATGCCACTATGGTAGGCTTCTCTTTTTCTCTTAGCTTTCCCCCTCCCGCTAATCATTTCTTCCTAACAGAGCCAGTGATTTCAAAATATTTACTGTTGTCTTCTTTTAAACAGGTAATAAAGGAACAAAGACAAATTTCAAAAGGCACAGCAGGCTGTCCAGTGAAAAGCTAATCTCCTTCCTGCCTCGGTCCTCTAGAGCCTCTTGGTTCCTTTTTTCAGAGGCACTGCTAGTATTCCCTTCAGACATCCTGTGCATATTTTAGCAAAACAACTTCTTTCTGAGTAAGACTTAATCTGTAACTCTGTGTTTCCTGTCTTGCTTGATACGCTTGCCTGAATTTATTTCCTTGGCTGTATTTTTCAGTACTTTCGTTAGTTCCCTTCCCTCCAACCACACTATGCCTCATACTTCATTTCAGTTGTTGACCCTGCCTGGCTTTCTCTAAACTCTTTACACAGGCTGTGTAAATGAAGGTTCTTTTCATTTAGGAATATTCTGTGCATTCGGCTGTAATATTCCAAGGTAAACTACATTTTCCCAGGGGAATCCTCATGGCCCCCATAGTCCAGATCAGACCCCTCTGAAACAGGATCTCATATTTAGCCTTCAGAGTACTGATTGCAGTTTGTGTTTATATAGGTAGTGATGGTTTGGTTAATTTCTTTTTGCCTTTGCAAGATTTTAAGGCCCATGAGGGCTGTGTTTTGCTCTTGTTGCTGTTCAGTATTAGTGCGTGAATAGTCAAAAGCCCACCTGAGAGGACTCGGTTGCCTTTGGGAAACACCCCTCTCAAAGCACCCCATTGTTTCTTGTCTACAGTGATTTTACACACAGTTGGTCTTCCACAACTTCCACCCTCTGTGCATTTATTTACCTAAGTAACCCTCAAATAAGCAGCAGCAAGTATTTTGGATAGTAAGGAAAGGGAAGAGGAGTAAACCATGGTAGCACAAAGGAAAGTGATTCTAGGAGTTGACGAGTTGTATTTAAGCTAGTTTACCAGTCAGCATTATGATCTACTTCTCTATGGAAGGTGTGATTTTTCTCTTAGCAAACTCTCTACATATATCCAGCTCCCATTTTGTGTGGTTTTTCACCTCTAAGATCCAAGAGGGCAAAAATTGTCGTCTGTCTTGCTCAAGGCTTCCAGCGCAGCATAGTCTGCTGCTGCTGCTAAGTCGCTCCAGTCGTGTCCGACTCTGTGTGACCCCAGAGACGGCAGCCCACCAGGCTCCCCCGTCCCTGGGATTCTCAGGCAAGAACACTGGAGTAGGTTGCCATTTCCTTCTCCAGTGCATGAAAGTGAAAAGTGAAAGTGAAGTTGCTCAGTCGTGTCCGACTCCCAGTGACCCCATGGACTGCAGCCCACCAGGCTCCTCCGTCCATGGGCTTTTCCAGGCAAGAGTACTGAAGTGGGGTGCCACTGCCTTCTCCGTGTTCCTCCCTACTGCATGGATATAAAATTTGTGAACATCCAAGTTTCTTAGTTGGCCTCCTGATCCATGAGATGCAAACATGGATCTGAAACATAGTATATGTTCTGCAGTTGGTTGAATCTGCAGATGGAGAACTGTGGATACGGATGTCAGACTATAGTTATTATTGTGTCTGGGAAATGGACGCTAAATGAATATTTGCTAACTTAAAATTTAAATGCGACTGCATTGTGTATTGACGTAGAAATATTGTGTGAAAAGAAACAAATAATTATTCAGGGAGACTCTGGCACATTGTCTCTTAAGGCAGATAGTGAGGATACATAGAGAAATGTTATTTGTGCTCCTAGTTTTGGGAAAAGTCGTGGATTTAATCAAACTATGGTGAGTTTGCTTTGCAAGTAAAATTCTTACAATATGGAGGTTTTGTTAGTTTAACAGCTAAGTCTCCTCATCTGACAAGGTTGTGTACAAGTTGTGACGCTGAAAATTAAATAATAATTTCTAAGAAAATTTTTACAAAGCAAGTCAGAATAAAGAATGAATAAAATAAAGCTATTTTAAAGGTTTGGTTACATCACTAGTTTGTTCATAAGAGCAGTTTTGAATATGCACTGAATTGGTTGCTCTCTAAGGTACAACGTGATTGCTACTGTTATCATTTAAAAATAGTGTATTGTCCCACAGAGGATGGCAAGATAGATACCCTGAGTCTCATAAAGACCCTGGGGAAAGTTATCGGGTGTGGTTTCAGTTTTTTTGTCCTTCAGTCCTGAGAGTCATTTTCATTAAAGGTATTATTCCTTCTCTTGACCTCAGAAATATCTGTAAACAATGTTTTCATTTGAAATCGTGGAACAGGAAATATGCAAATAAGGAAATACATTTTAAAGAAATAAATACTTGTAAAATGATCCAAGGTAAGATTTTTAAAAGTAGACAGGATAGAGCATTTCTATTTTCCTTTTAAAAAATGTACTCAGCCATTAAAAAGAATACATTTGAATCAGTTCTAATAAGATGGATGAAACTGGAACCAATTATACAGAGTGAAGTAAGCCAGAAAGAAAAACACCAATACAGTATATTAACACATATATATGGAATTTAGAAAGATGGTAATGAGGACCCTGTATGCAAGACAGCAAAAGAGATATAGATGTGTAGAGCGGACTTATGGACTCTGAGGGAGAAGGAGAGGGAGAAGGAGAGGGAGGGATGATTTGGGAGAATAGCATTGAAATATGTATACTATCATGTAAGAAATGAATTGCCAGTCTATGTTCAATGCAGGATGCAGGATGCTTGGGGCTGGTGTATGGGGATGATCTGGAGGGATGATGTGGGGTGGGAGGTGGGAGGAGATGTGTATAAGAGACAGGTGCTGTGCTAANCAGCAAAAGAGATATAGATGTGTAGAGCGGACTTATGGACTCTGAGGGAGAAGGAGAGGGAGAAGGAGAGGGAGGGATGATTTGGGAGAATAGCATTGAAATATGTATACTATCATGTAAGAAATGAATTGCCAGTCTATGTTCAATGCAGGATGCAGGATGCTTGGGGCTGGTGTATGGGGATGATCTGGAGGGATGATGTGGGGTGGGAGGTGGGAGGGGGGTTCATGTTTGGGAGTTCGTGTAAAAAAATAAATAAATACAAAAAAAACAAACAAAAAAAATGTAATTCAACAATTTTGGCCTTTTACAAGGAATGGGTTCTCAGTATTTTAAGGGTAACCCATGATATCATGGATGTATTCCTGAAGTTTTTGACCTAAGGGTCAGTGCTGTGTGGTCTGTAGTCATGGTAATCTACTCTACTTGTTTAGCCTGGGAAGAGATTGTGGGAATAGGTGGGGGATGTATCAGAAAAGTAAGTTGTTTCTTTATAATTTAAGAAGTTGTTATATAGTACCCTAATTACATAATGTCACTTTTTTTAAGTTAGGGCTTTTGCTTTTTTTCTCATTTGTATAAGAAAAGAGCAGTTATAATGGAGATCTTCTTAATGACATTCTGATTTTATAAAATTATATTAGCAAACTTTTTGCCATCTTCTTTGATCTCAAAATAAACATTCAAGCATAAACATTGATTGGAACTCACATAAAAGGAAATACAATGTTTCAGCTTCTTAATAATTAGAACTTAGCAAATTCTAATTAAAACTTAAAATATACAACTTGCCAGTGTAGGCACTAATATGGGACAAGTTATGTTCTACTGTCTGTCCACAGCAACAAAAATATTGCAATCTAAAAATAAAATCAGAATGATAAATTTCAATGACAACAATAAAAGTTTTGGGGCCAGGAGAGTTGTTCATCTAATTGAGGGCACCGCCTTCTGCTGTCCTCAGGTATAGAATATTGTTCCATTTTAAATCATTGAGGGAGAAGGGCTTTATACTTTAAATTGCAAGCTAATAAATGCTCTTTTTCTCATTAACACGCATGACCTCTATGATTTATGCTCTCATGCATGCTGGCCCACTTTCTCAGTTGCTGTTAATGATGTTGAGAACCTTTGTTTAACATGAATTATTTTCCAACTGAACCCCTGTAAATTTGCAATAGACATTCATTGTAGTGATCTACTTGTATTGTTCAGGAAGGAAAAATATCAAAATGAACCCTGCTTGTTGCACATTTTCTGATTTCTTCAATATATGTAGAAAATCATTCCATTTATTGGAATTTCACAGACAGCTTTGTCATACTTGTGATATTAGAGATAATACATGAATTTCTCACTTCAAATATTAAGATATTTGCTGTTCAAATAGTAATTATTAGAGTTAGAAAGAGAATGACAGATGAAGAAAAACTGATAATTAAGTTTACAGGACTCTATATAATTTTATGTTCTTAATTTACAGTGAATTAAATATTCTCATATTATTTTGCTATCTCTGACACAGGTGGGTATGGAATTTGGATTTAACTTCAAATCCACAATGTTTGCAGTAAAGTCCTTGAAGCTTCCCAGGTGATGAATATTAAAGAATCCACCTGCCAACGCAGGAGACATGTGTTTGATCTTTGGGTCAGGAAGATCCTCTAGAGTAGGAAATGGCAGCTCACTCCAGGATTCTTGACTTGAAAAATGTCCATGGACAGTGGAGTCTGGCGGTCAACAGTCCATGAGGTCACCAAGAGTCGGACATGACTGAGCAGACACGCACACAAAATCCTATTAATAGAAAATTATAAATGCATTCCTAAATCTGCATAGTTCATTGACAGTGTTAATTTTTAGCTTTTTAAATTAAGGATAATTTATGGCATCGGGTTTAGCCAAATATGTCACTCAGGGCAGGCCAATACTCTAGCCTTTCCCCCCTATCATTTAACATGACTGTTGGAATATCATTTCACTATAAGCACAACAAAGATGTTCCTGGTAGCTCTCATTTTGACCAACCTAGGAGGTGATATTGTTGGCAGCTAGCAGAATCACTCCATAATGAATAAAGTAGATTTTGTAAACTCATGGGATTATATAATATTAAAGTCGTAAAGTGCTAGGGAGATTATTCAATTCAATCTCTTTCTAATATCTTGAGGAAACTAAGACTTAATAAGACGTGGTTTGTCAAGTACATTTTGCCAGGTTAGTTAAAAGCCAGACTAGAATTCTGTTTTTAAAATACTTTTGTCTTTATCACCTCGCTTTTTCTCTTAATTCATTTCTAATAAGAATGTATTTATACCTTAAGATAAAAGAGAATGCACTGAAACTTATCAAATAGAAAACATGGAAGCTGTTGTATAGTGACTTGACTGTTTTTTGTCTTGGGTTATGGATAAATAAGAAGGTCTTTGTTATTCATGAGCCCTTTGTACCACATCTACGTTTATGTCGATAAAGTGACTGATGATGGACCCCTTGATAGCATCAGGTTAGGGGCTGGTCAGCTGATAAGACCAACCACATGATGAGAATGTTAAATTAAGGCTTTGTGCCATGTGGTATTAGTGTGGCTTCCCTAGAGATTGAATTAAATCCCATGACCTGGTAGAAACCCTGGACACTGTGGTCAGTGGAGTTTCCTGGTGGGTGAACTCATTGATGTGCTGGAAAGGTACATGGCCTGATTTAATGGGGAAAGAGCAGAGCAGCTCTGTGTTTGGGACCTTTTAGGACCTTAGCCCATGTTTCTCTTTATTTGGATTGTCTGGTTTGTATTATCTTTATTATACAATTATATTACGTATAGCACTTTTCTAAGTTCCTTTAATCACTCTAGAGAGTGACCAACCTGAGAAGCTCTCATATTAGTGAGAAGCTAATTAATATGAAGCTAGTTCACATTAGAAGCTCTCATATTTGTGTCTANATTGTCTGGTTTGTATTATCTTTATTATACAATTATATTACGTATAGCACTTTTCTAAGTTCCTTTAATCACTCTAGAGAGTGACCAACCTGAAAGCTCTCATATTAGTGAGAAGCTAATTAATATGAAGCTAGTTCACATTAGAAGCTCTCATATTTGTGTCTATTTGGTCAGATATGCAGGTGACCTGGGAGCTCAGTTCTGGCAGGCTTCTGAAATGACAGCAGTCTGGTGCAGCCCTGAAGTCCTTAACTTGTGGGGTCTGTGCTAATTTTACGTGATTAGCATCAGAACTGAAGTGTATTGCAAAATGCCAGTTGGGGGTGGTGTCAGAATAGAACCATTGAAACATACATGCCATACCACTTACCAGGACTTCATGTAATCTATTTGTTGATAACTGAATTGGTCCAAAAAAAAGCTGGTTAGATGTGAGTCAAGTTGACCATGGATGTGAGTAGTGACCTGCAATGTCTGTTCCCCTTCCTATGGACGGCATTGTGCCTTCTCTAGTAAAGAACTTGTGTTCAGAACCATGAATTGGGAAACCTAAGAGATGTGCTAAGAATATATTTCCATGTTTGAGTAGATCTCCTCCAGTTTCTACCCTTTTTGTGACAAGATTAGATACTTTCTAAACGCTTGCTATTCAGGGTATAGTTCTTAGGCCCAAACCATTGGTATCATCTGGGGCCTTGTAAAAAAAGAAGACTTAAATGTAATCTATAGTTTAAAAAGCTCCCAGGATGAGTCATAAGCATTGTAAAATTTGAGAAATGTTAATCTAAAATTTGGAGATAATGAGATTTTATATTAAACTAAAATCTAAACTATTATCTCGAAAAAGTGAAGATGAAGGTTCTGGCTTTTTTTTTTTTTTTAATCTCTTATTTTCCTCAGTAATCTAAACCCTTTTGTAGTCAGTAAATTCTTCCACACCTACTTATTGTAATGATACTCTATCTTTCATGGCTCTTGGCATTTGCTAACATCTGTTAATATCTCAGTATTGCATGCAGGCATTAAAAATCAATCTCTAGTTCCTTGTTAAATATGGTTGATTGATCACACGCATTTATCTTCTCTCCTTGAAATGTCACTAAAATACCAATAAGGAATAAAAAGAAAACGTCAACCCACAATGATACAGAGAATGGAATGGATACTATATTAGGCAAGAGATGGTAGCAGATTTATTGTTCTGTATAGAATTTGAGAATGAAATGTTCTAGGTACATTGAAAATAAAGTAACTGAAAAAAAAAAAAAGTAATTATCTGAAGGGAGTCCAGAACTGTATAGGAAACAGTATAATCATAGTCATTGTATACTATGTGCTTTAGCACTTAAAATTTATAATAGGTGTATGTGTGAGCGCTAAGTTGCTTCAGTTGTGTCCAACTCTTTATGACCATGTGGACCATAGCCTGCCAGTCTCCTAAGGCCATGAGATTCTCCAGGCAAGAAGACTGGAGTGAGTTGTCATGCCCTCCTCCAGGGCATCTTCTCAACGCAGGGATTGAACCAGTGTCTCCTGCATCTCCTGCGTTGGCACACAGGTTCTTTACCAGTAACTCCACTTGGAAAGTTCAGTATGTGATTTAGCAAAGTTGTGATAAAATTATATTTTGAGCAAACTTTTTGGGGATGTGGAGGTATATAAGGGAGCAAAATTCTCATTTTTAAAAAATATTATTTCTAGTCAGTTAATTATATCTAAGACTTTAACATTTAATATTAGTGGTATAGGTTTGGAATGTAGTAGTACCACTAGAAAAAAATAATTAATATTCTCTTTTGCTTCCTCTCAGTAAATGTCAGAATTTATGGATACTGGTACACAGCGTCGAGATTATTAGAGTAACAGAAGATCTGAGTGCTAGTCCTATGCTGCCACCATTGTACTGTGTACATGTCAATAAAAAGGCATACTTTTTACCCACTATGATTCTTATTACATTTTATCATCCAAGTTCTATCCTATGTGTCATAGATATATTCCTCTGTTGTAAGCAGAGTAGATAAGAGAAAATTTCTAATTGTTGCTTCAATGATACTAAATTTTGCTTTGCTTTGTCACTCAGCCATTTACCCAAGTGTCTTTAAAATTACCCTTTCACGGGAAGAATAGACAATTTTTCTTCTCAAGCAGCTGAATAGTTTTAATAACTTGGAGAACAGCACGGAATCATCATTAGCATGAATGAAGAGCAATAGGTCCTTTAATTTAGGCAGATGGAAGCATTTTCAGTTCTCACATCCTGTAACATTTGTGAGAAGTTCAAATATTTCCAAAATTGCAAAATGCCATCTGGCCAAAATGCCTTGCCCCTGTTAACTTATTTCAACCCTGCCCAATTAATTATATATATTTTAGCTTTCTCATCATTTGTGTTCCAAGTTTCTGTTTGTCCAACAGCAAATCTATAATATTAAGTGAAGTTCATTATCTTTGAAAGGCACGCAGCTATGACTTTGAATTTTGTTTGTATTTCAGAACCCTGTAGATTGCATGTACAAGCAGAAAGCATCTAGTTTTGACCCACTTGGGCTGAGGAATATGTGATCCTTTCCAAAAGGTTCGTATTAGCCTTTGGTCATTGCCCTTAGTGTCATATCTGCCTTTGCCAACCAATTTTCTAAAGGGCAGTAGGGAGCAGGTGATGACAGAGAAAAGCCAGCATTTAATTAGGGCAAATAAGCTAACACGTCAAGTGGACAGAGGGCTTGTCCTCTCAGTGTTCCAAGTCTCAGTCTGTCTCTTTCTCTTCCTCCAAATCTACCTGGTTTTGGTGCCTTTTTTCTTACCTTGCCTTTTGGTCTCTTGTGTTTCACTTTTTCAGCATTGATGTGCTCTGTTCTTGTGTTTCCTCCTTTTTCCTGCTTTTATTTTTTCTTTATTCCTGTTCATTGTACTTGCATGTGTGCGTGCTTAGTTATGTCTGACTCTTTGCAGCCGCATGGACTGTAGCCTGCCAAGCTTCTCTGTCTATGCGATTTTCCAGGCATGGAAACTGGAGTGGGTTGCCCTTTCCTACTCCAGGGCATCTTCCTGACCCAGGGATCAAACCCATGTCCTTTGAGTCTCTTATATTGGCAGGTAGCTTGTTTACCTCTACACCACCTGGGAAGCCCATTGTACCACATAAAATCACAAATAGGAAATTGAATTGTAATGGTACCTGGTGTTTAGTAGATGAGACAATAGGAAGCTAGAAGGTTAATGAAGACATAAAATGAGTGTTTCAGTTTTTGAAGTAATCGTGTCACTAGCATAAGGCCATCTTGTCAGGTAAAAGAATTATCTAGTTTTTCCTTTTGCTTTGAGTAGATCTCCTCCAGTTTCTACCCTTTTTGTGACAAGATTAGATACTTTCTAAACTTGCTACTCAGGGTATAGTTCTTAGGCCCAAACCATTGGTATCATCTGGGGCCTTGTAAAAAAAAGAAGACTTAAATGTAATCTATAGATTAAAAAGCTATGAGATGCTTCATGAGATGAAGCATTTTCAGCAGGTGAAATATATCTTAATAGGTGTTCTTTTTTTCCTAGCTTAAAATAGGATACTTTAATTCAGAGGAAGAATTATTTTTGTATTGTAGAAAATGAAGATTTATTGCTATTTTTATAAAAAGAGCAGGCACTATTTTATGTGTCTTCTGTTACAAAAGATCAAGTTTTCAGATAGGGGAGATGGTTATCTTGCATATCAGGATCAGTTTAATTACTATTATCTTGGAATTTTCACCAAATATATCTAGAAGTTACTTAATTGCTGTAGTATTTCTTACCTGTCTTTCCTCCTGCATAGTTTTTCTCACCATAGATAATTTTCTAAACTCTTGCAGGGCAAGTACATATCTGGTTCATCTTTGTATATCCTGAAGCTTTTAACATTTTAATTTCTTAGTAAATACCAGTGAACAAAGAAATACCAACCTAGCCCAGTCTCTGGCCATTGTTGTGGTTTATTACCTGTTTATAGAATCATTTAGGCTTCTTGCCTCTGGGTAGTAGTGCTGCTGAGGTTCCCAGAGCACTAAAATTTTGTCTTAATTTAGCCTTTTATTAACTCAGTTCCAAAAAATTTTCTTCAGTGTACAATGTAAATAGGAAAAAGATGAAAATACCAGATTTATCCTTTCTTTTCATGAAATACTTGACATCAAATGAACATCATATTCATTTTTTTTCCCCTCACAATAGCCAAATAGAAATTTACATAAAGTTTTCGATGGAGTTTCATTTTAAAAATCATGTCAGCTAAAATGTATTTAGCAGACTGGTATGTTCTGCTATATTTGTGGTACTTGAATGCATCCTAACTTTCAAGATTTTTCCCTAAAACATAGATGCAAGCAGTTCTCTTTTGCCTTAAAGGGTTTTACAAGTAAGTTATCTCTTATCTTTCATCTTTTCCTAGCTATGTTCCACTTTTCCTTCTGGACTATTTTAATTTACTGCAAGTTACTTTGCAGGGTTATCCATCTATAAGTTACACCTAACTTGGAGCAAGTGATATCATTTGTTTGTTTATGGATGACTATTAAAATTTAAGATGGGTTAGCATTTATATAAAAAGCAATGAATTATATTGCCAAGTAATAAAAAGTACCTACCACAAATAAACAGAGAGGCTCACTATTTCCCTCTTTCTTTGGTCCTCTGGCACCAGCCGTTAATGTAGGGCATGAAGTATCAGTGCTGGAGAGATGCCAAGTCACTGGGTAAAGTGAGTGCCTTTGGGTATTTTCTTTATGAGCCTGTCACCCTACTTGTGCTAGTGCTGAACAGACAAAAGCAAAGGAAAACCTTTAGCCAGAGGGATCCTGTTTCCTCCAACAGAACACAGGCATCAAGATTACTCTAGGCAATATGACATTATCCACATTCACCAAATACATTGAAAAGAATGAATGGAATACATTTTTGTATTTTAAAGTAGGTTTATACAAAGGTGCAGTGAATCCATCTGTTTGCCAACTGTGTTTCAGAGTGAGATTTTTAAAAGTATAATTTCTTAACTCATTCATATTAAAGTTCTCACAAAATTTCAGTACTGACTTCTGATCTTTGGGAAAGCTGTTGAAATACCTCTTGGTCTTAAGAAACTGAACTGCTTTTGACTCTGTGCTTTTATTATTCACAGCATTGAGGTGGTAATTTAATATCTTTACTTCTCACATCAATTTTTTTTTCCTATCATTTGCCTGTGTCTTGGCTTATCAAGCTTGATTACATTTGCCTTTTCTTACTTTGAGCAATGTGATCTGAAAGTGTGAAATGGAAAAAAAAAATGTGATCTTCCTAAGTATATAAAGCTATGTGCCAGTATTTTGTATAAGTTTTGTTTTGCATGATGGAAAATTGTAATTTTTTTTTTGCTATGATTAGGAAATGGTGAAATGGATGATCAGCAACTGAATAAACAATGATTTTAAAAATTCCTTACTTAAAACAGAAAAAAATTAAGGCATCTAAATGGCTCTTTCAGCATGATAATTAATATAAATTGAACACCGAATGAATCCTTCTTGAAAATTAATTAAACTTTATTTTGGTTTGCATGTTTGTCATACCATTGTAAAAGTTATCAAGAACCAAGATTAAGTTTCACAGTGTTTTACTCATACCCTACTGCCATTCAAAGTTGAACCTACCTCCTATATCTTTACAACTTTCAAATTCTGACAAGTTACTTAGTTCACATCCTAGATTTATCCATTCTATCTGCTTGTAGTGGATTGAATTGTGTCCCTAGAAAGCTATATTTAAATCTTAACCCCAGTAGCTGTAAATGTAAATAAGGTCTTTGCAGATGTAATCAAATTAGTCTAATGACTGATACTTCATAAGGCAAACTGGAAGATTTGGGTGTAGACAGAGGAGAAGGCTGTGTGGCACGTTCTGTGGCAGTGCTGGGAAATGAATGTACCACTCCTTCTTGAATGGAACTCAGGAAAACATTCCCAGGGATAGCCAGGGAATCCACCAGCATGCATTCTTTTTTAGAAAACTGTACGAAGTTTATCTGGCAAAATACTGACTTCATGGTGGCTTCCCTGGTGGCTTAGATGGTAAAGAGTCTGCCTGCGACGCAGGAGCCCCGGGTTCGATCCCTGGGTCAGGAAGATCCCCTGGAGAAGGAAATGGCAACCCACTCCAGTACTCTTGNGGCAAAATACTGACTTCATGGTGGCTTCCCTGGTGGCTTAGATGGTAAAGAGTCTGCCTGCGACGCAGGAGCCCCGGGTTCGATCCCTGGGTCAGGAAGATCCCCTGGAGAAGGAAATGGCAACCCACTCCAGTACTCTTGCCTGGAAAATCCCACGGATGGAGGAGCCTAGTAGGCTACAGTCCATGGGGTTCCAAAGAGTTGGACACGACTAGGCGACTTCACTTCACTTCACTTGATACTGATTTAATTATTTTAAGATTTTTAAAGAGTTTTTTTGAACAATATTATCAGACAGATGCATTTTAGAAATATTAACTATATTCCTCTAGACTATTCTCTAATGCATGTAAAAATTACAAACCTCGGTTCAGGTTTTAAGCCCAACCCTTCCTCGGGCAAGTTATTAAAATTTTCTGAGCCTAAATGTATATGTAACCTGCCCTTCCCTCCTCAATCCCTTCCTATAGCAACCTTTCAAGAGCTGCCGTTGCCATCTTTTCCTCTCTTCTCCTTTTCCCTTATTATCTTGACTGAAGAAACAAAATTTAACTTTGAACTAATAACTATAAAAAGAGGAGCTAAATGTCAATTCCATAATAATTCTTCATTTATGACTTATTTCTTACCATGGGTACTAGTAGGTGTTTACTGTTTTTCCAATGGCAAATTATAACCAATTGGTAGCTATTTCAAATTGTAAAAGATGGTGCTGTGAAAGTGCTGCACTCAATATGCCAGCAAATTTGGAAAACTCAGCAGTGGCCACAGGACTGGAAAAGGTCAGTTTTCATTCCAATTCCAAAGAAAGGCAATGCCAAAGAATACTCAAACTAGTAAAGTAATGCTCAAAATTCTCCAAGCCAGGCTTCAGCAATACGTGAACCGTGAACTTCAAGATGTTCCAGCTGGTTTCAGAAAAGGCAGAGGAACCAGAGATCAATTTGCCAACATCCGGTGGATCATGGAAAAAGCAAGAGTTCCAGAAAAACATCTATTTCTGCTTTATTGACTATGCCAAAGCCTTTGACTATGTGGATCACAATAAACTGTGGAAAAAATGGGAATAGCAGACCACCTGACCTGCCTCTTGAGAAACCTATATGCAGGTCAGGAAGCAAGAGTTAGAACTGGACATGGAACAACAGACTGGTTCCAAACAGGAAAAGGAGTACATCCAGGCTGTATATTGTCACCCTGCTAGTTTAACTTCTATGCAGAGTACATCATGAGAAACGCTGGGCTGGAAGAATCACAAGCTAGAATCAAGATTGCTGGGAGAAGTATCAATAACCTCAGATATGCAGATGACACCACCCTTATGGCAGAAAATGAAGAGGAGCTAAAGCTGTCTCTTATACACATCTAGATGTGTATAAGAGACAGCTCTTGCAGGGCAAGTACATATCTGGTTCATCT
>SJYX01008780.1:31070-42360 GCA_006410675.1 Oreotragus oreotragus | reverse complement strand
AGTGGAAACAGTGTCAGACTTTATTTTGGGGGGCTCCAAAATCACTGCAGATGGTGATTGCAGCCATGATATTAACAGACACTTACTCCTTGGAAGGAAAGTTATGACCAACCTAGATAGCATATTCAAAAGCAGAGACATTACTTTGCCAACAAAGGTCCATCTAGTCAAAGCTATGGTTTGGTTTTTCCTATGGTCATGTATGGATGTGAGAGATGGACAGTGAAGAAAGCTGAGCATCGAAGAATTGATGCTTTTGAACTATGGTGTTGGAGAGGACTCTTGAGAGTCCCTTGGACTTCAAGGAGATCCAACCAGTCCATTCTGAAGGTAATCAGTCCTAGGTGTTCATTGGAAGGAATGATGCTAAAGCTGAAACTTCAATAGTTTGGCCACCTCATGTGTAGTGTTGACTCATTGGAAAAGACTCTGATGCTGGGAGGGATTGGAGGCAGGAGGAGAAGGGGACGACAGAGGATGAGATGGCTGGATGGCATTACTGACTCGATGGACATGAGTTTGAGTAAACTCTGGGAGTTGGTGATGGACAGGGAGGCTTGGCGTGCTGTGATTCATTGGATCTCAAAGAGTCGGACACGACTGAGTGATTGAACTGAATTGAACTGAAATTCAATTAATAATTAAAAATCATTCCGCAATTTTTTAAATTAAACAAAGAACTAGAATAAAGTAGAAAATATACTGAGTTTGAATTGCACAGTTAAAATTATTTTCATGAAACTTTCATTTTATTTATGTGTGTGTCATAATGTATTATATTTACTTTAATATGGAACACAGTTAAAAACAAGTTTAGAAGTCAATAGGTAAACAAAAGCAATTTTACTTATTCTCATCTATAATTTCTTACTCAGTGTCCTCATAACTCATGATTGAGTTAGATTACTGTAAGTAAGTTAAGCAATGAAATAACAATGATGTGTCAGAATACCTTTCATTAGTTTTGTTTGGGGGATTGTCTTTTTTTGTGGTGACTAAAAGTCTTGTAATTCTATCAGTTTCTCTAATGACCATGGCATTAAGGAGGTACACTTGCTCTGTTCATATTTTCAGTTTCTTAGGTTGTGTCAGGTTTTACTTCTAAAAATATGCTATCAGTAAAATACTATTTTTAACTACAGTGATTCTTCATTTTCTGCTCTTAAGATTGAGAAATGCAGTATTCCTGCCTTATCAGTACACAAGGATTTCACAGTCCTCAGTGATTTTCACCCTCCAAATGTGACTTCCTGAGCCCTAAGGGCACCCATGAAGGAGAACAATACATCTGATGAGGCAGCCACCAGGCTGCAGCCACTCTCCATGGTGAGCACTGAGGAACACACAAGCGACAAGCACAAGATGCTGGCCCCAGACAGCTGAGATGCACATGAAAGGAATATACGAAAGGCATAATTTCAGTGAGCCTAGGCTTCTGCATCTTCCTATACATAGAAAAGTGCTAAATTCCTTAACTTGGAATATCTGGTTTTCTTTAATTCACAAAACACTTTTGATACTCAGACTTCTTGCCCTTTGTTACAAACTTCTATATAACTTGACTCCCTCCTTACGAAAGGCATAATTTCAGTGAGCCTAGGCTTCTGCATCTTCCTATACATAGAAAAGTGCTAAATTCCTTAACTTGGAATATCTGGTTTTCTTTAATTCACAAAACACTTTTGATACTCAGACTTCTTGCCCTTTGTTACAAACTTCTATATAACTTGACTCCCTCCCCCCACCTCCTCAGAACAGTTATCTCAGGGTCACTTGAGGTGCTGTCTCCCAGGCTTAAAGTCCTAAAAATTCCACTGAGTAAAACAACTCTCAACTTTTAGGTTGTGACTGCTTTTAACTTGACATTATAATTGCTGATGTTAATTAAATAATCAGAATATAACTTTTACTGCCTCCTTTGTTACTCTTATCTAAGAGATGATATCAGTTTATATGATAAATTCCAAAGTTTACAGTTCATTTCAGTACGGGCGCTCAGTCATGTCCGACTCTGCAACCCCATGAATCCCAGCATGCCAGGCCTCCCTGTCCATCACCAACTCCCGGAGTTTACCCAAACTCATGTTCATTGAGTCGGTGATGCCATCCAGCCATCTCATCTTTTGTTGTCCACTTCTCCTCTTGCCCCCAAACCTTCCCAGCATCAGGGTCTTTTCCAATGAGTCAGTTCTTTGCATGAGGTGGCCAAAATACTGGAGTTTCAGCTTTAGCATCAGTCCTTCCAGTGAACACCCAGGACTGATCTCCTTTAGGATGGACTGGTTGGATCTCCTTGCAGTCCAAGGGACTCTCAAGAGTCTTCTACAACACCACAGTTCAAAAGCATCAATTCTTTGGCAGTCAGCTTTCTTCACAGTCCAACTCTCACATCCATAATGACGACTGGAAAAACCATAGCCTTGACTAGACAGACCTTTGTTGGCAAAATAATGTCTCTGCTTTTCAGCATGCTATCTAGGTTGATCATATCTTTCCTTCCAAGGAGTAAGCGTCTTCTAATTTCATGGCTGCAGTCACCATCTGCAGAGCCCAAAAAAATAGTCTGACAGTGTTTGCACTGTTTCCCCATCTATTTCCCCTGAAGTGATGGGACCAGATGCCATGATCCTAGTTTCTGAATGTTGAGCTTTAAGCCAACTTTTTCACTCTCCTCTTTCACTTTCATCAAGAGGTTTTTAGTTCCTCTTCACTTTCTGTGATAGGGGTGGTGTCATCTGTATATCTGAGGTTATTGATATTTCTCCCAGCAATCTTGATTCCAGCATGTCCTTCTTCCAGACCAGCATTTCTCATGATGTACTCTGCATAGAAGTTAAATAAGCAGGGTGATTATATACAGCCTGACTTACTCCTTTTCTTATTTGGAACCAGTCTGTTGTTCTAACTGTTACTTCCTAACCTGCATATAGGTTTCTCAAGAGGCGGGTCAGGTGGTCTGGTATTCCCATCTCTTTCAGAATTTTCCACATTTTATTGTGATCCACACAGTCAAAGGCTTTGGCATAGTCAATAAAGCAAAAATAGATGTTTTTTCTGGAACTCTCTTGCTTTTTCAATGATCCAGCGGATGTCAGCAATTTGATCTCTGGTTCCTCTGCCTTTTCTAAAACCAGCTTGAACATCAGGAAGTTCACGGTTCACGTATTGCTGAAGCCTGGCTTGGAGAATTTTGAGCATTCATTTACTAGCATGTGAGATGAGTGCAATTGTGCAGTAGTCTGAGCATTCTTTGGCTTTGCCTTTCTTTGGGATTGGAATGAAAACTGACCTTTTCCAGTCCTGTGGCCACTGCTGAGTTTTCCAAGTTTGCTGGCATATTGAGTGCAGCATTTTCACAGCATCATCTTTCAGGATTTGAATACCAAACTGACAATTTGTCAGTTTGTTTTTACATGGAGACTGAATCCCTCCCACCACTGCTCATTGAAACTTACTAGAAAAGACTTGATAAGTCAGTTAAATTTTCTAAACCTGAATGTTCCCACATATATACAAAACTGGGCTGCTCATATTATCTTCCTCTTAGGAATTCATTAGTTTATACATCTGCTAGGGCTTGCTGCTGCTGCTGCTAAGTCACTTCAGTCAGGTCCTACTCTGTGTGACACCATAGATGGCAGCCCACCAGGTTCTCTTGTCCTTGGGATTCTCCAGGCAAGAACACTGGAGTGGGTTGCCATTTCCTTCTCTAATGCATGATAGTGGAAAGTGAAAATGAAGTCACTCAGTCATATCCAACCCTCAGCGAACTCGTGGACTGCAGCCTTCCAGGCTCCTCTGTCCATGGGATTTTCCAGGCAAGAGTACTGGAGTGGGGTGCCATTGCCTTCACTGCTATGGCTTAGCATTTACTAAATGCTGGTGATGGTGTATTGGTGGTGTTGCTAACTACCAGACTTGGCATCAGAAATTATGACCCTTGTCTACATAGAGTCAGTGCTGCTCTCACTTGAGACTAATGCAGGAATTTCATTAATACTGCTCCCCAACTAAATGAAGATAGCTTAGGACATCTAGATGGTCATGTTCTGTTTCTGGTGCTATATTTTAAGAGAGACTTTAATAACTTGTATCATCTCCATAATAGAGTGACCTAAATAGCTTTAAGGACATAGATTTCTTCAGCGTGGAGCAAAGAACACATAGGGACATGATAGCATGATCAGCTTTGTGGGGCTGCCCTGTAGTACATATATTACATTCATTCCTATTTTGCTTCCTAAAATAAAACTGATAAAAACTATAGAAGAGAATTCTCAGTTGAACATGAGCATAAAAACTTTTTTACTCCTAAAGCCTGACAAAAATATAATAGGCTGCTATATAAGGGACTGATATAGGGAGGATCGTAACATGTGTCAGTCATATCATTGGGAGATTTGGGGGCTGGGTGAGGAGATGATGGAGTGAGCAGTGAAGTCGTCTTTCATCCTGAGACTGGAGGTTGTTCATGGCACTTTTCCAGCCTGGGCACCTCTACTCTGTACTAAAAGTGAAGGTAGTAGAGTCAGAGATGCGGTAAATTCCATGAAAAATAGAATGACAGGTTTTTGTAAGAGGGAGATGTGAATATGGGGCTGTCTTTTCTGAAGTTTTTGATTTTATATAATAACTGCATGTTACTTTAGTGATAAAAACAGATTAAGGTAAATAATATAAAATTATGTAGTTTAAAATATTTTAAAGAATAATGTGACATTATGATAAGTTTAGAATTTCAAATCAAGGAGATATTTAGGAGAGCTTTAATATAAAAACTCCTTTCTGACACCAGATTATTTAAAGATCATAGGGTTGGCCTTTCCCACTATAGCAAAAATCTTTATTGATAAGCCCATTGCCTTTGTGAAAGCACCCACAGGTGTTTAACAGTGCTCACTTTGGATTAGGGGAAAGATGCAATGGGTTTGCAAATTTGATAATAATTTTAGTTATCTCCATTGCTGAGACCAATAATTCATCAAAGTAGGTTAGCATAATTTGTATAACATCAGAGTTGCTGTGGATGATATATTCAAATGCTAGAATATACATAATACATATAATTCATAATATACATGAAAATATCTTATGTCTTAAAAAAAGTACTTGACAAGGTTTATGACATGTTCATAAATTTAAGATTGTAACTTTAGTTCCAACGTCTGGGGCTACTGATCTCATAAAGTTTCTAGTATTTCATACTTTCTGATTTCAGTGAAAGTAAAACTTGACTTATTTTTTCCAGAATGAGATGAGAGTTTGTGTTGAGCCACATACATACTGGTACCCAGCATGAGTATTCACACTGAAAGACAGTTGGCCTGAGTACTACAGGTTAGCACTGGGGCAGAGTTAACTCTTATCAATAAAACAAACATCGCTCTGTCATTACACTTATTTAGTATCATTTGTTTAAAGGCTATGTGGCTCTTCTCTGTTAACCATACCAGCCTGAAATGAAACAGACACCTTCACCGTGACGAGTCGGTGTCCTCTTCATAATTAGGAGCTCACTTCAGAGTGTTGTGGAAGTCTTTCTGGGCATACCCAGAAATACTTAAAATATCATGGGAAGGTAGATGTGTTTTTACCCATTTTATTTTATATTTGGAATATTCCCTTCATTTTCAGGTTAAAAACTTCCAACAAAGTTTTCAAACAAAAGATATTTAAGTACTGAAAAGTAACTAACTTAATAGTCTTTGTATCACAGTTCCCCAAAACCTTTTTGAGAAAATTTAATAGCAAAACTATTTCTGAAATTTTATGCTAGTGCATATATTTTTATTTATTATATCTATGTCTATTTATGTTTACCTCCTCTTAAATTTTAAGTATATCTTCAAGGTTGAACTTTAATTTATTGACATAATTCACTTTTATAGTAATATAGATTAGACTTGTATTAGACAATCTTCATAAAATTTTCTCCTTAACAGTGCTCAGTTTTAGAATGAGTGTCCAATTCATGTAGGTCAGTATTTCTACCTACAGTGCTCTTTTTTACTTTAAGTTATAAGTTATTTTGAGTTCAAGGTCTCAATTGGAAACATATAAGAGAGTAATTCTTTTTTATATTATCTGAGGAAAGTGATATCTATGAGATCCAGTTAGAACTATGTATGATACAGTAGAAAACATAATCCATTGAATTCAGACCACTGTTATTTCCTGGTGTTCCTAAATCTGTTTTGATTCCTATTCAACTCTATGTAACATATCTGTGAAATTTCTGAGAAATACACCTGACAGTGGAAATAGAACAGTATTGGTCTTAAATTCAAACAAATAAACCCTAATTTTACACTACACTGGTTTCTGTGTACAAAACTGTCTTTCATTTATTTCCTCTTTAGGGAAATAGTGGAGAGCTGGAGTAACATTTTGACCCTTTGTTAATTTCAGAGAAGGTGTATTTTTTTAATATCTGAAAATAGAATACCTTGCATCTAATGGGCTATACTTTGAACATGCATCCTGTGTGCCTGAGTATTTGCTTGTGTCTTGAGAGAGACACTGTGTGTATATGTATGGTTTCAGATTAGGGAGACCTGAGGAGTAGTACAGACAGTGTTCCTGTATCTCTGCTTCCTTTTCTCTTTTATTTCCCACGTCTTCTCAATATTCCCAACGATGGAGGACTAAGAAAGGCATTGGATGAGAACCTGTGGCTTTGTTATGGAGGGAGAGAGGAGTGAAAAATGCAAAAATCACATTTGTTACTTTAGAAATTAGTTCCAGTGTTTTAAATTTGGCCAAAGCTTTTCCCCCCAGAATATTAGTTTCCACCATGTTTGGTACCAAATAAGGTTTGATTTTTTTTTTTTTAACCCATATCTTCATCCATCTTTTTGAAGCTAGCTCCAGCTTTTTTTCCCTCTTAGAACTTTCTCCCAGCTACTCAGCATGCTGTTGCTATTCAAAAATCCTCAGCCTGTTGTGATCTTTACACTGTCCCTAGCGTTCCCAACATTCCTCTGCTCTTTAATTGGGAGATTGTGTAAAGGCAGTTTCAGTTGTTAGAACCCTTTCTTGCCTTCTTTATAATAATCCATACCCAACGTGTGTGTAAGATATCCCCATGCCTATCATAATGTTATTAACCTATATTGCAATTACCAGATTCATTTGTTGGTATATACCTATAGGCTGCTGCTAAGTTGCTTCAGTCGTGTCTGACTCTGTGCAACCCCATACACAGCAGTCCACTAGTCTCCTCTGTCCCTAGGATTCTTCAGGCAAGAATGCTGGAGTGGGTTGCCATTTCCTTCTCCAACTTATAGGCTATAAGTTTTATAATGTCAGGGAATTTGTCTATCATAGGCAATATTGCATCTCTAGTAGCTAATACCATGCCTGGCACATAGCACATCCTCAGTAATGAAGAGGGCATGGGTAAGATTCATGTATGAATGAAAACATGGGCCACACCGTCTCTGTTTAGAAAGTTTGCTATTGTTATAGTAGCAAAGGAGTTCTTACATACAAATGATTCATTACAAAAGAAAATCAAAATGGAGTAGTATCTGTAGAATGAGAGCGTGGTTCAGCATAGTGACTTTGATATATTTGCAAGCACAATTAGTACTCATTACATTTCTGAGATACTTCTCCACAAATAAAATCTGCATGCCAATTTAATTCCATAGAATCTCACTAATCTATGCAAATGTTCACTTGTTTTAATGAATCACTTTATTTCTTCCACTGGGACATACAGAAGATCCACTTCATAAATGGACATCTGAAGATTTTAATCTCATGGTTAAAACTGATAGTGTCAAGTTTTTGCTTAATATTTTTTGCTGCCCCATTTATCAACAAAAAATCCATGTTACCTAATCTGTGTTAAGTAGTTTTTAATCCCCTAGAACAAATTCTTTATTAGAACTCCTCAGAACCAATTCATAAATCCTAATTCATATGTTAGAACTTCTCAGAACCAGAGGTTTGTAGTAGACTACAAGTTTTCCAGCAAAGCTAAACTAAACTCTGTCAGAGTCCATTTACTTATAACCCCTAAGCTGCTGATGTTTATGGCATCAGTATACATGAAGATGGGCATGTTGGCAGAAATTTGAAAAGATTTACCCCTTAAGCTTTATTCTATATGTACCTCCTTTCAAGGTCAGAATTATGTTCAGTTCAGTTCAGTTCAGTCACTCAGTTGTGTCTGACTCTTTGTGACCCCATGAATCACAGCACGCCAGGCCTCCCTGTCCATCACCAACTCCTGGAGTTCACTCAAACTCACATGCATCGAGTTGGTGATGCCATCCATCTATCTCATCCTCTGTTGTCCTTTGCTCCTCCTGTCGTCAATCCCTCCCAGCATCAGAGTCTTTTCCAATGAGTCAACTCTTCACAGGAGGTGGCCAAAGTTTTGGAGTTTCAGCTTTAACATCAGTCCTTCCAATGAACACCCAGGACTGATCTCCTTTAGGATGGACTGGTTGGATCTCCTTGCAGTCCAAGGGACTCTCAAGAGTCTTCTCTAACACCACAGTTCAAAACCATCAGTTCTTCAGCGCTCAGCTTTCTTCACAGTCCAACTCTCACATTCATACATGACCACTGGAAAAACCATAGCCTTGGCCAGACAGACCTTTGTTGACAAAGTAATGACTGTGCTTTTTAATATGCTATCTAGGTTGATCATAACTTTCCTTCCAAGGAGTAAGCGTCTTTTAATATCATAGGTGCAGTCACTATCTGCAGTGATTTTGAAGCCCCCAAAAATAAAGTCTGACACTGTTTCCACTGTTTGCCCATCTATTTCTCATTAAGTGATGGGACCGGATGCCATGATCTTCATTTTCTGAATGTTGAACTTTAAGCCAACTTTTTCACTCTCCTCTTTCACTTTCATCAAGAGGCTCTTTAGTTCTTCTCCACTTTCTGTCATAAGGTTGCTGTCATCTGAGTTATCATGTATGACAAACCTAAGCTAGAGTCAGAAAGCAGATAGCACAGGTAACTGACTATTCTGCATTTTTCTGTAATAGGATAGAATAAGAGGACTATACATAGGATCATGAAATGGATGCATGGAAATAATTATAGAAAAGTCTTTTATAAGTCCCTAAAGTACCTTTCAGGCTTTGCAGGTGGCTCAGTGTAAATATTCCGCCTGCCAAGCAGTAGATGTGAGTTTGATCCCAGGGTCAGGAAGATCCCCTGGAGAAGGAAGTGGCAGCACCCTCCAGTATTCTTGTCTGGGAAATCCCATGGACAGGGGAGCCTGGCGGCCTATAGTTCATGGGGTCACAAAAGAGTAGGACATGACTTAGCAACAAGTAAGCAACAACAAAAGCCACAGAAGTATCTTTCAGCCAGTGAGTACTTAGTGAATATGCTGATTTAATAGTTTAATTTATAAGAATATATACAGGTCTTTGGGTTTTTGTTTGTGTATGTGTGGTTGATAAACCAGTGCTCACAGTCTATCTTTGGTAAGCAGTAACACAGTTGGCAAATTGGAGCCCTTTACACCAACTGCTCATGCAAAAGTGTGATAGGAATATGAAAATGAATATATTTATGGAGATAGTTAGATGATAAGCACAATTAATGAATCTGGTATACTACTGATATATAGTCCCTCCTCAAAATACCACCTTTTAGTTATTTTTGTGAGTTACAGCATGACAGAAGAGTATCTGACTGTTACTCTATGATATTGTGTCTTCTGTTTATTTTTTTCTGGTCTATGTCATTATTATCTTGGGAAAGAAAATTACTTCTCTGAGAATGATTTATAAAATGGGAGTGTTAGCACTGAGCCCACAAGTATTTCATGAAAACTGAATTAATGTAAATGTGTGTGTGTGTATGAGAGAGAGACAGAGGAACGTAAATATGGAGACACGGCAGGAGAGTGAGCCTGTACATCCGTCAGTATGCGTGATACACAGAAAGATGGGAAATGTCCATTTCCCCACCACTTCTCCTTAGATCCAGAGTGGATTTACTATGACCGTAGCACATTTTTAGTCTGNATGAGAGAGAGACAGAGGAACGTAAATATGGAGACACGGCAGGAGAGTGAGCCTGTACATCCGTCAGTATGCGTGATACACAGAAAGATGGGAAATGTCCATTTCCCCACCACTTCTCCTTAGATCCAGAGTGGATTTACTATGACCGTAGCACATTTTTAGTCTGGCACATATTCACCCTTCAGTAAGTGGTATTTCTTTCTAGTTTTTATCTTGCTACTCAAGGAACTATGAATGTATACCTGTTCAAATGCAATAATGTTATTAATGATATTTCCATTAGTTGCTATGCATTATATTTGCCAGGAAAATCTCTCAAGCATCACATTGTGATTTCAGGCCTGAGCCTGGACTGAGATGCACATAATCCGTTGTTTGAAAAACCTAACTTCCCTTACCCTGACACAGTTGTTTTTGATGTAACTGAATTTTTCAATGCAGCCTATTGAATCTCTATGAATGTGTGCATATGAGGATTTTGATAGAGAAAGAAATAGATGATTTTTGTCCTATGTTTAATCTTGTCTCTATTGAGTGAAGTGAAAGTTGCTCAGTCATGTCCAACTCTGTGACACCATGGACTTAGTCCATGGTATTCTCCAGGCCAAAATACTGGAGTGAGTGGCCTTTCCTTTCTCCAGGGGATTTTCCCAACCCAGGAATGGAACCCAGTTTTCCCGCATTGCAGGTGGATTCTTTTCTCTATTGAAGGGTTCTTATTTTTATACTCATGGGTTTGGGTTGGTTAGTTAGAATCACGTAACCATATAAATTAATACATTTTATATATAAATATGTTTTCTAAACTCTAATAAAATCAGGAATTTAATGTGAAAATCATATCAATATATGAATGTTGGTTTGTTTGGCAACTACCTAAGAAACAGGGATGGGAATTCCAGAAACCTTAAAAAGTTATTTCTAGACATGATTTTTGGTTCTTTTCTTAAACATGTGACTCCTCCCTGTAATCATTGTTAAAGGGATGTTTATCAGAGATATCTGTCTTTAATCCAAGTTTTGATAGTGAACTTCAGTGTTATATAGTATTCTTCTGAAGAACACTTTTGGTGTCTTTGAACATCAGTCAGTTCAGTCACTCAGTCATGTCCAACTCCTTGCGATCCCATGGACTACAGCATGTCAGGTTTTCCTGTCCATTGCCAACTCCTGGAACTTGCTCAAACTCACGTCCATTAGGTTGGTGATATCATTCAAACACCTCATCCTCTGTCATCCCCTTCTCCTCTTGCCTTCAATTTTTCACAGCATCAGGGTCTTTCCAGTGA
>SJYX01008780.1:0-30823 GCA_006410675.1 Oreotragus oreotragus | reverse complement strand
GATAGAGAAAGAAATAGATGATTTTTGTCCTATGTTTAATCTTGTCTCTATTGAGTGAAGTGAAAGTTGCTCAGTCATGTCCAACTCTGTGACACCATGGACTTAGTCCATGGTATTCTCCAGTCCAGAATACTGGAGTGAGTGGCCTTTCCTTTCTCCAGGGGATTTTCCCAACCCAGGAATGGAACCCAGTTTTCCCGCATTGCAGGTGGATTCTTTTCTCTATTGAAGGGTTCTTATTTTTATACTCATGGGTTTGGGTTGGTTAGTTAGAATCACGTAACCATATAAATTAATACATTTTATATATAAATATGTTTTCTAAACTCTAATAAAATCAGGAATTTAATGTGAAAATCATATCAATATATGAATGTTGGTTTGTTTGGCAACTACCTAAGAAACAGGGATGGGAATTCCAGAAACCTTAAAAAGTTATTTCTAGACATGATTTTTGGTTCTTTTCTTAAACATGTGACTCCTCCCTGTAATCATTGTTAAAGGGATGTTTATCAGAGATATCTGTCTTTAATCCAAGTTTTGATAGTGAACTTCAGTGTTATATAGTATTCTTCTGAAGAACACTTTTGGTGTCTTTGAACATCAGTCAGTTCAGTCACTCAGTCATGTCCAACTCCTTGCGATCCCATGGACTACAGCATGTCAGGTTTTCCTGTCCATTGCCAACTCCTGGAACTTGCTCAAACTCACGTCCATTAGGTTGGTGATATCATTCAAACACCTCATCCTCTGTCATCCCCTTCTCCTCTTGCCTTCAATTTTTCACAGCATCAGGGTCTTTCCAGTGAGTCAGTTCTTCACATCAGGTGGCCAAAGTATTGGAGTTTCAGCTTCAGCATCAGTCCTTCCAATGAATATTCAGGATTGATTTACTTTAGGATGGACTGATTGGATCTCCTTGCAGTCGAAGGGAATTTCAAGTGTTTTCCAACACCACAGTTCAAAAGCATCAATTGTTTGGTGCTTAGCTTACTTTATGGTCCAACTCTTGCATGCATACATGACTACTAGAAAAACCATAATTTTGACTATATGGACCTTTGCTAAGTAATGTCTCTGCTTTTTAATTGCTATCTAGGTTGGTCATAGCTTCCTTCCAAGGATCAAACATCTTTTAATTTCATGGCTGCAGTCACCATCTGCAGTGATTTTTGAGCCCAAGAAAATAAAGTCTGTCACTGTTTCTCTTTTTTCCCCATCTATTTGCCATGAAGTGATTGGATCAGTTGCCATGATCTTCATTTTTTGACTGTTCAGTTTTAAGCCACCCTTTTCACTCTCATCAAGAAGCTCTTTAGTTCCTCACTTTCTGCCATAAGGGTGGTGTCATCTGCATATCTGAGCTATTAGTATTTCTCCCGACAGTCTTGATTCCAACTTGTGCTTCATCTGGCCGAGCATTTCACATGATATACTCTGCATATAAGGTAAATAAGCTTGGTGACAGTATACAACCTTGACGTACTCCTTTTCCAGTTTGGTCCAGCCTGTTGTTCCATGTCCAGTTCTGACCATTGCTTCTTGACCTGCAGGTAAGGTAAGCTCTTTGATCATATTCCTGTAATAATGACACCTCTGTTGGTTTAAGAACTATTTGTCTTTATCGACCTTGAATCTGTTACCACAGATCACAAGGAGGTTATTTTATTACTGTCTGATTCTCTCTATTATTTGTTCTCCATTATTTGTTCCAGAGGCTGGTAAACATTGTAAATGAATATCACAACTGAATGTTGAGTCAACACCTTCAGACACTGAACCATATGTTTTAGTGAGAAGCTGGATTTTTCTTAAAATGGTCATAGAATTCCATTAATTTCATGAAGATATATCAGAATTAGAAAAGATATACACATTAAACACTATGAAAACTTCAAATACCATAACAATTCATCCTTCTGAAAGACTTGCTGAGGTCAGCCACAATTCATATTTTTATGCTTTGTTATTCTGGACCACATTACACTAATATTGAAGTTATATGTGATAAATTTGTTCTTAAGTCATTACTTACTTAAATACCTCACTTTACATCTAAGAGAAAGCTAAATCAATGTATCTGTCTTATACCTAACCCCTTATTTAATATTGACCATATGGCTTTTTCTGAAGATAAGCTAAGCATTCTCTGATGTATGTGTAACTGAACTAGAGTAAGTAAATTCATGTCTATATGGGTTTGTCTATTTTCAGTAAGAATAAAAAGGAAAAGTGTCATTTTCATGTGTTCCAAATTTCATGTGTCTTCTCACTTGAGAATGCTGAATGCTTCCTAGTCAATTCAAGAGGACCTTTGCTATATCATTAATGGAATGTTTAGGCCAGATTTTGGTAATAATCTATATTTTAATAGACTATTATTCTTTAAAGTTTGTATTTTACTACTTATTGGAATTTAAAGTATTTTAATACTTTACTATTTTAATTGGAATTAAAATTTGTATTTTAATTTTGGATACTTTAGTGGATATACGGACCATGGCAATAAAAATTAACTCATTTTTTTCCATTGTATTTCTGTAGATAAACAGTGTTTTATTTTTCCCTTGCCTCAGAGAAATACTATAAATTAATTTGGTGGTCAGCCTTAACAATAGATAAAGTTCTCACTTTTCAAATTAACACAGAAAAGTGGTCACTATTGTATTGTTTAGAGTCAGATTCTTTCTTTTTCCAGATCTCCATGATACTGATTATAGCATTTTGATTCTAGGCTGTTTTTGATTTCGAGTCATGGCTATTTCTTTCTAGTAAAATACTGCCGTGCTTCTAAGCAACAGCCTAATTAGCAATTCATCCTTCAGGGTAAAATAATATTATAATGATTAAAGACTGCAAAACTAAGGGTGAAAATACTAACATTTAAAAAGAAAATCATTTTAGTCTTTCTGTTTAGATTTATTCCCAAATGACCATTTGGGGTGTTTGATATTCTAAATTGCCTGTGATAATCATTTTTTTGGAAAAAAAATAAAACTTTTTACTTATTTGTTAGAATTTGTTTTGGCAATTTACAGAGATACAGAAAGACAAAGAATGAATCAAAGGACATGCAGCCATAATATAATTACTATTAATAATCCCCCATTTCCTAGAAAGTCAGCATTATGATGAACCTAAAGATGTTCTTGATAGTTACATATACAATGAGAATTCTTTTCAGCTACTTGTGATAGCTGTGAGAACATTTTTTAAAGGAGATATATAATTTTAGTTGTTTTGTTTGCTTTATTGGTTACTTACCTATCACTTCTAATCTTTCATGGAAAAGGCTAATCTATGAAAATGCTATTCATAGCTGTTGTAAGATTTTATAAGAGTGGATAGGGTCAGTTGGTCTTCTTCATAAAATACATAAACATTTTGGCAGTGGTAGATTTACCTTCTTGAATTTAACTTCCTCATATTTCTTGGGCAATCAATCCGTGTTGAGAATAGGGGAAAGATAATAGTTATCTATGTTTCTGTGCTTTGAAATAATTTGTGGTAAATAGACAGGCATCTTGATGTTAACTAGTCTGAGGATGGTGTTAGGCTAGTGTGTATGTGTATTAAGAGCAATAATAGAATTAAGTTCCTATATCAACATGTGATAAATAAAACATTTTAGACCAAATAAAAAAATTGGATTTTCTGAATATAACCCTTCTGTAAAGGTGTGGATTGAAACTGGGTTTCCACTAGGTAACAGGTAACATGTATTTTTGAAAGCAGTGATACATTATCCTAATCTAGTCCAGTCGAATAGAAGCCCCTTAATGGTGGTGTATTTGTCCTGTTCAATTCTATTTTTCCAAAAGCAAATATATTTAAATGAATAAACTAAGGAATTAAAATCTTGAAATTATGCTTACTGTTTTGTAATTTTGCTTAATTTTTAAATCGAATTGAATAAAATTTAAGTACTGTGATAAGTATTAAAGGACTGATGTATGTATCATAAATCTATTTCATTCCTTGCTAAGCAGAACGGTCACATGTGACTGGTCGTATGTCACATTGTTACATGGCTTTGTTGACAGTTACACATTGTTTGTATGCAGTTTTGTATTCAACTAGGCATTCTTGTTTTCCAAAAATTGGGATTTATTTTGTAGTGTAATTTATAAACTATTATTTTTTCTAAAAAATGTTTTCCTTTATGCCAAGTGAGGGAGCCATTTGGCATCCACAGAGATACAAACTTTGGAGTTTTATGTATTATAGGCAAAGTTTTCATTTGTATTCATATGGTATCACCAAATTGTAAGTTACATGCATTGAGTATTGTGAATTTTAGGAGGTAACATAGGGAGTATGAAATGCCATTCTGTTGTTGAAGCAAATGTCTCCCTCCCTCCACTGGATATTTAGATTAAAATTTGAGCAAGAAATAGGATTATGATTTGCTTTGAGCATCTGTATTTATTCAGCTGTAACAGAAATACTTCATTTCTGTGCTCACTGTAAGGTATCTATTCAGAGTACGTATTTATTGCAATTTCTCTAAGAAAAATGTAGCTTGAAATGGATTCTCAGCTTCCCCATATGTTTGTTATAGTTCTTCATGCAGATAGACATATACAAGGTACCTAAGCAAGTTCTTGCTGACCTATACAGTACCTGCATCCTATCAGGTCATATTTCAGCTCCTATATTTTTGATAAATAGCCTGGCTCTTAAAAAGCTCTGTCCATGGTGCTGAAACCTCTTGTGATGTATGAGCATGTCTTGCTGATAAATTCTAATGTCAGCCTCTCTGTGATAGTGATTTATCAGGTTGTAAAATTTGTGTTTGGGAAACACACTGAATTAGCAAGTTTCATATTTTGTTTGTGGTAAAATTAACACAGTTTGTCCTTTTGTATTAAAGAATTCATAACAATTACTTTCAAGCATTGCATAAACAGCTTGGATTTAATTAGATACTGTTAGTGCTATCACAAAAGCAAATGTCTAGTGTTAACAAATACGTTGATATGACTTCAGCGCTAGAAATGTTTACAGGCCGGTGACATGTTGGTAATAAGAAGGAAGCTTCTATAAGAACAATTAAGCAATTGATGATGAACAGTTAAAGTAGCAATTAACAAGGAAGCCTTGTAGAGATAAGAAATTTACATGTAGAAAGTAAGGCTTATTACTGTTGGTGATTTTTTTTAATAGTTTCAGGATGTTTTATTTGTACATAGATACATTTTGGAGAGTAGAACTATGGATTTTTGTTTGTAAATATGACTAAAGCCTTAAAAAATCTTGGTAGTTTTTTCCAGGTAAAATTCTGGTATTTTTTGTATAAGATTCTAAATTACAAATATTAGTATCTCAATGATTCTCGATTTTTTTGACCTGTATTCCTTTAGGTGCCTTAAATATAGTCATAGAGAACTGCACTTTGTTTCTTTTTATTCTAAATTAGTCTCAGAATCTTTTTATTAGTAAAACAGTCCTCTTAAATTTCTGTTTAACTCTGGAATTTCTTCTACTATCAATTCTGTATATCTTAAGATTAAATTTAAAAATTCCAGTCTCAGAAAATTGTAGTCTCCTAAAATTCTAAAATCCATTGTTATCCTGGGATAAAGAACCATCCACTTTGATCATAACTATCTTTAGGTCCATACCAACTGGGTAAGTTGCTACACAATTATATAAACCTCCTTCTTTGGGGGTCATATATAATACATTGTTTTCTTGCTGTATTTGCAATATAGAAGAGTATTAGGTTATTTGCTTGTTATTGCAGTGTCATTAATTGTCACTAACTGTTTACAATCACAACAAGATTTGAAAATTACACCTAGGTAAGTCCTACTGAGATTTGGTGATATTTTCTACAAAGCAAGCAGCCTAATATTGAATTCTGCCAATTATTAAAATAAGACTTTCAGTTCCTTAAATATTGGGTTTATATTATGTGAACCTAATAATTAAATCTACTCCAAAAGCTTCTTGTTAAGAAAATCTTTAAGTGAATACATAATTTCCTAGAGGATTTTTGTCAATAAGGAGTTAAGTACAATATTATTGTTGTTCAATATTGATAAAGTGCCTTCCAAGATCCATTTTTGTGCATTATAAACATGTAGTTACACCCAGTAAAAGTGTCTTACTTTTAGCTTTCCAAATTTCATTATAGAAAAACACTTTTGAAAACACTGTCATTTAAATATCTGGTCAGATGATATTTCCCAGAAATTATTCTTTATTTAGAAACAAAAACAAGACAAAAGCAACTGATTTTAATCCAAAATGTATTTTTCCTTATAAAAGAGGTCCACATACTCACTGTGTCTACTCTACAGAATTTGTCCATTTTATTACACCACGTGTCAATTCAAGTTTATCGGGTCACCGCAAAAACTCGTGGCTAATATGTGTAATACAACACAGGAGGAGGTATTGCTCAGTTCAGCTATTCTTATATACTTAAAAAAAATACAGAAATGTTTTTGTCCACTTTAACTGTATTCCAGACAGAAAAGTTACATGAAAGTTCTAGAAAATGGATTTATTTTATTTGGTTGCCACAGTACCCTTTGAAGCCAGTTAATTAAAATGCCAGACTTGTACATATGTCCGTTGGTCAGGAGCAGCACTGGTGAAGCTTAAACTTCTTTCTGCAAAGTAATATTTCTCTGCCTTTTTTTTTTTTTTTTTTAAGTACAACCACAGTCTTGAGCTTTTCCTTGAAGTAGACTTAGTTGGTTGTTTTGATTTAGTTGGTTGTTTTTAGGACATGTTAGTTGGCACACCTATAGCAGTTGCTTTTACTTCCAGTGCTGTACCTTTCTCTTTGCCTGTTTCCCAGAGGTTGATCAGAGGAGGGTAAAGCTCACTGAATGCAAAGGTTGGTTTCCGTAAGTGATTCCTTACATAGTTATGTCCACCATCACAGCTGACTTCTTGAGAGAGGAAGCTGAAAAGACAAAACACACCAATAATCCCCAGAGAGCCTCCAAGGCAAGCCATAAATGTTGTGGTGTTATTCTTTTCATACTTTTTTTGATCAGGGTCCAAACCTTTTGTGGTGACATTTACACATTGTTTTCTGCTTTTTTGATAGATGGTGGGGATATCAATACAAATCTTATACTCAGTTGCTGGGTTCAGATGAGTAAGATTATACACCTTGACATCAGATGGTATTCGTGCACTTTGGGCAGCATGGGAATTCTCAGCCTTCACAAAGGCTGTCCACTTAATACTGGATTTGAGAATTTTAGAACTTGCTTTCCAAGACACCAGAACTGAATTGGCCTGAACATCTTTTATTTTAATATTCAAGGATCCATTGTTATCCTGGGGCAGAGAGCCATCCACTTTGATCATAACAGACTTTAAGTCAGCACCCACCAGGTTAGTTGCTATGCAGGTATACAAACCCCCTTCTGCTGGGGTGATGCCACTTATGTCAAGTGTGCCTTCAGAATGGACATAGAACTTATTTGTTAGAGTATTAGGCAAGAGTTTTTTACCAGAAGGTGTTATCCAGTATATTTCAGGCTGCGGCTCTGCAGTAGCTCTACAGTGTAAGGAAACATAACTCCCAGCTTCTAAATCCAGGTTGGAAGGAAAACTCTCAGGAGCTATAAGAGGGAGACAGATTTCCATCATTTCCCTGAAATGTACCTGCCGCACATTCTGGCCTTGGAGTTCGGGCGGGTCCACACAAAACAGTGACTCTGGCTCCATAAATCGAATGTTGGTTTTGTTCATATTAATCCAACGGATGACACAGTCACACCTGATAGGGTTGCTGTGTATGCTGATTTCCTTGAGGTTTGGCAGAGATTCCACTGTACCCTGGTACAGGGCACTGAGGGCATTGCTGTTAAGCATAAGTGATTCCAGCTTGGGCAGCCGGAAAAATGCATTTGGGTGAATGTAAGACAACCTGGGGTTGTTAGTAGCTTCTATTTTTCTTAAATCTGGTAAGTTATCCACAGCAAGACTGTCGATGGAAATCAGCTCAGGCATATTGTTTATTCCCAACTCTTTTAAGTGTAGCATATTGCTAAAATCTCCCCTCCGTATTCTGTTAATGGGATTTTTATTTAGATCCAAAAATTTGAGGTTTACTGCTTTTTGAAGAGCAACATTGGGCACTTTAATAAGCCTGTTGTCATAAAAAGAGATGCTTTCTAAGTTTTCAAGTCCAACCAAGGCGTTATCTGGTATTTCTGTGAGGTTTATACCAGCTATAACCAGGCTGCGAAGATTGATAAGAGGCTTAAAGTTCATATCTTTGATTCTGATGATTGGATTTTCCCCAATCATCAGAATCTCCAGATTGGGAAGAGCCTCAAACCACTTACTGTTGATCATCTGCAATCTGTTTGAATTGAGATGAAGTCGAAGAAGATTATGTAGGCCAATAAAGGCTCCTGGTGAAATTGTAGAAAGCAAGTTGTGATTAATATAGAGTTCTTGTAAGTTGCTTAGTCCAGACAGACATTTTTCAGGCAGCTCAGTAAGTTTGTTTTCTTCTAGGTATACAGAAAGAAGCTGAGGCATCTTTTTTACATTAATGTTGGTGACTGAAGATAAATTGTTTTGAGATAAGTCCAGGCCAGTAAGGTTTACTGGAAAGTCTATGGAGTATTCAATTTTTGCAATATTGTTAGTCTGTAGTAGCAAAATCTGTGTGTCAGCAGGCAGTCTGGCTGGGAAATTTGAAAGACCTAAATCATTACAATCCACTGTAGATGCCTCCATATAAATGGATCGAGGTGTAAACCAGGGCCGGATTTCACATGTACATAACTGTGGGCAATCTGCTTTTTTATCTACAGCTTGTACTAGGGTAGTGATAGCTAGGCCAAGTAGCACATGAATTTGGAGTGGCAGGTCCTTCATCTTAGCTTTCTTCTTCAGAAATTTAATGGGCCCTTAAGGATTCCACGGTCACTGCTAGTAAGATCAGTAAGAGCTGATTGATAAAAAAAATAGTTGCTTTTGTCAAATGATGGATGCCAGAGAACGGCAAAGACTTTCTTCATGGAAATAAGTGCCAGTGCCACAGTTGCATTGTCCAGAAATGCCATGCATATTGGAGAAAAGGCTTCTATCTCCTTTATGATAGGATATGGATATAACTTTTGAAGGTGGAGTTTGTATAGATGGTCACAGGAAATTAGGCAATTCATTTATTTAGGCAATTCAGTTATTTAATATTCACATCTCATGCTTGTTCAGTACTTGCAGGAATAGCAGCATGGTGCTAACTATAATGAAATATAAAAGAAAAAAGAAAGATAATTAGTCCAAATAAAAGGCTTCTATCTCCTTTATGATAGGATATGGATATAACTTTTGAAGGTGGAGTTTGTATAGATGGTCACAGGAAATTAGGCAATTCATTTATTTAGGCAATTCAGTTATTTAATATTCACATCTCATGCTTGTTCAGTACTTGCAGGAATAGCAGCATGGTGCTAACTATAATGAAATATAAAAGAAAAAAGAAAGATAATTAGTCCAAAGGAAAAAAAACAATACCCATTAACTAACTATGATTCTTATATATAATAGTCTTACTTTACAGTTAATTCAATATGTTTTGATGACCTTATTCCCTGTTATGACTGCCCTTAATAGTAATTGGCCCAGACATTGGACAGGCTGAGAAACTAGTTTTAGAAGACTTAAATGATATTAAACATAAAGATTTTTTCTCTGTTTTTCAAATCTTTGCTTGTTTTATTGCTTGTTATTACAAGCTATTATTTGTTGTTCTATTTGACATATTGGTGGGGAGGGGAGAAAACCTTTCAGTGATGGCTTTTTAAATTTTCTCTTAGGCAAAATTAAAAGGTTATAAATAATTAATAAATAATGCTGTTCAGTTAAAAATCAAATAAGTTAGTCTGTGATTCCTCAGGTTTCCAGGAGACGACATTTAGAAAGAAAATTATAAAATGATGTAGAAATTGTGGTATTTAGCTGAATTTTCCATTTTCATTCATACTTCTTTCTAACGTCTCCTTTGTATAAAGTGACTTGAATTTTGTAGTCTTTGGAAGAGATTGTCTAACTTGATATAGATGCATTTGTATATTGTCATGCTGAGCTGAAATTCAGATTAGTGTTAGACTGTTTTATTATCCCCTGAAAATAACTTACATTCCATTAGTTACACCAATGAAAAAGTAACTTTATCACATCAGTAAAACAGACACTTAGCTATACCTTCTTTTAAGTGGTTACTAATGTCTTTGTTGTAATAATAAGCAACTGCAAAGCCAGGTTGCAGTTTTGATATGTGCTATATTATAAAATACCCAACAACTTTCAGATGTTCACTCCACCCGTTATACTGCTGGTGAGTTCTCCCTGAAAATGTACAGGACAGCTGGAGCACGGCTGCCCTGTTATTCTGAGACTTGTGCCTGCCAGGAATAACTGTCTACACTGTTCTTTCATCTCTGCCCAGGACTGACATTCATAACGGCATTGCTGACTGACTCGAACATGGGTGTTTCAGTGACAGAGATAAATATATTTGGAGATACGGCTTCCACAGAGAGACAAAACTTTTTAATTTAATTTTTAAAATTCCTTAGTTTTAAAACGTGTGAAAAATTTACAGTTCTAAGTCACATCTTACCCTCCTCTTATCCACTAAGACATCTGATAAAACTGGATCATGAAGCTCAGATAACTACCAAGTTATCCTGAATTAAGTATCTTTTTTTTAAATTACTTCACCTATTTAATGATCAGAATTCCTTTTTTAAAAAAATACTCTTCAGATATTATTACTCTTAATCTGTTTTAAGTAGGCTCTAAGCCCCTTGAAAGAATTTAATGCAACTGCTTCTTCCCTGAAGATGCCTTATAAATCCTTAGACATCCGTTAAATCCTTAGACATCCGTCATCTGGGGTCCCTCCTCTTTTTCTCCGTGTTTCTTGTCATCTTCTGCCATTCTCCTGCATGCAGCCTTTTCTCTGCCTATAGAACTGTAGATGCTGCAACTTCTCTCTGCCTGGATTGCCTGTTTCTTTGTTCTAAGTTAATTCTTGCTCTTTTGTCAGTCTTCAGTTCAGGCATCACCTCTCTAGGAAGCCTTCCATATAACTCCTCCCACCAAGTTGTACTTAGCTTCCTGCTGGTACAGAGTGGTTCCAGGGCCCCAGCACACTTCTCTGTTAGATTTTTAGTTGATTGTCTCCCTCATCAGACCCTCACTTCCTTTCATGCCTGAGATCTGCCTGATTTTGCAACCCCAGCTACTGGGCATAATGATTAGAACACAGTAGATGCTCAAAAAAGGTTTTCAGTGAACTGATAAATGAATTACATTAATAAATATATTATTCATCTTTCTATATGACTATAGAACCAACTTAAGCAGCTTGGTTTAATTTCTTAATTTCAAATCTAGCCAGTTTAATGCACATAAATCTACTATACAGAATATGTGTTACCTTTATTGCTAAAATTCAAGGTTTAAATTTTAATGTAATACAAAGGAACTAGATTTTAAAGAAAAGTCATCTAATATTATATCTTAGTTCTTCAGTTCAGGCATCACCTCTCTAGGAAGCCTTCCATATAACTCCTCCCACCAAGTTGTACTTAGCTTCCTGCTGGTACAGAGTGGTTCCAGGGCCCCAGCACACTTCTCTGTTAGATTTTTAGTTGATTGTCTCCCTCATCAGACCCTCACTTCCTTTCATGCCTGAGATCTGCCTGATTTTGCAACCCCAGCTACTGGGCATAATGATTAGAACACAGTAGATGCTCAAAAAAGGTTTTCAGTGAACTGATAAATGAATTACATTAATAAATATATTATTCATCTTTCTATATGACTATAGAACCAACTTAAGCAGCTTGGTTTAATTTCTTAATTTCAAATCTAGCCAGTTTAATGCACATAAATCTACTATACAGAATATGTGTTACCTTTATTGCTAAAATTCAAGGTTTAAATTTTAATGTAATACAAAGGAACTAGATTTTAAAGAAAAGTCATCTAATATTATATCTTAGTTTATTCCTTAATTTATTCAGTCAAAATTTAATGAACACCTATTATGTGCCACTTTGGGTAAATAGTTGGAGGATAAAAGGATGACTTAGATATGATTTTTTCCCTTCATAAATTTTCAGCCTTTCAAGGGTGACACAAGTAAATAGGGAGAGGTACCAGGATAGAATTTGAAATAGAAAGCTATTGCATCTCTATTTTCAAAATGAAGGAAAGGCCTAGGTAAGATACTTCAGTGTGTTGCCACAAATGTTAATAACTCAGTTGAGAACTGAGCAATCATAATTTTGGCCAATTAATCAGTTATATCCAGCTTCTCTAGCAAAGAGAAACCTATATTCTCCTTTATGTTAACTAGAGGATTGGAAATGTTCAAGGTAAAACATTCTTTTAGGGGGGATCTTAACCTAATGCAGAGAGATTTTAACCTAATGCCATTGTTTTAAAATTTTTCTGTTTTCTTAAATTTATATTTACCTTTAATGAGAAACCCTTTTCTAACCTCATTTCATCATTTTGGCATAGTCATATGCCAAAAACAACCAAATCTGAACTACATTTATTCTATAAGCTTTTGAAAATAAGGAGAGTTCTAAAAGTAGTGAACACATTTGAGTTTTATTTTGCCAGGTCTGTAGGAAGAAATTGTCAGTATGGGAAGTACAACAGAGGATATGTAAATTGTGCCTTTATTGTAATATTGATTTTTTTCTCATGTCTTTGGAAATGATGATGATACTTTCACTAATGGATTATTTGGCATGGATTGTTTGCAGGATAGTAAGGCAATAATAACATCTTACATATTAGTGCTTTGCAGTTTTCAAAGACCTTTGATATCCATTGTTTATTTTATGTTAATAATGACCTTGAAACAGATTGCAGAGGGATTTTAACCACTGTTTTTGTTTTTTGACAAGGGTATTGACCATCTATCTGCCTGGAATCACACAGCTAATAATTGATGAGGAGGAATTCGAACCCAGGCTTTATCTTTAGGCCTGCAGCTCTTTCTAGCAAGGCATGTTGCCTATACATGTAAGTGAAAGTGAAGTCGCTCAGTCGTGTGTGATGAAATCATATTGACAAAGGTAGGGCAGTGATTTATTTCTTAGCATGGGCTGGCATTAACTTTGTCTTCAGCTTTTCAAATTTAGAATATTAATATTATCGGTCTACTAATAGTGAGCAGGATGTGATCCACACTAACCAGACTCACAAGAGACAAGACCCAAATCCCAACACATTACAGTGAGAAATATGACTATCAAGAGTACAAATGTTAATACCTGAATCTGCCAGTCAATGATTTTGCTTCATTTTAAAAATATACTTGGCAGTACAAACTATGAACCTGCACTTTGTTTGTGAATATAGAGTCGGGGCAGGGAATTTAGGTTAGACTTCTTATTGTCATCAGAAATGATAGTCTGACATGCTTGCTTTAGTAAAGAGCATATATCATCACAGGAAACTGAACCTCTTGAGCCTCATGGCCTTTAGCATGGCCTCAGCCCCCAAAAGCTTATTGTGGGAAACTTTTTCCAGATTTATTCTTGGTCACTTCGCATCTGTGTCATGATAATTATTTGTTTACACTTCTTTTTCCCCTTACTTGCCATAAAATTATTAGACAATAGATTAATGCTAGACATTTGATTATTAGACTATTTCCTTACTAGATATAAGGTTGTTACATTATTAGGTTGTTACTTTCTAAATTATGAGATCATTATTATTATTGTTAGAAATTATGTTCAGCCTCCTTTTGATTTGATTATATTAGTGTATTTGATTGATTGATTAGTACCTAGGCCAGTATATAGGTCATTAAACAAATGTTTGCTACATGATAATTCACAATTATCTTTCTATAACTTGTGTTAGATGATAGCATATGGACTAGTGATTAAAATGACTTTTTGTCCTTAAGTAACTTATAACACCAAAAACATTGGTTAAAATCCCTCTGTAATCTATTTCAAGGTCATCACCTGAAATGCAGGAGATCCCAGTTCGATTCCTGGGTCAGGAAGATCTGCTGGAGAAGGAATAGGCTACCCACTCCAGCATATAACCTAGGCTTCCCTTATGGCTCAGCTGGTAGAGAATCTTCTGGTGATGCGGGAGATCTGGGTTCGATCCCTGGGTTGGGAAGATCCCCTGGAGAAGGAAAAAGCTACCCACTCCAGTATTCTGGCCTGGAGAATTCCATGGACTCTATAGTCCATGGGGTTGCAAAGAGTTGAACATGACAGAGTGACTTTCACTTTCAACTTACAATTAGCAACATAGAAAAAAAATAAAGAGGAAAAGATATGCCCCCAGATTTTTATAGATTTTTTTTTTATTGTTTGACAGAAAGTAGAAATATCACAGTTATACTGCAGAGTTTCCATTGGGAAAACAGAAAATGGTTCACTTTACTAGCACCAATTTAAAAACATAGCTGGTCTTTAGGTACACCTTAGCTTTATCAGTGAGAAAATGGTGTTTGTTGGTGGCGATTTTGAGACTTGGGCTACAGTTATATTGGTGACACTGATTTTAGGAGGAGAGTTTGTCATTTATTCTTTATATGCATTGGTGTAAAAATTTTTTGTCTTAATTAACAAACTAGTTATGTCTTTAAAAAATAAATGGAGCAGCATCCCATCTTCACTTTTTGAGAATTTTAATGTATGTGCCCTAAATCCTCTTACTTTTATCCTTCTTCTCCCTCATCTTTCCCTCCTCTGATTTTCCTGTTTGAATATATTGGAATAAAAAGAGAAACTCTCTGAAATTTTTTTTCAAACTTAGAAAACTTGTATTATACAATTATTGATATACTTAATTTCCTATACTCCATCAATTTGCTTGTATTTTTTTTTTTCCTAAGGAAGGGAGAAGGCAATAGCACCCCATTCCAGTACTCTTGCCTGGAAAATCCCATGGATGGAGGAGCCTAGTGGGCTGCAGTCCATGGGGTCGCTAAGAGTTGGACACGACTGAGCGACTTCACTTTGACTTTTCACTTTCATGCATTGGAGAAGGAAATGGCAACCCACTCCAGTATTCTTGCCTGGAGACTCCCAGGGATGGGGGAGCCTGATGGGCTGCCGTCTATGGGGTCGCGCAGAGTTGGACATGACTGAAGTGACTTAGCAGTAGCAGCAAGGACTAGGGAAAGTATACTTGAAAATATCAGTATTTCAAGTTAGGTTTAAAGATTTTAGGACTGTGGCTTGGGAAGATGATCTAGAACATTGTATTGAGACTGGGATATAATAAGCCTTCAAATAAATACTTTATGGTGGATGAATGTATGAATAGATGGATGTTTATAAAGTACATAACATATAGATAAAACATTGTCCTTCTGTTCTTCAAAATAAAGTAAGCCATATTCAATAAACCTTAATAATTGTAGATACATCTTCATTAAATGGTTTCCTGCTGTTAGTGTACACATCATATATATGGTCATACCTAGGAGCTGAGAACCAATTGATACTCAACTATTGCTCATTTCAGTTGCTTTTTCATTTAAAGCTTCTTTTGTAAGGTCTTGTCTATACTTCCTTTTAGTTTTAAGGGCAACAGAATCTTCCATATATTAAAGCAAAGGTAAGCTGTAATTGAATATTATACAATTTCAGAAGACATTGTTAGTGAAATGTCACCAGGAATGAAAACTGACATCTCAATGAAATGTATTATATCAAGGCTCTTTTAAATGACTTGAATGAATGACTCATACAAGTCTAAAGGCAAACCCTATTAGAGTTTACCATCTATCTACTTTTTCATTTATTCTTCCATTCAGTCTTTCAGTAAGTATTTGCTGAGAGCCTACTGCATCAGTCAATGTGCTTTCATTTCTAGTCATTACATTTCATAAGATTTTTAAGAATTGAAAGATTAAAAATGACTTTTCTTTGACAAAGTATAATTGGCAGTGTACGTAAGGCCTTTTTTGGGGTTGGCAAATTCAGAAGGCTTAATTTTTTAATTTAAAAGGCATTTTAAGATGTAATTTTTCTCATGGTATCTTTATTTTTTGTCTGTTGGCTTCCTCATGTCATTTTTGACTGATATTCGGGAGAATAGCATTGAAACATGTATATTATCATATGTGAAATGGATAGCCAGTCCAGGTTTGATGCATGAGACAGGGTGCTCAGGGCTGGTGCACTGGGATGACCCAGAAGAATGGGATAGGGAGGGAGGTGTGAGAGGGGTTCAGGATGGGGAACACATGTACACCCTTGGAGGATTCATGTCAATGTATGGCAAAACCACTACAATATTGTAAAATAATTAGCTTCCAATTAAAATTAATTAAAAAAATTTTTTAAAGTGTTTTATATGTTTTAAATTGAATAATATGTGCAAATTAGACTCTGACCAGCGTAAAAGCTCCCAGTTTTAGCCATCAAAAGAAAGCAATTTTAAGAATTTTCATATCTTAAGGATATTTTTTAATATTTGTAGACACTCATAACTTTAGATTTCTTCAAAATAAAAATAGAAATAGTTTCTAGCTATAATTATATATGGAATTTTTGAGACCAAAAAGTATTTTTTCCTTGGTAAAGAGATCTTAATTCTTTAGCTTCTTCTGTTTTTCTACGTTTCTGAAACATTGACCAGACACCTCCTTTTTGGCAGACACTGTTGTAGCCACTACAAAGTCAACAATAGATAAGGTAAATTGTCTGTTCACCAAGGTCTCAGTTATTGAAGGAGAAAAGAGCAGAGGATGCTGCACTGTAGAGCTGACTTGTTGCAACAGTAGTATGTGCACTGGTCTGCAGATGCACAAAGGAGGAGGAATTCCTAGGTCTCTCTACCCAGCACGAGTAACTTGAGTCTTCTGTATTCTTTTATAATACTTATAAAAATTCAACTGAAGTAGTGGGGAAACACGTGGGTAAGGAGATTTAATATCCACTATCTTTCAGGTGAATTTTTACAATCCTAAAGCTTAAGAACAAAGTGTGGCTTCTTCCCCGTACCTCATTATGTGTATTATAAAGACTGCAGAGTCTGAAGAAGTGAAACATTTGGATGCTTAAGTTCAAAAATTGTTAAAGATAGGAGGTTGCTATGGCTACATTAAAGCCCAGTTTTTCCTTTTCTTCTATAGCAAATTGCTAGCTAAGTTCATTTGTGTAAAGAACTTAAATTCTGTTCTCCCATTTTCTGACTTTACATTCCTTTGTTGTAAGACTCAGTCTTTTTTCAATTCTAATTGAAGGTTCTGTATCCCAAAGGTATTGTTGGACTACACCAAATGCATCCCTATAAAAGGTTATTATTTTTTTTCCTTGAGAAATATTTTTTTTCCATTTTTTCAGAACATAATTGTTCTCTGTCAACATTCAGGGAGTGGATAATGGTGACTATTTAGAGTAGTTTAATGAATGCTAACTTAAAATATTTAGATGTTAATAAAATAACTGATAAATGGGAAAAAAATTTGCTTTGCATTATGAAATATGGGTCAAGTTTACTAGTGATTGTGTGATTGAGGACAGGGCATCTTACTTTTCTATGACCCAAGTTATTGATCATTAGAATTTAGAATATTGTTGTATGATCATTAAGGTTTTTTTTTTTCATATTATAAGCTTATTGATACTACTCAACATGAAAAATATTTTTAAAAATATCTAAAAAATAGCTGTGGGTAAAGTTTTAATCTTTGTATTTAATTGATCACTTGTTTATAGTCAGTGCTGTAGTTCTATGTCTTAAACACATTAGGATCACTGAATTTTAGTCATTATGGGTTTTTTTTAAAGCTATCAGATTGATTACCTGTCATTATTTCTATTTCATTTTATATTTATATCTAGTCAGTAAATGAAGAAGAGAGTTACTTTAGTCATCATATTGAGGTACACTAACCACTGGGTAAGTAGATTGCCTGAATTAGGTCCCTTGATGGAATAAATGAAGCAAAAATGAGTTGCTAGTAACTATTAATATTGGTATATGAACAATATATGCCTTATGATGATTTTTTTTGCTAATTTGAAGGATATGGATTTTTAATAATATCAAAGTTTTAGCCACCTCAGTAAACTTAGCATCATATTAAATTAGTGTATTTTTGATGTCATAGAATTTTGAGCTAGAAATGGGCATAGAGATCTATTGATTCTCAACCTCATCTCAGTTATGAAACCCTTTGTTCAAATAATGTCTAACCTAGACTCACAGTAGGTCAAACATAGGAAAGAAGATCTATTCTGATTAACATGCCAGGTGGATGGTGGAGGAGAGTCAGATTTGTGGAAATATTTACATGCCACCGAGTCTGGTTTTACATCTGATCCTGAAGAGGCTTCAAAGACCTGATTTTCTGAACCATCAATTGCATCCTCTCTTAGAAATGAGGTAATGAAGGTCCTCAGAGGTGAAATGAGTGGTTCATTCTAGAAGGGTGTTGAAAATCTGCAAAGACCTTAGTGGTTCAAGTGGTAAAAAATCTGCTTGCAATGCGGGAGATGGGGGTTCAATCCCTGGGTCGGAAAGATCCCCTGGAGAAGGAAATGACAGCCCACTCCAGTTTTCTTGCCTGAGCAATCTCATGGACAGAGGAGCTTGGTGGGCTACAGTCCATGGGGTCCACGGGGCCACAGAAGTCATGACTTAGCAACTAAGCAGTAACAACTATGTTCTTAGACTTGACTGAGTGACTAAGACATTGACTTTGACTTAGCCACTCTTTCGAATGCAAATTCCCCCACTGCCATCTCAGTCTAGGGACCTACCACAGGGAGGTCTCTCTTCCTTGGCCTTGAAGTGAAGTGAAAGTCACTCAGTCACTCTGTGTCTAACTCTTTGTGACCCCTCATGGTCTGTATAGTCCATGGAATTCTCCAGGCCAGAACACTGGAGCGGGTAGCCTTTCCCTTCTCTAGGGGATCTTCCCAACCCAGGGATTGAGCCCAGGTCTCCCACATTACAGGCGGATTCTTTACCAACAGCCACAAGGGAAGCCCTTGGCCTTGACTGACTCTTAATTGGCCTTTGTCCTTTCAAGGTGGGAAGAATACCTAAGTGTGTTATGATAGCACCGAGTCTCCAAGGTAATTAGGAGCTGCATAAGGGATGGAGATGTGTATAAGAGACAGAGACAGGGTGCTCAGGGCTGGTGCACTGGGATGACCCAGAAGAATGGGATAGGGAGGGAGGTGTGAGAGGGGTTCAGGATGGGGAACACATGTACACCCTTGGAGGATTCATGTCAATGTATGGCAAAACCACTACAATATTGTAAAATAATTAGCTTCCAATTAAAATTAATTAAAAAAATTTTTTAAAGTGTTTTATATGTTTTAAATTGAATAATATGTGCAAATTAGACTCTGACCAGCGTAAAAGCTCCCAGTTTTAGCCATCAAAAGAAAGCAATTTTAAGAATTTTCATATCTTAAGGATATTTTTTAATATTTGTAGACACTCATAACTTTAGATTTCTTCAAAATAAAAATAGAAATAGTTTCTAGCTATAATTATATATGGAATTTTTGAGACCAAAAAGTATTTTTTCCTTGGTAAAGAGATCTTAATTCTTTAGCTTCTTCTGTTTTTCTACGTTTCTGAAACATTGACCAGACACCTCCTTTTTGGCAGACACTGTTGTAGCCACTACAAAGTCAACAATAGATAAGGTAAATTGTCTGTTCACCAAGGTCTCAGTTATTGAAGGAGAAAAGAGCAGAGGATGCTGCACTGTAGAGCTGACTTGTTGCAACAGTAGTATGTGCACTGGTCTGCAGATGCACAAAGGAGGAGGAATTCCTAGGTCTCTCTACCCAGCACGAGTAACTTGAGTCTTCTGTATTCTTTTATAATACTTATAAAAATTCAACTGAAGTAGTGGGGAAACACGTGGGTAAGGAGATTTAATATCCACTATCTTTCAGGTGAATTTTTACAATCCTAAAGCTTAAGAACAAAGTGTGGCTTCTTCCCCGTACCTCATTATGTGTATTATAAAGACTGCAGAGTCTGAAGAAGTGAAACATTTGGATGCTTAAGTTCAAAAATTGTTAAAGATAGGAGGTTGCTATGGCTACATTAAAGCCCAGTTTTTCCTTTTCTTCTATAGCAAATTGCTAGCTAAGTTCATTTGTGTAAAGAACTTAAATTCTGTTCTCCCATTTTCTGACTTTACATTCCTTTGTTGTAAGACTCAGTCTTTTTTCAATTCTAATTGAAGGTTCTGTATCCCAAAGGTATTGTTGGACTACACCAAATGCATCCCTATAAAAGGTTATTATTTTTTTTCCTTGAGAAATATTTTTTTTCCATTTTTTCAGAACATAATTGTTCTCTGTCAACATTCAGGGAGTGGATAATGGTGACTATTTAGAGTAGTTTAATGAATGCTAACTTAAAATATTTAGATGTTAATAAAATAACTGATAAATGGGAAAAAAATTTGCTTTGCATTATGAAATATGGGTCAAGTTTACTAGTGATTGTGTGATTGAGGACAGGGCATCTTACTTTTCTATGACCCAAGTTATTGATCATTAGAATTTAGAATATTGTTGTATGATCATTAAGGTTTTTTTTTTTCATATTATAAGCTTATTGATACTACTCAACATGAAAAATATTTTTAAAAATATCTAAAAAATAGCTGTGGGTAAAGTTTTAATCTTTGTATTTAATTGATCACTTGTTTATAGTCAGTGCTGTAGTTCTATGTCTTAAACACATTAGGATCACTGAATTTTAGTCATTATGGGTTTTTTTTAAAGCTATCAGATTGATTACCTGTCATTATTTCTATTTCATTTTATATTTATATCTAGTCAGTAAATGAAGAAGAGAGTTACTTTAGTCATCATATTGAGGTACACTAACCACTGGGTAAGTAGATTGCCTGAATTAGGTCCCTTGATGGAATAAATGAAGCAAAAATGAGTTGCTAGTAACTATTAATATTGGTATATGAACAATATATGCCTTATGATGATTTTTTTTGCTAATTTGAAGGATATGGATTTTTAATAATATCAAAGTTTTAGCCACCTCAGTAAACTTAGCATCATATTAAATTAGTGTATTTTTGATGTCATAGAATTTTGAGCTAGAAATGGGCATAGAGATCTATTGATTCTCAACCTCATCTCAGTTATGAAACCCTTTGTTCAAATAATGTCTAACCTAGACTCACAGTAGGTCAAACATAGGAAAGAAGATCTATTCTGATTAACATGCCAGGTGGATGGTGGAGGAGAGTCAGATTTGTGGAAATATTTACATGCCACCGAGTCTGGTTTTACATCTGATCCTGAAGAGGCTTCAAAGACCTGATTTTCTGAACCATCAATTGCATCCTCTCTTAGAAATGAGGTAATGAAGGTCCTCAGAGGTGAAATGAGTGGTTCATTCTAGAAGGGTGTTGAAAATCTGCAAAGACCTTAGTGGTTCAAGTGGTAAAAAATCTGCTTGCAATGCGGGAGATGGGGGTTCAATCCCTGGGTCGGAAAGATCCCCTGGAGAAGGAAATGACAGCCCACTCCAGTTTTCTTGCCTGAGCAATCTCATGGACAGAGGAGCTTGGTGGGCTACAGTCCATGGGGTCCACGGGGCCACAGAAGTCATGACTTAGCAACTAAGCAGTAACAACTATGTTCTTAGACTTGACTGAGTGACTAAGACATTGACTTTGACTTAGCCACTCTTTCGAATGCAAATTCCCCCACTGCCATCTCAGTCTAGGGACCTACCACAGGGAGGTCTCTCTTCCTTGGCCTTGAAGTGAAGTGAAAGTCACTCAGTCACTCTGTGTCTAACTCTTTGTGACCCCTCATGGTCTGTATAGTCCATGGAATTCTCCAGGCCAGAACACTGGAGCGGGTAGCCTTTCCCTTCTCTAGGGGATCTTCCCAACCCAGGGATTGAGCCCAGGTCTCCCACATTACAGGCGGATTCTTTACCAACAGCCACAAGGGAAGCCCTTGGCCTTGACTGACTCTTAATTGGCCTTTGTCCTTTCAAGGTGGGAAGAATACCTAAGTGTGTTATGATAGCACCGAGTCTCCAAGGTAATTAGGAGCTGCATAAGGGATGGAGATGTGTATAAGAGACAGAGACAGGGTGCTCAGGGCTGGTGCACTGGGATGACCCAGAAGAATGGGATAGGGAGGGAGGTGTGAGAGGGGTTCAGGATGGGGAACACATGTACACCCTTGGAGGATTCATGTCAATGTAGGGCAAAAACCACCACGATATTGTAAAGTCATTAGCCTCCAATTAAAATAAATTAATTTTAAAAACCATAAAAAGAGACTGTTAGAAATTGGAAAGGTGGATGAACTCAAGCATTAGGTGGGGATGTAGAAGTATAAGCAACCCCATTCACTGCAAGGGTTCCCAGGTGGCACCAGTGGTAAAGAGCCCACCTGCCAAAGCTGGAGACATAAGAGATGCAGGTGATATCCCTGGGTCGGGGAGATTCTCTGGAGGACACGGCAACCCACTCCAGTATTCTTGCCTGGGGAATCTCATGGACAGAGGAGTCTGGTGGGCTACAGTCCACAGGGTTGCAAAGAGTCGGACACAACTAAAGTGACTTAGAACATACACACCACTCACTGCTGGTGAGGTTGATGACCAATGAGAGAAATCACATCTGCTCACTCAAACCAGATATGTGTATTTCCTCCAGCCCAGAAATTCTGCTCTTAAATATTCATCCCAGGCAACTTCTTACATAGGTTCATAAGGGGACATGTTTGAGGATACACATTGTTGTATTGCTCAGGAAAATAGGGAACTGGGGCAACCAAGATTTCATCACTGGGAGAGGCAAGACAATAGGGATTATTAACAAAGCCAAAAGTTGGATTTCTTCAAAGAACAATAATATTGACAGAATGGCAGCAATATCAATCAAGAAAAAAAGAAGGCACAAATATACATCTTTAGGAATAAAAATAAGATGCAGCTACATGCAGCAGAATTTTTAAAAATAATAACAATATTATGAACAACTCCATACCCAAAATTTGAAAACTTAAATAAGATGAAAAATTCCTACAAAATTCCTAGAAATAGAAAACTAGATTAATCTTAAATCTCTTTTTAAAACACTTGAATCAGCAGGTAAAAATCTTCCTATACAGAAAAATAAAGGATTTTGCCAACAAATTCTACCAAACATTTAAGGGGCAAAGTATGTTAGTTTTACAAAAACCTACCCAATAGACAAGCAAAAGAGAGAATACTCTCCAACTAAATGTAAGAGTCTGGCAGCACAACCTCAGTTCTAAAATCTGACAAGGACAGTTTGAGAAAAGAAAATTACAGACTCAATTTCATTCGTGAGCATAGATGCAAAATAACTAAATAAAATATTATCAAATAAAATCCAGTCACATGTAAAAAGAAAAATATGTCATGAGCAAGTTGGATGTAGGCCAAGATTGAAAGTTTGGTTTAACTTTAGAGAATCAATTTAATCTACCTTACCACTCTTGTGGCTCAGCTAGTAAAGAATCCACCTGCAGTATAGGAGGCCTGGGTTCGATCCCTGGGTTGGGAAGATCCCCTGGAGAAGGGAAAGGCTACCCACTCCAGTATTCTGGCCTGGAGAATTCCATGGACTGTATGGTCCATGGGGTTGCAAAGAGTCCGACACGACTGAGTGACTTTCACTTTCACCACATCAAAAGATAAAAAAAGAAAAGGCATGGTAGCTGGTAATAGACACAGGATTTCTTTGGGGCACAACAAAAAATGTTCTAAAATTAAATTGTGGTATGGTTCCATCATTTTTTGAATATACTGAAAGCTTGAATGATATAATTTAAAGAGATGAATGGTATGGTATGTGAATTATGTCTCAATAAAGCTGCTTTAAAATAAGAAGACAAGGTGTCTATCATCTGTTCAACATTGTCCTGATGACCTTAGGTAGTGTAATAAAACAAGAAAGGAGGGAAGGAGGGAAGGAAAGAACCAACGGAGGGAAGGAGAGAAGAAAGAAAGAGGGGAGGAGGGTGGGTGGGAGGTAGAGAGAGAAAGATGGATGGAGAGAGGGAGGGAGGGCAGGAAGGAGGGATAAAGTGATGGAGGGATGGACGGAAGAGGGAGTTAGGTTAGAAAAAGAAACAAGACTGACAATAGCAACATAGGATAGCTCCCCAAAATCTGAGTTACTGGAACTTACTAAAAGTTCTGTCACTCAGTAGTGTCCGACTCTGTGCGGCCCCATGGACTATACAGTTGATGGAAGTCTCCAGGACCTCATACTGGAGTGGGTAGCCTATCCCTTCTCCAGCAAATCTTCCCAACCCAGGAATCGAACCGGGGTCTCCTGCATTGCAGGACGATTCTTTACCAACGGAACTATCAAGGAAGCCGCTTATAACAAAGCCACTAATACATCAAATCAGTATTCAAAAGTTAATTGCATTTCTATGTATCTTCAACAACACTTAGAAAATACAATTTTTTTAAAGATGATAAAAAATAGTTTTGTTAAAGGTGAAAGTGAAGTTGCTCAGTCGTTTCCGACTCTTTTGAACCCCATGGACTATAGCCCGCCAGGCTCCTCCATCCATGGGATTTTCCAGGCAAGAATACTGGAGTGGGTAGCCATTTCCTTCTCCACGAGGTCTTCCTGACCCAGGGATCGAACCCAGATTTCCCACATTGAGGGCAGACTCTTTACCGCCTGAGCCACCAGGGAATCCCTAAGGCTGACTTAGGAGTGGGATCAGCATTATAATATTCTCCAAAGATGTGGAGTACTAGGAATAAATTTAACAAAAGATACGCAAAGTCTTCATGAAAAAATTATAAAATTCTATTGAAAGACATGACTGAAGAGCTAAATAAATGGAGAGACATACCATGTTCATGAGTGAAGAACCCAATATTTCAAAGACATCGATGCTTCCCAAATTGATTTACAGCTGTGATGTAATTCCATTCAAAATACTGCAGTGTACATATGGAAGCTGAGAAGCTGATTCTAAATTGCTTACAGAAAACCAAAGGCCCCAAATGGGCAAGACATTCCAGACGTTAAGAGTGAAGGGACTTGATGTATCACACAACAAGAATTATTATAAAACTGCAGAAAGTAACACTGCATTCAAGAGTGGACCAGGTTACTCAAGTTCACACAATCTGAGTACCTTCTAAAGAAAATAATGGACGATTACAAATTTTGATTCAAGGATCCATACCAGTGAAGGGTGCTGAAGGTTAAACTTCTTCACGGTGAACTCACATCCACCTGCGTGGCAATAACATTGGAATAAACAAGTCTACCAACAGAGCAAATTCAAGAGCCCAGAAAGAGGCCAACTCACATAAATGGATGCTGCATTTAAGACTGAGATAGAATTACAGATAAGTTGAGAAACGATGGGCTTTTCTGATGCTAGAACAATTTGATATCATTTTGGAGCCTTCCTCACATCACCCTTCAAAATTAATTCCAAATCAAGGTCAATTAAAAACTTAAATGCAGGAGGCAAACTTACGAAATATATAAAGGAAAATACTGAAAAATATCTTTATGATCTCAGGGTAAAGAAGATTTCTTAAGACATACAAGGTACAAACTACAGAGAAAAAAGATGTTTTATTTGAAGTTAATTTGAAAGATTAGATTAAGAACAGTTTGCACCAAGAGACAGTATAAAGAGGAGGAAAAGACAAAATATTTTGTAAAATATAGTACATCTAGAAACGGTGCTAAGTGGAATAAACATTTGTTATCTAGAAAATTCACTCATGCAGAAAGACTTGAACACCCATGATGATAGATGAAGTATTATAATAGACCATATTAAAAACTGACTTATTGGAAAAGATCCTGATGCTGGGAAATATTGAAAGCAGGAGAAGGGGATGACAGAGGATGAGACTGTTGGATGCATCATCGACTCAATGGACATGAGTTTGAGCAAACTCCGGGACATAGTGGAGGACAGGGAAGCCTGGTGTGCTGCATTCCATGGGGTTTCAGAGAGTTGGACCTGGCTGAGTGACTAAGCAACAAATATTTTAAATAATTATGCATAGATGTTTCATATTTTCTTTTCATACCTAATGAGAGCACCTCCACTTTAGAGAACACTTCTCAAAAAAAAAAAAAAAAAAAGACCTAATGAAATTACTTGGATTGTTAATAACTCACTAATCTAGATTTCCTAATCCTACTTTCCTCTTACAGTCCTTCACTCAGCCCCAAAGTCAATTTTGAAAATTATTTTTAGAAAGGAAATTTTTAGAAGTTTAAAGTCATGAAACTCTTACTCAAGAAAAATTAAATCATGGGGAAAGTTTCAGTGGTATAGCTGAGTAACTGCAAGCTCCATGCAGAAAATTGGGGTGAACAAGAAGGCAGAACAGGGTCCCACACTCAGAAGCTTGTAGTCTAGCGAGGGAGACAGTCATTAATTCAAGAATCACTCAGATCGAAATTCAACTATGATGGAGATAAGTGCTATTGATACCTGGGTTGTGCAAGTGTGAAATAGAAATGGTCTGGTTGGTGATGACAGAGCTGAGCTATGAGAAAAGAATAGGCAAGATCCAGGCAAGTCTGCTGGGAGAAGGAGCAAGAGGTAATAGGAAGAAAATTCCAGGCAGAGGGACCAGCTAGTGCCAGAGGCCCTATAGCAGAAATTGCACAGAGTTTGTAGTTTAAAATCACAACAAAAGTAAAAGTAAAGTCACAATAACAAATAAGTAAACAGTAGCTTGCTTGGGTGAGAAAACAGTGCATTGTTATTGAATAAGTAACAGCGGTTTCTTATCCAGACTTCAGTCATCATAACTAACCTTTTTATATGACTGACAACACCTACCCTACCTACTTTCTGATTTCAATTCAGCAAACCATACCAGATAAAAGAAAGCCAACTGGTGTATGCATGTATCATAAAAAGTCGTGCCCAACACTTTGAGACTCCATGGACTGTAGGCTTCCAGACTCTTCTGTCCTTGGGATTTCTCAGGCAAGAATCCTGGAGTGTGTTGCCATTTCCTCCTCCCAAAGATCTTCCTGACCCAGGGATCAACCCTGAGGCATCTCCTACATTGGCAGGCAGATGCTTCGCCACTGCACCACCTGCGAAGCCCAATGGGTGGGAGAATTGCTGTAATATTCTTTGCAAAGGCAAGAAGGCATGGGGTCTGGTGTACACATAGGTGGACTGGCCTTAAATAGGAACTTTCAGAGTTGAGCTAAGGTAAGTAGAATATGTGGGTGCAAAATCCCGGTAGTGTTTATTGTGGTCAGGCTGTGGAAGTATACTTTCCTTGTTCTCAGTGAAGGAGGAAATGCAATCATCAACTGAAAGATGCAGTCAGAGGAGGAGGTGTTGCAGGTTTAAGGACAGACAGGTATCGAATATTATTTTAGGAAAGTAGATGGGCAGATGGACCAGGGAGATATGTTGCCGGGGAGCCTGAACCTCACTTTCAGGTTCATAGCTTTGAACCAGTCAGCATAACTGTGTTTTCCTTTTGCCATGTTCTTCCATATAGAGTGATGTCTATCCTGACCATACTTTCATATTTTTTAAAAAATGTGAAGCAGGACGTATATACAGAAAAGAACACAAGACATTTTTATGGAACCATCCAGTTCAAGAAATAGAACGTTACTAGCATCACAGAAACCGTGTCCCCTTCTAGACTGTAATCCTTTCCTCCTCACTGTAAGTAATCACTATGCTGGTTTATGATAATCATTTCACTGCCTTTCTCCTATGTCTTATCACCTGTGTATGGATTCCAAAACAATACGATTTGCTTTTCCTCTTTTTGAATTGCATTTTTTGGTCATAGCTCTTTTTCTTACAATTTTTTCGTGAAATTAATCCATTTCGTTGCATGTATATGTAGTTCATTCATTGTGATTTCATTGTGCGTGCGTGCATACTAAGTCATTTCAGTCGTGTCTGACTCCATGTGACCCCATGGGCTATAGCCCATCAGACTCCTCTGTCCAGAGTGCAGTGGGTTGTCACGCCCTCCTCCATGGGGTCTTCCCGACCCAGGGATCAAACCTGCGTCTCTTATGTCCTACCTTGGCGGAAGAGTTCTTTACCACTAGCACCACCTGGAAAGCCCATCATTTCACTGTATAACTGTATCTCTCCATTTTACTATTAAAAATAAATAAATAAATAAATTCTTCCCCAAAAAAACAGCTGTTGAAGAAAGAAAATGTAATCATGTTCCTTGGCTCTGAAGAGTGAGATATTCAAATATTACTCATAATAAATCACCACTGTGCAATGGCAGCCCACTCCAGTACTCTTGCCTGGAAAATCCCATGGGCAGAGGAGCCTGGTAGGCTGCTGTCCATGGGGTCGCAAAGAGTCGGACATGACTGAGTGACTTCACTTTCACTTTTAGCTTTCCTGCATTGGAGAAGGAAATGGCAACCCGCTCCAGTGTTCTTGCCTGGAGAATCCCAGGGACAGGGGAGTGTGGTGGGCTGCCGTCTATGGGGTTGCACAGAGTCGGACACGACTGAAGTGACTTAGCAGTAGCAGCCATAACTAAAAAATAATTCTTTGAAGCATGGAGGAGGAAGGAATGGAGAGTAGAATGTGAGAGGTAGATGATCATAATAAACGATAGATAATGTCTAGAGTTGAGGTGGTGCGGTGGGAAACAATCTGCCTGCAGACACAGGAGACTCAGATTTGATCCCTGGGTCAGGAAGATCTCCTGGAGGAGGAAATGGCAACCCACTCTAGTATTCTTGTGGGGGAATTAAGGACACAGAAACCTGGAAGTCTACAGTCCATGAGGTTGCAAAGAGTCGGACACAGCTGAGCACATACGCACACACAGTTGAAAAACCAGTGAATAACTCTTCAAAGAAGCAGCTAAAAATGTTCAAAGTGGTTGCCTCTGTGAGATGGGCTGAGGGGTGGTTGTGAGTGGACAGCAGTTTTTTTTTCAGGGATTTATTTTCATCAGGTCCATATACGTACTTCTTTGATTTTTTTTATCTTTCTATTTTATATTGGAGTATAGCCGATTAACAATGTGATGGTTCCCGGTGCACAGCAGAGCAACTCAGTCATACATATGCATGCATCCATTCTCCCGCAAACGCCCCTCCCATCCAGCCTGCGCATAGCATTGAGCAGAGTTCCCTGTGCTATGCAATAGGTCCTTGTTGGATATCCATTTTAAATATAGCAGTGTGTATATCAGTTCAGTTCAGTCTTTCAGTCGTGTCTGACTCTTTGCGACCCCATGGACTGCAGCCCGCCAGGAGTTTGCTCAAACTCATGTCCATCGAGTCAGTGATGCCATCCAACCATCTCATCCTCTGTCGTCCCCTTCTTCTCCTGCCTTCAATCTTTCCCAGCATCAGGGTCTTTTCCAACAAGTCAGTTCTTTGCATCAGGTGGCCACAAAGTATTGCAGCTGCAGCTTCAGTCCTTCCAGTGAATATTCAAGACTGATTTCCTTTAGGATGGACTGGTTGGATCTCCTTGCAGTCCAAGGGACTCCCGAGAGTTTTCTCCAACACCACAGTTCAAAAGCATCCATTCTTCCGCGTTTAGCTTTCTTTTTAGTCAAACTCTCACACATGACTACTGGAAAAACCATAGCTTTGACTAGATGGACATTTGTTGGCAAATTAATGTCTCTGCTTCTTAATATGCTATCTGGGTTGGTCATAGCTTTTCTTCCAAGGAGCAAGCGTCTTTTAATTTCATGGCTGCAATCACCATCTGCATTGATTTTGAAGCCCAAGAAAATGAAGTCTGTCACTGTTTCCATTGTTTCCCCATCTATATGCCAAGAAGTGATTGAACTGGATGACACAATCTTCGTTTTTTAAATGTTGAGTTTTAAGCCAACTTTTTCATTCTCCTCTTTCACTTTCATCCAGAGGCTCTTTAGTTCCTCTTCACTTTCTGCCATAAGAGTGGTGTCATTTGCATATCTGAGGTTATTGATATTTCTCCCAGCAATCTTGATTCCAGCATGTGCTTCATCCAATATGGCATTTCTCATGATGTACTCTGCATATAATTTAAATAAGCAGGGTGACAATATACAGCCTTGAAGTACTCCTTTACCTATTTGAAACCAGTCTGTTGTTCCATGTCCGATTCTAACTGTTGCTTCCTGACCTGCATACAGATTTCTCAAGAGGCAAGTCAGGCGGTCTGGTTTTCCCATCTCTTGAAGAATTTTCCAGTTAGTTATGATCTACACAGTCAAAGCCTTTGGCATAGTCAATAAAGCAGAAGCAGATGTTTTTCTGGAATTCTCTTACTTTTTCTATGATCCAGCGGATGTTGGCAATATGTTCTCTGGTTCCTCTGCCTTTCCAAATCCAGCTTGAACATCTGGAAGTTCACAGTTCATGTTCTGTTGAAGCCTGACTTGGAGAATTTTGCGCATTACTTTGCTAGCATGTGAGATGAGTGCAGTTGTGTGATAGTATGAACATTCTTTGGCATTGCCCTTCTTTGGGATTGGAATGAAAACTGACCTTTTCCAGTCTTNAATATGTTCTCTGGTTCCTCTGCCTTTCCAAATCCAGCTTGAACATCTGGAAGTTCACAGTTCATGTTCTGTTGAAGCCTGACTTGGAGAATTTTGCGCATTACTTTGCTAGCATGTGAGATGAGTGCAGTTGTGTGATAGTATGAACATTCTTTGGCATCGCCCTTCTTTGGGATTGGAATGAAAACTGACCTTTTCCAGTCTTATGGCCACTGTTAAATTTTCAAATTTGCTAGCATATTGAGTGCAGCACTTTCACAGCATCAGCTTTTAGGATTTGAAATAGCTCAACTGGAATTCCATC
>SJYX01008778.1:289463-318545 GCA_006410675.1 Oreotragus oreotragus | reverse complement strand
AAAAAAAAAAAAAAAAACAACTATGAAAGACATCAGTTCTGCAGGGAGAGAAACTGATCACTTTTCAACATGTCGGTGCTTACTGACAGCTGGGACCACGGGGCCAAAAGAGGCTAAGTGGTCAAAGGCTCGAGAGATGCAGCTGTAGGGACATTAGGCTGAGAGGTGTTGGTTGAAACCTCGGGATTACAGCACATGGCTTGGAGAGGTCTGCGATGGGTCCCCAGATAGGAGCCCAGGAGAGGAGGAGACCATAGCGAGAGGGAGGGCAGGGGAGACAACAGGCAGGAAGCGAAAAAGAGAAATCCATACATACAGGTTTCCAACAGGTGGCGCTAGGAGTAAAGAGCCTGCCTGCCAATGCCGGAGATATAGGAGATGTGGGTTAAATGCCTGGCTCAGCAAGATCCCCTGGAGGAGGCAATGGCACCCCACTCCAGAACTCTTGCCTGGAAAATCCCATGGACAGAGGAGCCTGGTAGGCTGCGGTCCATGGGGTCGCTAAGAGTCGGACACGACTGAGTGACTTCACTTTCACTTTTCACTTTCACGCATTGAAGGAAAAGGCAACCGACTGCAGTGTTCTTGCCTGGAGGATCCCTGGGATGGGGGAGCCTGGGGGGCTACGGTCCATAGGGTCACACAAAGTCGGACATGATTGAAGTGTCCTGGCACGTAGGCACACGTGTAACTAAGTCATTTAAGCATTCACTATAAAATGTTCAGAAATCTCAAAGTTTCAAGAATCACTTCTCACAAACAGGCAGAACTGTTTTCATTAATATAGTCTTGGGGGAAGTGCTTTAATGGTGAAATTACTACATAATCCATTCAAACACAACTTCAGAAAACCCTGGGTCCCTGACTATTGTTAAGAAGGGGAACCAAAGAAGTATTCCCCACCCTCCAAGAGTTTATTGTACTGCAGGCCCAGACACCCCAAGATGAGACATTTAGATGATGTGGTAGAGGCGACAGCTTTGCTTTATAGAACAGAGAAGGAAAAACAAAGCTGAATTTTCAGATTTGCACTTTCAATTAGATCCCAGTGGAAAGTGAAAGATGACAACAGGAACAACAATGACTAAATTATGACACATCCTTTAATGTCCTTTAAACGGTGTATATGTTTTTAAAGCACAAAAAGTCATTCACTGCAGAATTATTCATAAGAAGAATCTCTCTGCTGTATTACTGCCATACACTAACGTGCCACTTCAGTGCCTTAAGGACATGCATCTTAATTTTTTTCTTTAGTTGGAAAAAATGTATGGCTACATTAAGTATTTGGTATATACCTGCCAAATAAAAATGGAAAGAACACTTTCCCTTAATTAGAGGTTATCGTCCAACAGATAATCAAGAAGAGAGTAATGTCTTACATTCCCATAATCTCTGTGGTTTATTAGTATGGGTTTTTGAAATTAACCCCAGTTTCAAGGAAATTTTTTTGCAGAATCTTTAACAGAAACATACACACAAACACATGTCTTCTTTTCCATGGAAGTTGAGGCTGTTTGCCCCAACAGCCAAAAAAAAAAACCCAAGAGATATCAAAGGCTCTGACACCCTCCCTAAAACCATAGCTAGAGCTTTACCACTAGAACCTCCCATCCGCTGTATCTATAAGCACGTACCTAACATCAGCAAGCATACTTCTCAGCTTGACCTTTACCAAGAAAAGAAAGTGACTAAATAAGATGCTCACTTCTAGTTCATTTGGGCTAGTAGGAGAAACGTCCTAGTCCTCCCTTCTCTCCAAATAATAAGTTTTGTGGTCTGAACAACAGCCATCAAACATTAAACTCAGTAGCTAACAGTTCAGTTCAGTTCAGTTCAGTTCAGTTCAGTCGCTCAGTCGTGTCCGACTCCTTGCGACCCCATGAATCGCAGCACGCCAGGCCTCCCTGTCCATCACCATCTCCTGGAGTTCACTCAGACTCACATCCATCGAGTCAGTGATGCCATCCAGCCATCTCACCCTCGGTCGTCCCCTTCTCTTCCTGCCCCCAACCCCTCCCAGCATCAGAGTCTTTTCCAATGAGTCAGCTCTTCACATGAGGTGGCCAAAGTACTGGAGTTTCAGCTACAGCATCATTCCCTCCAAAGAAATCCCAGGGCTGATCTCCTTCAGAATGGACTGGTTGGATCTCCTTGCAGTCCAAGGGACTCTCAGGAGCTAACAGTAATGAGGGGCAAAAAAAGCCCAAGTCTGTGCTTTTCCTCTTCTCATCTTTTAGGACAAAGTACGATACCTTAATAAACCTGAGATCAACAGTGCAGAGGTAAACACTGCCAGAGTTCATTTGATTATAGAATGGGACTTCCCCAAGAAATGCTCAGCTATGGAAAGGGTTGCCACGTCCTGAGAGAAGCAGGATGTTTAAAGGTGAAGAACATGTCTGAGCTTCATAGGTAGGCAGATGTGACTTTCGGTTTTCACATCCTCCCAGTCTACGGTCAGATAACAACTTAAATCTCATGTTCTTCATTTCCAACATGGGAACAGTTACCCCAGTGACCCTGGGTCAAACATTCTTTTAGAATCCTTACACATGTAATCCTCACAGAATCCTCAAAACAACCCTAAAAGATAGGTACTGCATGCGTGCTAAGTCACTCAGTCGTGTCCAACTTTTTGCAACCCCATGGACTGTAACCCGCCAGGCTCCTCTGTCCATGGGATTCTCCAGGCAAGAATACTGGAGNAATCCTTACACATGTAATCCTCACAGAATCCTCAAAACAACCCTAAAAGATAGGTACTGCATGCGTGCTAAGTCACTCAGTCGTGTCCAACTTTTTGCAACCCCATGGACTGTAACCCGCCAGGCTCCTCTGTCCATGGGATTCTCCAGGCAAGAATACTGGAGTGGGTTGCCATGCTCTCCTTCCAGGGGATCTTCCCGACTCAGGGATAGAACCTGAGTCTCTTATATCTCCTGCACTGGGAGGCAGGTCCTTTACCACTAGTGCTACCTGGGAAGCCCCCAAAGATAGGTACTATGACATTCCTTTTACCAATGAGATGAGAAAACTAGGGCACAAAGTGATTAAATAACTTGCCCAAAGTCAAACGGCAAACAAATATGGAGCTTGGATTCAGACAATCTTGCTCCAGAATGTGTGCCTTTAATTGCTATACCATTGCTCTAATATAAGACTATTCAAACATTAAATGAAATAATGTACACAGCACATGAACTGACAGTCATTCCAAAAAATGGTAACTATAACTATAGTTAATTACTGATGGAAAAATAATAACAGAAAAATAATAACAATATTTTATTATATAGAATATTATACAGTCTATATAATTATATTGTTGTTCTTAAGCTGAATGTATTAGACATGCTTGAACAGAAGCTGGAGGTGTCTACCAAATGATCACAAGGATTCTTTTCCATTCTGTGAGATTATTCCATGGTGGGTCAGTCTGGTTCTTTGAACTTTATGCTATCTTATGATATGCTTCCCCTGGACTAGGTCCCCCAATCCCACTGCCACCCACCTACCAAAAGAAAATATAGATGACTTTGAATATTCTGGAAACCACATCGGCAAGAAGCAGACTACTGAAAATGGAAGACTTGGGCTACTGTTTAAATTTTCAAGATGCAGCCTCAGCTGTCAATACCAACATCTGCTGGATTCTGAAGTTGCAGCTCCATTTGGAGACTGCCCAACAGGAAGAGTTAGAGTTCTTTATTTCTTTTCTAGTATTGCATAAGGCAAGACAGACATCTCTGTGAGCTGCTGTCTCTCAGTACAAGTCACCAGGGATAGGATCTCTGAAAGCCAGAGAGTAATGTCAGCAACAGTACAATTTCTCCAACAAAACTGCCTCATTACAGATTTCCTTCTTGGCACAACTTGTACTTTTAAAAATAGTAGCCCAATTTCACAAGCAAGTTGGAACCTACGGATTCTGACTTCTAAAATACTGCATTCCTTCTGTTGTTAGTAATGCTCAAAGTATGTCTCTTAAAATTGTTTGCCATGCTCTCCTTTAAACAGGGCTAATGACTTTCTTCCTGAGACAAAACCGTGAGAATCAGAAGCCCTGGAGAATGAGAGAATCATTATTTTACTGACATGTTTAATAATGAACTTAGAGTGGTTCCCATTTTCCCCATCAGTGCCTCTCCCCTTGGTGATCTTAATGTTCATGCTTTGAAAGATGTTGAAGCTGGACCATCCTTAAATTTAAAAGAATTTTCATATTATAAAATTTTCCTCACAGTGACCACATGGTTCAATTATCAAAAACTACATTTAAGGAGAAAATCCAAAGTTAGTTATTGATTTATATGCTAGGCTTGGACAGACTTTTTTTTGTGCTAAAAACATAAATGTCAAAAGTATATATATGTCATTTCTCAATTATTAAATTGTGGAATTATGGTCTCCTGCAATGCTTAAATACAGACAACTGAAGTATTCAGTAAAAGAATTAAATGAATTCATGTTCATAGTAATAATAATTTTAAAGGTTATTTAAGGGAAAAGTCCAAAATATTTAATTTTCATTGTTTTCCTATTGTCCAGCTTTCAATGTCAGAAATCAACTATAACGAAGCTTAAATTATTTTTCCATCACACAGGCACGTATGAGCAGACATGTACAGGTGTCTGGAGTCCATTTATGGTGGGGACGAGTCAGAACTGGAACTCAGGTGTACTTTGGTCTGGTTGTGATGATGCTATAAGGTCAGTCTTGATACTTGGTCCAACCCATTTGCCTCATTGTGACTTAACTTGAACCGGATAATCTCACAGGTTCCTTGTCATTCCATAACCATTCTCATTCTTTCCTCCTCATTCTTCTCCTTAATTAATGGAATAAATTTCTACTGGAAACAGACTCACTTTCAGTTTCCACTAGCTATGATTTCTCTTTCACTGAAGAGTTATTTCCTAAAAAAAATAAAAATAAGACTAACCCAAGAGGCAGATTCTTCTGTTCTGTTGACACCTGTTTCAGTGGCTTTGACAAGTTCATTTGGCAAGCAATCAACTCTTGCTCAATAAATATAGAGAAAAAGGTAACCAGAGGCAGGGAATAAGAAACAAAGGAAGACAAAGAGCAAGAAGGAAGGAAGACTAACAGAGAAAGTATGTTGCTAAGAAAGATGACTTGAGGATAAGTTACTAGGCGAGGTCATCCTCACTCTTTATCCCACACAAGCCTCTTAACACCATTGAAAGTATGTATAGCTATCTCCACGTCAGAGATTGGAAAATAGCAGCTCAGAGAGGTCAAAAACCTTGGGAAAAGTTGGACAGAATGTGGCTAGCTCAGGTGGGATCTCATCTACATTGTGTCTGAAGCCTGGACCCATTCTCTCCAGGGGAAGGGAAGGAAGTAACGCCTACAGAGTGGAACAGCAGTACTTGCTGCAAGTCATACATTGTAAGACGGTTCATTCCATCATCTTTACAACAATCATGTGGTAAGCAGTTAAGCACTATTCACCTCATTTCTTTTAATGTTTATTTTGTGGGGGGGCTCTTCTGGGACTTTCGTTGCTGCGCAGACTTTTCTTTTAGTATCGGAGAACACGAGCTACTCTCTAGCTGCAGTGTGCGAGCTTCTCATTGTTAAGGCTTCTCTTAGCGCAGAACATGGGCTCCAGGGCATGTGGGCTTCAGCAGTTGCAGCTCCTGGGCTCTAGAGCTGTGAGGCTCAATAGTGGTGGCACACGGGCTTAGTTGCTCTGCGGCATAGTCCCAGATCAGGGACGGAATCCGTGTCTCCTGCATTCGCAGGCAGATTCTTTACCACTGAGCCACCTGGAAAGCCCCTCACCTCATTTTCCAAATGAGAAAAGGTGGGCCCGGAGAGGCTGATTTGCTCAAGATGGTAACAGCTGGGAGGTGGCAGAGCTGAGGTTTAAACTCAGAACATTCCAACTCCAAAGCGAGTTTTCAGGCTGCATTTCTTACAGAAAAGATCACAAAATTACAGCACAGAAAGCTTCAGCCTACACAGCAGAGGCATAAAAGCACTGCCTCTGAGTCCAGCCTGCAGTAGTTTCTTCCTGCTAGTCCTCTGGAGAGCGCTGGCAACAGCAGCCACATTTCTTTAGGAGCTGCCATCAGTACTCAAGGCAAAAACTATATAAAGTGACTCCTGCACAGAACTGCCATCAGGATTTCACACTTATCAGTCGTTCAGGCAACCAAACCTTTAAGTAACAATGGTCTGATCAGCTAGCTCCTTAAAGACCCCACATTCCAAGAAAATGTCTCAATCTGACAACTTTCCCAGTAGCAGGCACTCTTAATTATTGAGCCAGGAAAAAAAATAGCTACAAAAATATGGAAGAAATGCATTGTATCACTAACAAGGCTGGAAACAATTTCTTACCTGTTCTAAAGTAAAGAAGTTTCAGGAGGAATGGCTATATTATGGCTTAATAATATTATTCTACAGACAACACGATTAAACCCAGGGCCCTTTTTGTCGATGCGGCAATAGGAAACAAAGCCTGTCCAGAGAGCTATAAAAACTTCACATTCTGCACACATATTTTGCCCCTAAGGAACATGGCTTTCACCTTTTGCTATGAATCTGGGGACTTTAAAATTTTTCTCTACCAATGTAAATGCATGCTCTGAAGTCCCTGGTCTTTTAATTATAGAAGTAGAAAAGCATATTCATTTTAAGTGACCCTAAAAACCCCAAATAATTTTTTCCCCAGACATCAATAAGGGAAGCAACAAAAGATGCTGTTCCAGGGAAGTAATATCTGTAAACTAAAAACCTAGACTCAGATTTTATAGAAAGAGGATGAATGGATGGATTCAAATTTTAACTCAACATTTCAGAAATCATTAGTTTAAAAGTTTATAACTGGGGAAAAACAAAGCAAGAGTGCATACATGTTTAAATTCCACTGTTTCCCAGTGGTATCCTAGTCATTTCCTCTGAAAAGAAAGATGAACAGGAAAGCCACTATCTACAGAAGGAAATTGCAAGCAATAAATGTTGCAGGCACTGTTTGAGGATACCAGGTAGTCAGCCACCTATATAGTCAAACCTATGGTTTTTCCAGGTGTCATACACGGATGTGAGAGTTGGATCATAAAGTAGGCTGAACACCGAAAAATTGATACTTTCAGATTGCGGTGCTATAGAAAACTCTTGAGAGGCTCTTGGATAGTAAGGAGATCAAACTAGTCAATCCTAAAGGAAATCAACCCTGAATAATCATTGGAAGAAACTGATGCTAATGCTCCAATACTTTGGCCACATAAGGAGAAGCACCAACTCACTGGAAAAGACCCTGATGCTGGGAAAGATTGAGGGCAGGAGGAGAAAGGGGAGACAGAGGATGAGATGGTTGGGTGGCATCACCGACTCAATGGACATGAATTTGAGCAAACTCCAGGACATAGTGAAGGACAGGGACGCCTGTTGTGCTGCAGTCCACGGGGTCGCAAAGAGTCAGACATGAAAGCAACTGAACAACAACAGCCATTTAAGAAAGGGAGGAGGTAACCTCCTCTGTCCATGGGATTTTTGCAGGCAAGAGTACTGGAGTGGGGTGCCATTGCCTTCTCAAGCTAGGTGAGTCCAGTGAGCAAAGATGCAAATACCTCCAGTGATCAACTCAGCCCCACAAAGGCAGCAACAGAAACCACCACCAGGACTATGCAGACTGGTCCAGAGACAAAGGGCCAAGTGAGCTGGACACCTCACCAGGCACCTGCTCTTGCTGACCCAATATTCCAGTGCCTCAGATTCCTGCAGTCCCTCTCTGCTGGCCCTTTGTCAGTTGGGGAATCCCCACAGCAGCAGACATAACTCCTCTAAAAATAACCAGACCCCAGCAATTGGTTCTAGCAGCCTTCTGGTCTAACTTTGGCCCCACACTGCAGACCTTTATCACAAACTGTTGACAATGTAATCCCAGTTGGGTACAGAGGTTGCTGCCATTGACCCCTTGGATGGCCCAGCCATGGGATTTCTTCTTGTCCTTTCTTGAGAATGGTGATCTGGCCAAAAACTGAAGCCCTTACCACAAAGAGCAGCTAGGAAGTTCAGAAGGTAGGGCTGACTTTCTAGGCTTCAGTGATTACAATATCTGAAATCACAGGATGCACTAAATAGCACTATACACTGAAACCTCCTATTGATTTGTGAGAAAACATAAGAAAACTACATAATTTTGTAGTATGAATTCATACAGTGTACACAAATTCCATTTGCATGGCTGCATAGTATTCAATCATATAAATAACACCCCCTCAATACTAAGCATTCTACTATTAAAAACTTTTAAGGCAGCAATGAGCTTACATGACTGTGTGTACACAGTGTGCAAATGTGATGAACATGTGCACAAATACACGTGCTTCAGTACAGTTCAGTTGCTCAGTCATGTCCGACTCTTTGTGACCCCATGAATCGCAGCACGCCAGGCCTCCCTGTCCATCACCAACTCGCGGAGTTCACTCAGACTCACGTCGATCGAGTCTGTGATGCCATACAGCCATCTCATCCTCGGTCGTCCCCTTCTCCTCCTGCCTCCAATCCCTCCCAGCATCAGAGTCCTTTCCAATGAATCAACTCTTCGCATGAGGTGGCCAAAGTACTGGAGTTTCAGCTTTAGCATCAGTCCTTCCAAAGAAATCCCAGGGCTGATCTCCTTCCGAATGGACTGGTTGGATCTCCTTGCAGTCCAAGGGACTCTCAAGAGTCTTCTCCAACACCACCGTTCAAAAGCATCGATTTTTCGGCGCTCAGTTTTCTTCACAGTCCAATTCTCACATCCATACATGACCACAGGAAAAACCATAGCCTTGACTAGCCTTAGTCGGCAAAGTAATGTCTCTGCTTTTGAATATGCTATCTAGGTTGGTCATAACTTTTCTTCCAAGGAGTAAGCGTCTTCTAATTTCATGGCTGCAATCACCATCTGCAGTGATTTTAGAGCCCAAAAAAATAAAGTCTGACACTGTTTCCACTGTTTCCCATCTATTTCCCATTAAGTGATGGGACCAGATACCATGATCTTCGTTTTCTGAATGTTGAGTTTTAAGCCAACTTTTTCGCTCTCCACTTTCACTTTCATCAAGAGGCTTTTGAGGTACTCTTCACTTTCTGCCATAAGGGTGGTGTCACCTGCATATCTGAGGTTATGGATATTTCTCCTGGCAATCTTGATTCCAGCTTGTGTTTCTTCCAGTCCGGCACTTCTCATGATGTACTCTGCATAGAAGTTAAATAAGCAGGGAGACAATATACAGCCTTGACGTACTCCTTTTTCTATTTGGAACCAGTCTGTTGTTCCATGTCNTGAAGATCTTTTCTGTACAGTTCTTCTGTGTATTCTTGCCACCTCTTCTTAATATCTTCTGCTTCTGTTAGGTCCATACCATTTCTGTCCTTTATTGAGCCCATCTTTGCATGAAATGTTCCCTTGGTATCTCTAATTTTCTTGAAGAGATCTCTAGTCTTTCCCATTCTGTTGTTTTCCTCTATCTCTTTGCATTGATTGCTGAAGAAGGCTTTCTTATCTCTTCTTGCTATTCTGTGGAACTCTGCATTCAGATGCTTATATCTTGCCTTTTCTCCTTTGCTTTTTGCTTCTCTTCTTTTCACAGCTATTTGTAAGGCCTCCCCAGATAGCCATTTTGCTTTTTTGCATTTCTTTTCCATGGGGATGGTCTTGATCCCTGTCTCCTGTACAATGTCACAAACCTCCGTCCATAGTTCATCAGGCACTCTATCAGATCTAGGCCCTTAAATCTATTGCTCACTTCCACTGTATAATCATAAGGGATTTTATTTAGATCATACCTGAATGGTCTAGTGGTTTTCCCTACTTTCTTCAATTTGAGTCTGAATTTGGTAATAAGGAGTTCATGATCTGAGCCACAGTCAGCTCCTGGTCTTATTTTTGTCGACTGTATAGAGCTTCTCCATATTTGGCTGTGAAAAATATAATCAATCTGATTTCGGTGTTGACCATCTGGGGATGTCCATGAGTCTTCTCTTGTGTTGTTGGAAGAGAGTGTTTGCTATGACCAGTGCATTTTCTTGGCAAAATTCTATTAGTCTTTGCCCTGCTTCATTCCGCATTCCAAGGCCAAATCTGCCTGTTACTCCAGGTGTTTCCCGACTTTCTACTTTTCCATTCCAGTCCCCTACAATGAAATGGACATCTTTTTGGGGTGTTAGTTCTAAAAGATCTTGTAGGTCTTCATAAAATTGTTCAACTTCAGCTTCTTCAGTGTTACTGGTTGGGGCATAGACTTGGATAACTGTGATATTGAATGGTTTGCCTTGGAGACGAACAGAGATCATTCTGTCGTTTTTGAGATTGCATCCAAGTACTGCATTTCGGACTCTTTTGTTGACCATGATGGCTACTCCATTTCTTCCAAAGGATACCTGCCCGTAGTAGTAGACATAATGGTCATCTGAGTTAAATTCACCCATTCTAGTCCATTTTAGTTCCGAGGTCAGGGGCGGCAGCCGAGAGGAGCTACATGTGCTTATCATTGATTAAACGCAAGTGAATTTCAAACGCTCCAGGGTAATAAAGATCATGAATTTTTTGATCATGAATCTTCCTAGCCCATGTTGCTCCTTGATAATATACTTTAGAGCTCTGTACTTTTTCCTTTTTGTGTGTAATGATTGGATGGTCTCGTGTGTGTTCTGCCTTTCTTACATTCAGAGTGCCCCAAGCTAGAACACGGTAGGCTCACAATGATGTGTTTTTTGATAGAAGGAAGGAAGGGAAAGGGGAGCAAGTGAAACATTAATCAATATAAACTAGACGTGAAGTGAAGTGAAGTGAAGTCACTCAGTCGTGTCCGACTCTTTGCGACCCCATGGTACACTGTAGCCTACTAGGCTCTTCTGTCCATGGGATTTTCCAGGTAATAGTCCTGGAGTGGATTGCCATTTCCTTCCTGAACCCGCGTCTCCTGCATTGTAGACAGACACTTTACCATCTGAGCCACCAGGGAATATAAACTAGAGTCTTCCAAAATATCTCATAAAATAGAAAGGTCTTACACAGAACCTTGCAGAGAAAAAAAAAAAAGCATGAAAAAGACAGTTGTTAAAACAGCATTTTAAAGCAACAGAGGCTGTTCTAAATATGCTTGGGAGGGAAAGGGCTTGGTTAGGGTGGAAGCTAGGAGACCAGGAAGCCAGAAACAGTTTCTGGGGTCCTCATGCCACATCCCAGCTGTTCATATTGATACAGCAACCTTTTCCCAAGAGCCTGGCATCTCTATCTGCTACTCCCTTGGGGGAAAGTGTCTGGGTTTGAATCCCTGCCACTTAGCTGTGTGGGCTTAAGGAAACAACACCCTCTCAGTTCCTTGGTTTCCTTTACTTAAAAGTGAGGGTAATATAATACTCACTTCACAGAGTCACCATCAGCATTAAATGAGTCAATATACATAACAACCTTAGAACAGGGTTGGCACATAATGTTCAATAATGTTGTATACTGCTAATACTTTTTTACTATTATTATTGTAATTATCTTTGAAAACTGGCTAAAAGTTTCACTTCTCTCTGAAACTTTTCCTAACTCTCTCTGCCTAGCAACACTGCCCCCATTCCATGACCCCACTTCACTGATTACAGCATGTACATACCACTTTAACGCACTTTATTTCATACTTGACTTCAGCTGTTTAAGGTCAAGGGCCATACTTTACCTGTATTTGAATACCCAGCGCTATAATTTAGGGAATCAACTCTAACACAAAGGCCGCTCATTCGACGTTTGTGTGTCATCTGAGAGCGCGGGGCAAGAGGATGGTTGACCTGGAGGGAAACAAAGCTCCTAGAGAAAAGTATACTTATTTGGTCCGACGTTGCTTTGGTCAATGGGATACATCAGAAGTGATGCTGTACCAGTTTCTGGCCCCAAGACGTGACCAACTGTCTATTAAGTACCCTGGAGGAAGCCAACTACCAGGTGAGAAACCTAGCTATCATGAGACTCCCACGCTGTGAGGATGCCCTGGCTAGCCATTTGGAGGCCCCTTGGAGAGTTGCCCCAGCTTGCCCAGCCCAGGAATCAGCTGTGTAACATGAAGGAGCCTTGGGGCTTCTCCAGTTTTAGCCTCTTACTGACTCCAACTACTGCAGGCCCCCAACCAAGCACCACCCAGCTGAGCCCATCATGCTCAGGGCCATGAGAAATAATGATAAACTGTTGTTTTAAACCACTAGGTTTCAAAGTGATTCATTATACAGCAATAGGTAACCAGAACACTCATTACAGAAGGGTTCAACAAAAATTTATCTGGTCACAGGCATGATGGTGAGATTTAAACACAAAATTAAGGCAGGGATTATACCACCTGTGAGTTCCAATACAGAGGTGTCTCCACAGTCCTCATTTTTATGTATTAGAGCCTAGCAATAAGTGGCACACCTGGAACTAGAATTCAGATTCCCTGACTCCCATGGAGGCTGTAGATAGAGTGTTCCATCTCTAGCTTAATTTGGCTACTGAGCCCTACCTTTCACAAATGAGGACACCCTGAAGCATAATACAATAATGGAGTACCACTATGTACATGTCCTTATATACCCCACACACCATAAATAAAATATATTATTTTAAAAGTTGAAATTTTAAAAATGTTAATTGGAATTTTAAGAATATGGTTCCTCTCCAATGTTATAAAACTCATTTCAAGAATGCCCAACCAAAGCTTATGTTCAGAATCAGTGAGTCACAAACCAACAGCAATACTTTTTTATTTACATAAAAGAACATCTGAAAGAGAAAATTCAGGAATGTAAACATATGTATGTTATATGTTACTTATGGCAAGCATGTGGATCAAATAAAAATTTTTGTGACTTAAAAATAATCATGTGTTGTGGTAATCCTAGATTGGAGCTTGGATTAGATAAAGGACATTGGTAGAAACAATGGTCAATTTCAAATATAGTCTGTAATTTAATTAATAATTCTACTGCAACATTAATTTCTTAGCTTTGACAAATGCACTAGGAATATGTAAAATTCCTATATATGTAATACCTACAGGAGAAGGTATATGAAGGGCATGCTATTACTGAACACTTTCAGCATATCTAAAATTATCCAAAATAGTTTTTAAAAATACAAAAGATCTTATTCTGTACGGGTTAGTTCAGTTCAGTTGCTCAGTCATGTCCAACTCTTTGCGACCCCATGAACCACAGCATGCCAGGCCTCCCTGTCCATCACCAATTCTTGGAGTTTACCCAAACTCATGCCCACTGAGTCAATTATGCCATCCAACCATCTCATCCTCTGTTGTCCCCTTCTCCTTCCGCCCTCAATCTTCCCCAGCATCAGGGTCTTTTCAAATGAGTCAGCTCTTCGCATGAGGTGGCCAAAGTATTGGAGTTTCAGCTTCAACATCAGTCCTTCCAATGAACACTCAGGACTGACCTCCTTTAGCATAGACTGGCTGGATCTCCTTGCAGTCCAAGGGACTCTCAAGAGTCTTCTCCAACACCACAGTTCAAAAGCATCAATTCTCCAGCACTCAGCTTTCTTTATAGTCCAACTCTCACATCCATACAAGACTACTGGAAAAACCATAGCCTTGACTAGACAGACCTGTGTTGACAAAGTAATGTCTCTGCTTTTTAATATGCTATCTAGATTGGTCATAAGTTTCCTTCCAAGGAGTAAGCGTCTTTTAATATCATGGCTGCAATCTGCAGTGATTTCGGAGCCCCCAAAAATAAAGTCAGCCACTGCTTCCACTGTTTCCCCATCTATTTGCCATGAAGCGATGGGACTGGATGCCATGATCTTAGTTTTCTGAATATTGGGCTTTAAGCCAATTTTTTCACTTTCCTCTTTTACTTTCATCAAGAGGCTCTTTAGTTCTTCTTCACTTTCTGCCATAAGGGTGGTGTCATCTACATATCTGAGGTTATTATATAAGACTGCTGCTGCTGCTAAGTCACTTCAGTCGTGTCCGACTCTGTGTGACCCCACAGACAGCAGCCCACCAGGTTCCCTCATCCCTGGGATTCTCCAGGCAAGAATACTGGAGTGGGTTGCCATTTCCTTCTCCAATGCATGAAAGAGAAAAGTGTAAGTGAAGTCGCTCAGTCTGTCCGACTGTTAGCGACCCCATGGACTGCAGCCCACCAGGCTCCTCCGTCCATTGGATTTTCCAGGCAAGAATACTGGGGTGGGGTGCCATTGCCTTCCTAAACAGTAGATATTTTCATATCCTACCAGTAATCATTTAACTTTATTCTTCTTCCTTTCCTGTAATCTATGTTAGTCAAGACTTAGAAAGCCCTCCCAATGCAATTGTTTCATTCAGCTTTATTTGTCACCTTCTGAAACTCTCCAAAATTCTCTTTTTCCTGGCAACATGCAACCTATTAGACAATTTAGAATGCACAACACAGACTAGACTAGTCCCAATTTCCATAAAACCTTCTACCTCCTTTCTTCCTATTTCAATCTAGAAGAACAGGATGACATTTTTATACCACTGGCAGGAAGTCATTATAATGTTATATTTTCTTATTTTATTATCCCTAGAACAAATTACAAATATTAAACAAAGAATGGTAGTAATTATACCACCCCATGTTTTAAAATCACAACTGTAAAAAAAGGCTTTCTATTCCAAATGGTGAGTTAACCTCTTACTTTCATGTCTTCTGATATCCATAATTAAAATGATAGGAAAGGGACTTTCCTGATGGTCTAGTGGTTAAGACTCCATGCTTTTACTGCAGGCAATGTGGGATCAGTACCTGGTCAGGGAAGTAAGATCTCACATGCCATGTGGCATGGCCCCAAAAATAAGAAAGGTACTAATGCAGGAAGGGGAAGTGGGAGGAATTAGGAGGTTGGGATTGACATATATGTACTATTGGCATTATTTATAAAATAGATAACCCCAATGAGAACCTACCGGGAACTCTACTCAATGCTCTGTGGTGACCTAAATGAGAAGGAAACCCAAAAAAGAGGGACATATGTATAAAAATAGCTGATTTACATTGCTGTACAGCAGGAACTAACAACACTGTAAAGTAACTTTATGCCAATAAAAGTTTTAAAAAGTAGAAAAGATAATAGGAAGGTAATGAAAATGGAACATACGGAACCAGCTACAACAAAAATCAGATTGGGGAGGAGGACTATAAATGGAAATTTTCAACAACAAACTTCTAGAAGATAGATTTCAGAGAGCTACTCAGAAGCAACAAAGGAAACCACAGCCTGGAGTATAACCAGGGAGACATCTCTGGGATGGAGGAGCTAGTCAACCTCACAGACGCTCTTTCTGAGGAGCATAGATGTGGGCAGTACCTGGATCTCTATATACAGAACAGGTGTTCCCTTCCCGTCCAACTATCTAAGTAGACTGCCCAGAAAATGGCCAAAACTTGGTATCTCCCTCCAGAAAAAAAAAAAAAAAATGAAGTACTCTATCCTCCTAGAAGAAGTTGTAGCATTTGGGGAATCAAATATCAATAGATTCTGCCCTTTCCTTATGGGTGGGCTAAGCTCAGGGATAATCCTAATTGAGGGACACTCTACAAAGTACATGACAAATGCATTACTCATAACTGTCATGGTCGTCAAAACCATGAAAAGTCTGAGTTCTCTGAACAACAAGAAGATCAAACCAGTCAATTCTAAAGGAAATCAACCCTGAATATCCATTGGGAGGACTGATGCTGAAGCCGAAGCTCCAATACATTGACCACCTGATATGAAGAGCCAACTCATTGGAAAAGACCCTGATGCTGGGAAAGATTGAAGGTAGGAGGAGAACAGGATGACAGAGGATGAGATGGTTGGATAGCATCACCCACTATGAGTATGAGCAAATTCCAGGAGATAGTGGAGGACAGGAAAGCCTGGCATACTGCAGTTCATAGGGTCACAAACAGTCAGACACAACTGAGCAACTCAACAACAAAGCTTAGTGACTTCTTTCCAGAGTACAGTATGGACAGGGGGACTAACTTCACAGCAGGGATACCTGACAGACACTATACATCAGCCATGGGATCAAAAAGCAAAAGTGAAAGGCACTCAGTCATTTTCAACTCTTTGCAACCTCATGGACTATACAGTTGATGGAATTCTCCAGGCCAGAATACTGTAGTGGGTAGCCTTTCACTTCTCCAGGGGATCTTTCCAACCCAGGAATTGAACCAGGGTCTCCTGCATTGCTGGCGGGTTCTTTACCAACTGAGCTATGAGGGATGCCCAATGGGATCAAGGTTAACATCAACAGGAGTGACCTCTTGATATAACAGGCTGAGCATTCACCTTCCCTCTGTGGTCTCCCTCCCCCAAACCCATAACCATTGTCTAATGATGAGAAGAACATCAGAATCTATTGAGGGACATTCTGCAAAATACCTGATGAATGCATTACTTGTAACTGTCAAGGTCATCAAAACCGAGAAAAATCTGAGAAACTATCACAGCCAAGAGGAGCCTAAGGAGACATAAAAGCTGAATTCACTATGACATCTTGAATGGGATCCAGAGAAGGAAAAATGACACTAGATAAAAGTTAAGGAGTTCTGAAAAAAGTATGGACTTTAATTACTAACAATGTATCAATATCAGCTCATTAATTATAACAAATATACCACGGAAACATTAACACTGGGCTTCTCTGATGGCTAAGTCGGTAAAGAATCTGTCTGCAATGCAGGAAACTGCCTGCAATGTCAGGGACTTCGGTTTGATCCCTGGGTCAGGAAGATCCCCTGGAGGAGGAAATGGCAACCCACTCCAGTATTCTTGCCTGGGAAATCCCATGGACAGAGAAGCCTGGCGGGCTACAGTCCAAAGGAACAAAGAGTTGGACATGACCTACGGACTAAACTACCACCACCGAAGTTAACAGTAGGGGACACAGTCAGTGGAATATATGGGAACTCTCTGCACTATCCTTGCAATTTTTCTGTATTCTAAAATAAAGCTTATTTTTGAAAGAGTCAACAGACCTCATTCTTGTACACATGGCTGCCAATTAACTTTTTGTTATGTCAATCTGAAATATGAAAGGAACAAAGAGTTGGACATGACCTACGGACTAAACTACCACCACCGAAGTTAACAGTAGGGGACACAGTCAGTGGAATATATGGGAACTCTCTGCACTATCCTTGCAATTTTTCTGTATTCTAAAATAAAGCTTATTTTTGAAAGAGTCAACAGACCTCATTCTTGTACACATGGCTGCCAATTAACTTTTTGTTATGTCAATCTGAAATATGTGGGACAACTAAAGGGAACTAAACATTTGAGGAGAAACTGCAAAATGAAAGTGAGAGAAAAATATAACCCAACAATAACAGAATGACCCCCGAAAGCAGCAGAAGAAATTTAAGAGTTAAAAAAAAAATTAAGTAGTATTTTCACAGAAGTTCAAGAATATATTGCATTTGTGATATATAAGCAAAGTTCTTTGAAAAAGAACAATCAGAAAATGTGAAAATACTTTGAAATTTAAAATATGACTATAAATGCCAAAATTTTACAAGAAATAATAGGTTTGGAAAAAAAGTCTCAGAAATATTCCAGAATGCACACCAAAATGAGGAAGCGATTTCAAAAACATGAAAGAGAAAAAGAATCAGTGTGGCAGGGCAAGAGGGTGGGGGTGATGAGATTGACGTTATCCTATACTTTTTTAAAATTTATTTTGGTAAAATATTACATTAAAAATTTTTTTTACCATTTTAACCATTTTTAAGAATACAGATCTATGGCATTAAGTTTATTCACACTGTTACTTTGTCGACTAAGGTCCATCTAGTCAAGGCTATGGTTTTTCCAGTGGTCATATATGGATGTGAGTGTTGGACTGTGAAGCAAGCTGAGCACTGAAGAATTGATGCTTTTGAAATGCGGTGTTGGAGAAGACTCTTGAGAGTCCCTTGGACTGCAAGGAGATCCAACCAGTCCATTCTGAAGGAGATCAGCCCTGGGATTTCTTTGGAAGGAATGATGCTGAAGCTGAAACTCCAGTACTTTGGCCACCTCATGCGAAGAGTTGACTCATTGGAAAAGACTCTGATGCTGGGAGGGACTGGGGACAGGAGGAGAAGGGGACGACCGAGGATGAGATGGCTGGATGGCATCACTGACTCGATGGACGCAAGTCTGAGTGGACTCCGGGAGCTGGTGATGGACAGGGCAGCGTGGCGAGCTGTGGTTCATGGGGTCAATAGAGAGTTGGACACGACTGAGCAACTGAACTGAACTGAACTCTGTTAAGCAACCATCCCACCATCCATCTCCAGAACTCTTCATCTTGCAAACCTGAAAACATACTCGCTCAACAACAGTGCTCCATTTCCCCCTCCTCCCTGGTAACCAGCACTCCACTTTCTAGCTCTATGACTGACTACCCTAGGTATCTTATACAATCTTATATAAATAGACATACAGTGCCGGGAGCCAGCGTAAGGAACTCCGCCCATGGCAAAGGTCATGAGGAAGGAGGCTTCGGCATACGCAAAGGCGAGATCGAGCCTCAGGAAACCCCCTGTTCCCAAGCATCTACCCCCAAAACCAGAGTTTACCTACTTTACTGTTTTATGCTCTCACCTCTGACTTTACGGGGGGCTCTCCCCCACCACCATTTCTCTCAGAGAAGGAGTTAACTTGCAGCTCCAGTTAATAAAAATTCCTGGGCGTGACAAGATTGTTCCAGCTTACGAACTCCTCTACAGGTTATCTAGCCTGCCTGTACAGGTTCATCCGGCCACATGTGATTGTTTACAGCCTCCCAACCGTGACAGGCACGAGATGTTTTAGATTTACTAAAGGCAGATTCTTTTGGGAAGTTAGAAATTATTAGTATAGTGGGTTGGTTAGGAATTATATTGGTGAAGGGTTTTTCATTTGTTGTGCCAATAATTGCTGCTAATTCCCTGCCTTGGGCGTGATAAGGGTGTCTCAGGTCATACTTCTCTGCTGGCAGGCTAGTTTGTGTGACAGGATTATTCACACTCCTGCCACTATGTACATGATTGTTTATTACCTCTCAACCATAAACAGCACAGAGAGTTTGGAGTATTTTGAAAGTCTTAATTAGCATAGGGCTTTTCTTATTGTTGAGTCAATGATTGCCACCAGGCCTACANAAAAAAAAATTAAGTAGTATTTTCACAGAAGTTCAAGAATATATTGCATTTGTGATATATAAGCAAAGTTCTTTGAAAAAGAACAATCAGAAAATGTGAAAATACTTTGAAATTTAAAATATGACTATAAATGCCAAAATTTTACAAGAAATAATAGGTTTGGAAAAAAAGTCTCAGAAATATTCCAGAATGCACACCAAAATGAGGAAGCGATTTCAAAAACATGAAAGAGAAAAAGAATCAGTGTGGCAGGGCAAGAGGGTGGGGGTGATGAGATTGACGTTATCCTATACTTTTTTAAAATTTATTTTGGTAAAATATTACATTAAAAATTTTTTTTACCATTTTAACCATTTTTAAGAATACAGATCTATGGCATTAAGTTTATTCACACTGTTACTTTGTCGACTAAGGTCCATCTAGTCAAGGCTATGGTTTTTCCAGTGGTCATATATGGATGTGAGTGTTGGACTAGGAAGCAAGCTGAGCACTGAAGAATTGATGCTTTTGAAATGCGGTGTTGGAGAAGACTCTTGAGAGTCCCTTGGACTGCAAGGAGATCCAACCAGTCCATTCTGAAGGAGATCAGCCCTGGGATTTCTTTGGAAGGAATGATGCTGAAGCTGAAACTCCAGTACTTTGGCCACCTCATGCGAAGAGTTGACTCATTGGAAAAGACTCTGATGCTGGGAGGGACTGGGGACAGGAGGAGAAGGGGACGACCGAGGATGAGATGGCTGGATGGCATCACTGACTCGATGGACGCAAGTCTGAGTGGACTCCGGGAGCTGGTGATGGACAGGGCAGCGTGGCGAGCTGTGGTTCATGGGGTCAATAGAGAGTTGGACACGACTGAGCAACTGAACTGAACTGAACTCTGTTAAGCAACCATCCCACCATCCATCTCCAGAACTCTTCATCTTGCAAACCTGAAAACATACTCGCTCAACAACAGTGCTCCATTTCCCCCTCCTCCCTGGTAACCAGCACTCCACTTTCTAGCTCTATGACTGACTACCCTAGGTATCTTATACAATCTTATATAAATAGACATACAGTGCCGGGAGCCAGCGTAAGGAACTCCGCCCATGGCAAAGGTCATGAGGAAGGAGGCTTCGGCATACGCAAAGGCGAGATCGAGCCTCAGGAAACCCCCTGTTCCCAAGCATCTACCCCCAAAACCAGAGTTTACCTACTTTACTGTTTTATGCTCTCACCTCTGACTTTACGGGGGGCTCTCCCCCACCACCATTTCTCTCAGAGAAGGAGTTAACTTGCAGCTCCAGTTAATAAAAATTCCTGGGCGTGACAAGATTGTTCCAGCTTACGAACTCCTCTACAGGTTATCTAGCCTGCCTGTACAGGTTCATCCGGCCACATGTGATTGTTTACAGCCTCCCAACCGTGACAGGCACGAGATGTTTTAGATTTACTAAAGGCAGATTCTTTTGGGAAGTTAGAAATTATTAGTATAGTGGGTTGGTTAGGAATTATATTGGTGAAGGGTTTTTCATTTGTTGTGCCAATAATTGCTGCTAATTCCCTGCCTTGGGCGTGATAAGGGTGTCTCAGGTCATACTTCTCTGCTGGCAGGCTAGTTTGTGTGACAGGATTATTCACACTCCTGCCACTATGTACATGATTGTTTATTACCTCTCAACCATAAACAGCACAGAGAGTTTGGAGTATTTTGAAAGTCTTAATTAGCATAGGGCTTTTCTTATTGTTGAGTCAATGATTGCCACCAGGCCTACATATCCTTAGGCATCTGGGAATATATTAATCAATGTATTTGGAATATAGAAAAGGAAATATAGTAGTTTTTGATGTTAGCAATACTAGACTTTTTGAGTTAATGAATTTTCTCTTTTGTTATAAATCACTGTACTTTGTAATAAATCACTGTGTCCTTGCTATGCAAAAATGTAACTTTATCACTATCTTAAGACTAAATAGATCTTAAGGGGAACATTGGTGAAGGGTTCTCATTCGTTGGGCTGATGTTTGCTACTAAATCTCCATATTCCCTGCCCTTATAACAAACATAACTAGCATATAGGAGAAATAAGTATTAACCTTTAAGATTAATCATGTTAACCTTAGGTTAAATAAATTCCTTTCTTAGTTGTAATCCACTACACCCTCACCCTATAGGAATGCAACTTTATCTGCTACCTTCAGAGGGTGGCGCTGCCTGGTTTAAGAAAAAACACCCTTGGAAAAAATAAGTTTTTGGTTATCAGAAAGAAAGGGTCGTAAAATGTCAGCAGTCCTCATGGCCAGAAGATGATGTAAAACCCCCAAGACCTTTTTTTATACATTTATGTGAAGCACCTGATTTTGATAAAGGTCAGGACTACTGACCCCTGCATGNACCCTTGGAAAAAATAAGTTTTTGGTTATCAGAAAGAAAGGGTCGTAAAATGTCAGCAGTCCTCATGGCCAGAAGATGATGTAAAACCCCCAAGACCTTTTTTTATACATTTATGTGAAGCACCTGATTTTGATAAAGGTCAGGACTACTGACCCCTGCATGACTTTAAAATTTCCATTTGTCTCTATGTGTAACAAAAGGTATATAAGCAAACCTGAAAATAAAGAAAACAGATCAGTTTCTGGAAAGACTGATTCCCCCGTGTCATTCTTTCTTGCTCCCCGTTTTTCTGGCTGAATTCCCATCTGGAGCGTGGGTGCTCACCACGTCTACTTACTTGCCACGTGAGAGGAGCCCAAGGAGGGGCACCTTCCAATATTCAAGTGGCGCTGGTGGCCCAGCGTAGATGGTGCAAACTCCTTGTCTTGGAGTTTTATTGGTATCCCACGTAAACCAAGTTATTCAGCCTCTTTTTCTCCGCTAATATTTCCTACTACACTATCCGTTTCTAATCTCTATATATATCTGTAATTAAATAAGTTTTTTCCTAGGATGCCGACTCCGTCTCACCTTCTAATTACCCTGGATCCACCGGGGCTGGATCCTGGCAATACAGCATTTGTCCTTCTGCGACTAGGTTATTTCACTTCACAAAGTGCCCTTAAGTTTCATCCATGCTGTAGCATATGTTAGAATTTCCTTCCTTTTTAAGGCTGAATAATATTCCATTGTTATGAAATAGATAGATAGGCATGGATAAATATACCATATTAAGTATGTAATGTCATATATGATACATATCATATACCATAAACATATGTAGTTTATTCCTCCACTAAGAAACACATGGGACACAGGGGGCTCAAATCAGCTGCTCTGTGACAACCTAGAGGGGTGGGATGAGGTGGGAGGGCAGTTCAAGAGGGAGGAGACTTATGTATACCTATGGCTGATTCATACTGATATACGGCAGAAACCAGCACAATATTGTAATTGTCCTCCAATTAAAAATAAATATTAAAAAAAAGAAACACATGGGTTGTTTCCACCTTTTGGCTATGATGGATCCTATATTTTGATTGGAATATTGGTTAACACTACTGAACACTATTTGTCAAACCTTATGGAACTGTTCAGTAGAGGGAGTGACTTTTACTGTATGTAACATGCACTCCAAATTAAAAAAAATAATAAACCTTAAAGATGAAAGAAAAACTGAGCATTACTCAGAAAGCTCTAACAAACTAGAAAGAGTTTTACTTCCAGAAAAAAGAACGAAGAGCATCAAAGGAAAATATTCTCAAAGAAACAATGGGACAAGTTGCCCAGACGTAAAGTTTCTACGCCCTCATATTGACAGGGCCCACTAATGCTCAGGATGGTGGAAAACAAAACTGACTCTTGTCCAACACCGTGAGACTTCAGAATAGCAATAAGTCGTGCAAAGGAGAGAGAATCAGACTGGCAGGAGATGTCCCGTGACTCACACTAGTAGCAAAAAGACAACAGAACAATGTCTTCGAAGTTTCAAAGAAAAAAGATCTTCAGCCCAGAGTCTTCTAATTAGCCAAAATATAGGTTTAACAGGAGATGATAGTTACTCAATAGATAAGCAAATAAACGGAAGAAACATGAGGATCCAGAGCACTAACTTTTTAAACATCCATTTGTAGGAAGTTAGTGATGTGCTCCAGCAAAATGTAGAAGTAAACCAAGAAAGAGGAAGCTATAGATCAAGGAAAGAATGGATCTAAGCAGAAGAAAAACGAAGGTTCAACAACGAAGATCTAAAAAGCTATCGAGAGAGTTGTATGGCACCCCACTCCAGTACTCTTGCCTGGAAAATCTCATGGGCAGCAGAGCCTGGTAGGCTGCAGTCAATGGGGTCGCAGTACTCTGAATCGGCAGAGAAAAAGAACAGCAAAGTGAATAAGAGTATGGCCTGTATATGCCAGCAGCTCCCGTTCAAGTCCCAGCTCCACCGCTTTGCACGTGTATGACCTTGAACAATTTACATATTTTACCCCTATTCCTTAGACTCCTCATCTGTAATGATTCCTATATTATAGGTTGCTGTGAGGATTAAATTAGTCAAAGCATATAAAACACATAGAAATTACGTGCCACTTTAAGTCCTCAATAAAGGCTGGCCAGGGAACTCCCCCATGGTCCAACAGTTAAGACTTGCGCTCTCACTGCCTAGAGCCTGGGTTCGACCCCTAGCCAGGGAACTTAAGATCCCACAAGTCATGTAATGTAGAAAAAAAAAAAAAGAAAGAAAAAAATTTTAAAAAACGATTGGCCATGCTGATGATAGAAAAAGCACACATATAGTGCATTTAAAAATCACAAACTACAGGAACAAGGAAAAATCTGAACAAGAAAGGAGTGTAATCATAGCTCTTAGTTTTATAGAAAAATACATATTGATTATAGCATAAACGCAGATTATTGATTTAACTACAAATAAAGATAAAAACCACATAGGTAGGATGGAGGAAGGGAGCATTGAAAAATTATTTTAAAAGATGGATTCTTGGCTATTAGAGTAGTATGTCAAAATATTAGGTATCAACTGCTGGCTCAGACGGTAAAGCATCTGCCTACAATGCAGGAGACCCGGGTTCGATCCCTGGGCCAGGAAAGTCCTCTGGAGAAGGAAATGGCAATCCACTCCAGTACTCTTGCCTGGAAAATCCCATGGACGGAGGAGCCTGGTGGGCTACAGTCCATGGGGTCACAAAGTGTCGGACACAACTGAGCGCTTCAACTTCACTACAGTATACTCTATAAGCTTATTGTTTAGTGATTTGGAGGTCACTGGCAGGAGAAACAGCTAAATTAATTTAAAGTGGTTGCTTCTATAACAACCAAAAGCATTATGGGGACAATTTTGGCAATTTTAATATGGACTGGTAATGAGACGATATTATAGTAGTATAATTTTGTGCATGATCTGATAGTGTGATTACAGATAAAAATGTTTTTATTGTTGGGAGATACATGTTAAAGGTTCAGGGGTGAAATACCACAATATCTGCAAGTTATTTTCAAGACAAGGAAAACTTAAACATTCAAGAAAAACATATGCAGCAATACATATGTGCATGCACACATATTTTTTATATTATACAAAGAGAGAGAAAGTGAGAGATAGCAAATGTAACAAAACATTAGATATTAACTGCTGAATATACGTGAAGGGAATAAGCATTTACTATCCTATTTTTTCAATTCTTCTATATGTTTAAAAATTTTACAAAAACTGGAAAATATTGCTTTTTATTATGAGTAAGCTCATCTGTTCTATAATTTTTAGCTACACACGTATTACTTTGGAAAAAATAAATAGAATAATTTAAAGAAAAAAGATCTTACTACTAATTCCCCCCAAACTCTCAAGATAGCTAAGAAACATACTATTATTATTCATTTCCATTTTGTACAAATTCACATAATAGTTTATGTTTCAATTTTTGCCTTTTCTTTAGGCTTAGTAATACAACTTGACATAGGCAACTGCCTAAGACTAGATGGTATGACCTCTATGTCAGCCCATTTGTTACATATATGTCAAATTTACCTAGTACCTGGTTCTCTGCAATGCTTAAAGTACAACACCAAGAGCATCAAATGGTTATGAATCTGGAAGAACTCTCCTAAGGAAAGAAGAAAAGGAGGAAAAGGGGGAGGAGGAAGAGAAAGAGCTTTCTTAGAGCAGAATGTTGCTTAGTCACTCAGTCGTGTCCGACTCTTTGTGACCCCGTGGACTGTAGCCCGGCAGGCTCCTCTGTCTGTAGGATTCTCCAGGCAAGAATACTGTAGTGGGTTGCCATGCCCTCCTCCAGGGGATCTTCTGAAGCCAGGGATCGAACCCAGGTCTTCTGCAATGCAGGTGGATTCTTTACCACCTGAGCTATCAGGGAAGCCTTAGAGCAGAATGCCAGCTAATAAATGTAGACAGAAGATGGAAATAGGAAGCACCACCATGTGGCCAAAGTCAGAGGTGGTTGATTCAGGTGGGAATTGCCAGTGGATGTCGGTGGGTAGAGATTTGTTGAGGAACAAGATGCTAGCAAAATTTGGAGGAAACTGTCCCACAGAATACTAACCAATCACAATGAGAAAATAGTAAATTTAATATGAATAAACCCACCAACATGATCAGGTGGCTAAGGTTAACATCAGGGCAGAATCGTGTGACTCCAATATGGTGTCCTGGGAGGAAGACAACATCATTTTTATGGCATTCCACCCAGAAGGTAGTAACTGAACCTCGTCAGGGGGATATAGCAGAAAGATCCTACCTCCTACATGATTAAACTGTATACTCTTAAACACTGTCAAGAATACAAAAGACAGGGAAAGAAAAAATTCCAGATTGAAGGAATCTAAAAAGATGTGAGAATTAAATGCAATGCATATTCCTGGATGAGACCTTGAACCAGACAGGAAAAAGAGGCACTGCTGGGTTTATTCTGCTGACACTGTGAACTGAATGGTAGTCTGTACCAACACTTGCTTCCCCATTTGGAGGGCTGTATAATGATTATGTAGAAGAACATCCCTGTGTGGGGGGAATACACACTGAAGTGTGTAGAAAGAATGGAACATCATGTCAGCAGCTTGCTCTCCTAAGGTTAAGAAAAAGACTAATGATCACACACACTCAGTACAAACACAATGGAGCAAGTATAGTAAAACATTAACAGATGAGAAATATGGGGTTAGAGATCTTTGTTCCAATTAGCAACTTTTCTATAAATGTGAAATCATTTCAAAAGAAATTATTTTAAAATTAAGCCATTGGGGAAAATGCATATTATTATAATCTAGGCCATATATTTAACAAAAGAAAGGATGTCAATAATGAAAGTGAGCCTAATTTTTCAGGCACTAACACTTTCCACTAGGGAACGTTAGCATGCCAAGCCGTTCAATTCAGCTTCAAATGGAACAATGCTTTATTCCTGATGAATGTTACTATCTTTTCAACCTACCAATCAGATCTCTTTTGAAGAGTCTGAACTATGACAAAGAGAGTCAGTTGGTTAATAGCATCAGAAGCAGCAAACGTGGGAGCAAATGACCCTTGCTGTTGTTGAGAAAGTCACTCAGTTGTGTCCAACTCTTAGCGATTCCATGAACTGTAGCCCTCCAGGCCCCTCTTTCCATGGGATTTTCCAGTCAAGAATATTGGAGTGAGTTGCCATTCCCTTTTCCAGGAGATCTTCCTGACCCAGGGATTAAACCCAGGTCTCCTGCATTGCAGACAGATTCTTTACCATCTGAGCCCCCAGGAAGCCCCACAAATGACTCTGGAGTCCCTATAAAGTCTATCCCATGGATCCGGCAAGTCCAGCTTATTGATTAAATTCAGATCTTTTCAAGGGCAGCACCTGGACCTTGCGCTCCTGCTGCCTCCCTCTGTGCCTGGGACAGCAGCTCCCTGCCTCCTACACCCTGATATGCACCACTCAGTCATCAAGTACCCTGTAAATGGTGTGAGGAGTTCCATAAGGAACAGCCAATCACCAAAAGGAGTTCTTCCTCAGAGAGAAGCCTCACCACACAAAGAGACATACAAAAACATTTGTTTATCAGCACGTAAATAGATGAACAAAACACCATATTCAGAGAACAGAATGGCTTTACAGCAGTTAAATAACTTAGATCCATGTCAAAGGATCGGAGAAGGAACTGGCAAACCACTTCAGCATTCTTGCCTGGAAAATTCCATGGACACTGGGGCCTGGTGGGCTACAGTCCATGCAGTCACAAAGAGATGGATCCAACTCAGTGACTGAACACACACACACATCAAAGGATGCCTCAGAAAAGCAGGTTATACAATGATGACTATATCACTTACATAAATTTTCTTTGGACTCAAACTCAAGACTGGCATTTACAGAATCAGCTCTCCCAATCTCCAGCTTGCCAACTGCAGATCATGGGACTTTGCAGCCTCCACAATCACATGAGCTAATTCCTTACAGTAAATATAAATATATATATATATACATAAAGAGGTTGAAACAGAATCTATTTATTCTGTTTCCTTGTAGACAACTATAATAACACTTAGGTCAATTTTTAAATACTAAGAAAACACTGTTCTTAGTTCATGAATACATACCTAAATATCCAAAACTATAAGATATAGACTAGGAGAGGCACTTAAATTCATGATTCTGGATGATGGGAGGATGAGAGACAGGAATGAGATAAAGGGCCAAGTGAATTTTATCCAGATGTTGTATTTCCTTTATGAAAAAATATCACTATCCTAAAGTGGCAAAATGTTAATTTTTTATTCTTGGTGGTGGCTGTAAGATGCTTGTTACATAATTACATTAATGCAGAATGTTCATACAGGGTTGCTCATAATAACAACCTACTGAATCATTTCCAGGCCATAAAACATAACATAAAATACCAGCTTATACTTAGGGTCTAAAATTAGTCCTGACTGTTTGGTTGAAAAGCTAGCAGAAAATTCAAACTGAGCAAAATTCAGTTCCTGCAGTGCTTGATGTGAAACTTTTAAATGAATGTACTTGTCTTAAATGCTTTAAAACTTTGCAAATTGTTGTTAATTTCTTTAAGTAACTCATAAAATTAAAATGAATTCTTAATCCATGGCTTTTCTCTAAAGCTCTAATAATTGGATAAGTGCTTAATTAGCATGCTTCAGTTTCCACAATAGTAAGCTAATTTTTTTAAAAAAAGGTACAGCGAATATAAAGATAGTCCTTTAGATTTCAGCTTTAAAAATGCTAATTTAGACACTCTAGTGAATCAGACATATTGGCATCTACTTAATTTCATCACCTCTGTAAACTACCATAACATACTCACCAAAAAGCATAGAAACAACCTATCCACAAGCATTTATTGTATAAGTGCTATGTGGTCACTCAGCTTACCCTCTTTTGGTGGGAGGAAGGTTGACCTATGAAAATAATAATTACCTACCACTGTTCTATTACTTGGAGAAGGCAATGGCACCCCACTCCAGTACTCTTGCCTGGAAAATCCCATGGACGGAGGGGCCTGGTGGGCTGCAGTCCATGGGGTCGCTAAGAGTCGGGCACGACTGACCGACTTCACTTTCACTTTTCACTTTCATGCATTGGAGAAGGAAATGGCAACCCACTTCAGTGTTCTTGCCTGGAGAATCCCAGGGGCAGGGGAGCCTGGTGGGCTGCCGTCTATGGGGTCCCACAGAGTCGGACATGACTGAAGCGACACAGCAGCAGCCGCAGCAGCAGTCCTCTTACTACGGGAGACCTAAAGCACTATAATAAATGATCCTTGACCTAGTCTCCTCTTATCTAATTGGATCGATGAAAACATAAGTTCAGTTCAGTTCAGTCGCTCAGTCGTGTCCGACTCTTTGCGACCCCATGAATCGCAGCACGCCAGGCCTCCCTGTCCATCACCATCTCCCGGAGTTCACTCAGACTCACGTCCATCAAGTCCGTGATGCCATCCAGCCATCTCATCCTCGGTCGTCCCCTTCTCCTCCTGCCCCCAATCCCTCCCAGCATCAGAGTCTTTTCCA
>SJYX01008778.1:267984-285496 GCA_006410675.1 Oreotragus oreotragus | reverse complement strand
GTACTTGGATGCAATCTCAAAAATGACAGAATGATCTCTGTTCGTTTCCAAGGCAAACCATTCAATATCACAGTTACCCAAGTCTATGCCCCAACCAGTAATGCTGAAGAAGCTGACGTTGGACAGTTTTATGAAGACCTACAAGACCTTGTAGGACTAACACCCAAAAAAGATGTCCTTTTCATTCTAGGGGACTGGAATGCTAAAGTAGGAAGTCAAGAAACACCAGGACTAACAGGCAAATTTGGCCTTGGAATGCGGAATGAAGCAGGGCAAAGACTAATAGAGTTTTGCCAAGAAAATGCACTGGTCATAGCAAACACCTTCTTCCAGCAACACAAGAGAAGACTCTACACATGGACATCACCAGACGGTCAACACCGAAATCAGATTGATTATATTCTTTGCAGCCAAAGATGGAGAGGCTCTATACAGTCAACAAAAACAAGACCAGGAGCTGACTGTGGGTCAGATCATGAACTCCTTATTTCCAAATTCAGGCTTAAATTGAAAACATAAACCAAAACTAATTTTGTGCTAAATGACACATGATGTCAAGGGCAACCAGTAAGCCAGCGAGGAAAAGCTCAGAGTGGACACATAGATGAGGTGGAGCCAGAAGAGAAGAGAGTGAAGGATTTCCACACAGAAGGAAGCACAGGAGCTGCACACAAGCAGAAAGAAGTGGAACTGTCAGGAGACAGGCGTTTAAGTCCAAGTGTGCAAGTTTATGGGATGCTCGGAGACAGATGGTTGGGCAGGTGGAATTACGGAAACTGGAACAGAATGCTAGGCGTTTGGGAACCCTTACTGATTTTCAACCTGATGACAGTATGATTTAAGAAAGATTAATATGATGTAATCTTCTGAAGGCTCTTTATATCACAGAAAGTAAAATCAGAGCCTTACAGTGGCCTGCAGGGCCCTGTGTGATTTGGACAGCTGTTTGCCTTCTGAACTCATTCTGTTTCTTCCACCAGCCCTCACTTTCCGTTTCAGCGGCCTTCTTACCAAGCCTAACACGTGGCAGCCAGACACCCCCTTCAGGGCGCCTGTATGTGGTCTTACCTCAGCCCGAGAGCTTCTCCCCAAGACTCCTCCTGGCTCACTCCCTCACCTCCTTGATCTTCCTTCCGTTTACCATCTTGGGAAAGTAAAATGGTGCAGCCTTCATGGAACATAATATGGCAGTTCCTCAAAAAGCTAAGGATAAACTTACCATATGACCCAGCAATCCCACATCTGGGCATACTCTCCAAAGAACTGAAAACAGGGTCCAGAACAGATATTTGAATATACATGTTCAGAGCAGCATCAATCACAGGAGCCAAAAGGTGGAAACAAGCCAACTATCCATCAACACATAAATGAATAAACAAAATGTGATGCACAAAAAAATGGAGTATTATTTAGCCTTAAAAAACGAAACTCTGGCACACATTATAACATTAATGAACCCCGAAAACATGCTAAATGAAATACACTACATGCCAAAGAACAAATATTGTTTGATTCCACTTCTGTGAGATTCCTAAAACAGTCAATGCTATATAGATGAGAGCAGAATGTTGGGTTCCAGGTTCTGCGGGGAGGAGAAGAGAGTTTTCATTTAATGGGAGTTTTAGCTTGAAATGGAGCGAAAGTGCTGAAGACAGTGGTGATTGTTGTACGACAATGTGAATATATGGAACTCCATGGAATTGTACACACAAAAAATGGTTAAAATGGTTAACTTTTATGCTAAACATACTTTACATCAATAAAATAATTTGACTGAGTTTTATGTTGCATTTTGTCTAGTCACAGCAGAAGTCATTAACTTGGATTGAGTATTAACAAATACTGACCTTTTATGTGCCCTAAGTTGCCCAAGGCAACTGCCTTGCCCTATGAACAGGTCAACCCTCAGGAACTGATAAATACCATAAAATAAATAAGGAACTAATGAAAGAACAATGGAAAGAAGGAAAGAAAGACTAATTACACTGCACATGTTACTCTACACATGGACATCACCAGATGATCAATACCAAAATCAAATTCATTATATCCTTTGCAGCTGAAGATGGAGAAGCTCTATACAGTCAGCAAAGACAAGACCAGGAGCTGACTGTGGCTCAGATCATGAACTCCTTACTGCAAAATTCAGACTTAAAATGAAGAAAGTAGGGAAAACGACTAGGCCATGCAGGTATGACTTAAAATAAATCCCTTACAATTATACAGTGGAAGTGACAAATAAAATTCAAGGGATTAGATCTTGTAGACAGAGTGCCTGAAGAAATATGGATGGAGGTTCGTAACACTGCACAGGTGGTGGTGATCAAAACCATCCGCAAGAGAAAGAAATGCAAAAAAGCAAAATGGCTGTCTGAGAAAAGAAGAGAATCAAAAGGCAAAGGAGAAAGGAAAGATATACTCATCTGAATGCAGAGTTCCAAAGACTAGCAAGGAGAGATAAGAATGCCCTCCTCAGTGAACAATGCAAAGAAATGGAGGAAAACAATAGAATACGAAAGACTACAGATCTCTTCAAAAAAATCACAAATACCAAGGGAACATTTCATGCAAAGATGGGCACAATAAAGGACAGAAATGTTATGGACCTAACATAAGAAGAAGATATTAAGAAAAGGTAGCAAGACTACACAGAAGAACTATACAAAAAAAGATCTTAATGAACTGGATAACCACAATGGTGTGATCACTCACCTAGAGCCAGACATCCTGGAATGTGAAGTCAAGTGGGCCTTAGTAAGCATCACTACGAACAAAGCTGGTGGAGGTGATGGAATTCCAGACGAGCTATTTCAAATCCTGAAAGATGATGCTGTGAAAGTGCTGCACTCAATATGCCAGCAAATTTGGAAAACTCAGCAGTGGGCACAGGACTGGAAAAGGTTAGTTTTCACTCCAATCTCAAAGAAAGGCAATGCCAAAGAATGCTCAAACTACCACACAACTGCACTCATCTCACATGCTAGTAGGTGATGCTTAAAATTCTCCAAGCCAGGTTTCAGCAATATGTGAACCAAGAACTTCCAGATGTTCAAGCTGGTTTTAGAAAAAGCAGAGGAACCAGAACTCAAATTGCCAACATCTGCTGATCATTGAAAAAGCAAGAGAGTTCCAGAAAAACATCTATTTCTGCTTTATTGACTATGCCAAAGCCTTTGACTATGTGGATCACAAGAAACTGTGGAAAATAAAAGAGATGGGAATACCAGACCACCTGACCTGCCTCTTGAGAAATCTGTATGCAGGTCAGGAAGCAACAGTTAGAACTGGACATGGAACAACAGATTGGTTCCAAAGAGGAAAAGGAGTACGTCAAGGCTGTATATTGTCACCTTGCTTATTTAACTTATATGCAGAGTATATCATGAGAAACGCTGTGCTGGAAGAAGCACAAGCTGGAATCAAGATTGCTGGGAGAAATATCCATAACCTCAGATATGCAGATGACATCACCCTTATAGCAGAAAATGAAGAAGAACTAAAGAGCCCGTTGATGAAGGTGAAAGAGAGTGAAAAAGCTGGCTCAACCTTCACAAAATGAAGATCATGGCATCCAGTCCCATCACTTCATGGCTTATAAATGGGGAAACAATGGAGACAGTGACAGGCTTTATCTTCTTGGGCTTCAAAATCACTGCAGATGGTGACTGCAGCCATGAAATTAAAAGATGCTTGCTCCTTGGAAGTAGAGCTATGACCAACCTAGACAGCATATTAAAAAGGAAAGACATTACTTTGCCTACAAAGGTCTGTCATAGTCAAAGCTATGGTTTTTCAGTAGTCATGTATGGATGTGAGAGTTCGACCATAAAGAAAGCTAGGCATCGAAGAATTGATGCTTTTGAACTGTGGTGTTGGAGAAGACTCTTGAGAGTCCCTTGAACTGCAAAATCAAACCAGTCAATCCTAAAGAAAATCAATTGTGAATATTCATTGGAGGGACCGATGCTGAGGCTGAGCTCCAATACTTTGGCCACCTGATGCAAAGAGTGAATTCATTGGAAAAGATCCTGATGCTGGGAAAGATTGAAGGCAGGAGGAGAAGGGGGTGACAGGGAATGAGATGGTTGGATGGCATCACCGACTCAATGGACATGAATTTGGGTAGGCTCTAGGAGGTGGTGGAGAACAGGGAAGCCTGGCATGCTGCAGTCCATGGGGTCACAAAGAGCTGGACACAACAGTGTTGTTACAACGTTATTAGCATTAACACTTCCCATGTTATTAGCCGCCCTAGCTGATCTTCCCCACTTACCTTATATTCTGATTACTTCTGGATTTCACAGGTCGAATCAAGTGGCCCACTTGTTGAATAGAGTGTAATTAGCGTGTGTAATTAACATGCTAATCACACATGCTAATTTGGGCAATGTGTTCACTCACCCCAACCCTTTCCATGGATCAAGTCATTCAGGTACTGCCTGGGGTCACTGTACTTGGCTTTGGCTCCCCTCAGCCTTCAGGTCTGCTCAAAGGTCACATTACTAGAGAGTTCTTCCCTGACCACTTACATAAAAGCTCACCCCTGGTACCTCCAATTCATCTTCTCTATGAACCCTTCCTGACCAGCCATTCCCAACTGTAAACCTCCTCCCCACCTGGCACTCCTGCTCCCACCACCTCCCCTGACCTCTTCTCTCTTCTCAGCATCGAGACCACAAAACATCTATATTTCTCTACCACTCTGGTTCACGGGTAGCTACTCATTCTAGAAGGCAAGCTCCTGCGGGCAAGACTACTGATTATATACCTGCTGCCTACGACAGTGGCTGGCATTCAATAAGCAGTCAGTAAATATTTGTTGAATAAATTATCACTGGTATACCAAAAGGACTAGAGCAGAGGGAGACTAGAAGCAAAATTAGCTACATAGGCTGTGGCTGGACTCCAAGATGAAGACGGTAAGGCTGGGGTTGTTGGGGATCTATTCTGAGAGAAGAAAGTATAAACCTGAAAGATGCTCTCAAAAAAGGGTCTACAAGATTTGAAAACAGAAGAAGAAAAGAAGAAAAATGTGCCAGGATGGGCTCTATTTTGAGCTGAGAAGAATGGAAGCTCTAACAAAGAGAGCTGGGGGTGGGGAGGTGAGTTTAATAAAGTATAAAGCAACACAGAGTGGACCTGTCAGTGATGGAGGTGGGGAGCTGTGACCCCTGCCCGAGAATGGATTAAACTAAAGATGTAGTGAATACACCAAGAGAACACTTATGAAAAGGAAAGGCTGGAGGATGTGGCTTTGGTGGACACACAAAGGAAAACAAGGAAGGAAGATGGCACTGGATGACATAAAAAGCTCCAAAAGAATGGAAGCCAGAAGAGTCTGACAAGGGATTAGAAAAGGAACAAGGCCAGTCCATTTGACGAGTGGCTTCCCAATAGATCAGTGGGTAAAGAAGCCAGCTGCAATGCAGGAGACACAGTTCAATCCCTGGGTCAGGAAGACCCCCTGGGGGAGGAAATGGCAAACCACTCCAGTATTCTTGCCTAGAGAATCGCATGGATGGAGGAGCCTGGTGGGCTAGAGTCCGTGGGGTCACAATGAGTTGGATATGACTGACCACACAGGCGTTCAACAAGTAGGTTACTGGCAACCTTAGAAAAAGGTCTCAATCACTGGCAAATATTTTAGCAATATGATTATTTTCAGAATTGTGAACTCTGTAAAATTTAAATGTTTTTATTTTGAGGTATCCTCCACCAGAGAAAGAATGGGGATGTGGAGAGTCCACTAGAAGAATGGCCACTGGGAAGTGCTCAGGTGCAGCCTGGGATGGGAAGCAGGCCAGGGGCAGAGGCGCTGTCCAGGAAACTTCCAATAAGGTCAGATGCAGTTTCCATCTGTATTCTTCAGGGCCTCCCTAACTGATCTTCCCCACTTACCCAAGCACACTTAAGTTCTGATTATTTCTGGATTTCACATGACCTCCCAACTGCTTTCCCCACATCTAGGCTCCATTTCAGCAACCAGTCTGTGAGCTCACATCACTCCACTGCTCAACACCGAGTAAAAATCCATGTCATTCAGAGCCAGAACCAATCACCTCCCAAGGATCCTCAAATGGTCGGTCCAGCCACCACACATACCTCCTTGCTTGCGCGGCGGTTCACCCACCCCGACCCTTTTCATGGATCAGGTCGTTTGGATACTGCCTGGGGTCATTGTACTTGATTTTGCCTCCCCTCAGCCTTCAGGTTTCTGCTCAAAGGTCACTATGTTAGAGAGTTCTTCCCTGACCACTTACATAAAAGCTCACCTGCAGTATCCCCGATCCCTCATATGTATGCATTTATGTCTTTTTCTTTCTTGTGTTCTTTCTTTTTCTAATTCATTAATTATTTAATATAAATTTATTCATTTAATTGGAGGTTAATTACTTTACAATATTATATTGGTCTTGTGTTCTTTTTTCCATTATTCTTTCTTTCATTACTTCCTTTTTTATTTATTTTTATGGTACTTATCAGTTCCTGAGATTTTACCTGTTCATGGTGAACTGCCTTAAGGCACATAAAAGGTCAGTATTTGTTAAATGCTCAATCCAAGTTAATGACTTCCACTATGACTAGACAAAATTTAACATACAACTCAATCACCATCTTAATACTTAGAATATCCTATCTACCATCAGTTCAGTTCAGTTGCTTAGTTGTGTCCAACTCTTTGCAACCCCATGGACTGCAGCACACCAGGCTTCCCTGTGCATCACCAGCTCCCGGAGTTTGCTCAAACTCATGTCCATCAAGTCAGTGATGTCATCCAAGCATCTCATCCTCTTTAGTCTCCTTCTCCTGCCTTCAATCTTTCCCAGCATCAGGGTCTTTTCTAATGAGTCAGTTCTCCACATCAGGTGGTCAAGTGATTGGAGCTTCAGCATCAGCATCAATCCTTCCAATAAATATTCAGAACTGATTTTCTTTAGGATTGACTGGTTTGATCTTCTTGCTGTCCAAGAGACTCTCAAGAGTCTTCTCTGACACCACAGTTCAAAAGCATCAATTCTTCGATGCTCAGCTTTCTTTATAGTCCAACTCTCACATCTATACATGACCACTGGAAAAACCATAGCTCTGACTAGCTGGACCTTTGTTGGCAAAGTCATATCTCTGCTTTTTAATATGTTGTCTAGGTTGGTCATAGCTCTTCTTCCAAGGAGCAAGCATCTTTTAATTTCATGGCTGCAGTCACCATCTGCAGTGATTTTGAAGCCCAAGAAGATAGTCTGTCACTGTCTCCACTGTTTCCCCATCTATTTGCCATGAAGTGATGGGACCAGATGCCATGATCTTCATTTTTTGTATGTTGAGTCTTAAGCCAGCCTTTTCACTCTCCTCTTTCACCTTCATCAAGAAGCTCTTTAGTTCCTCTTCACTTTCTGCCATAAGGGTGATGTTATCTGCATATCTGAGGTTATTGATATTTCTCCCAGCAATCTTGATTCCAGCTTGTGTTTCCTCCAGCCCAGCATTTCGCATAATGTACTCTGCATATAAGTTAAATGAGCAAGGTGACAATATACAATGTACAGTCTTGACATATACTCCTTCCCTAATTTTGAACGAGTCCGTTGTTCCATGTCTGATTCCAACTGTTGCTTCTTGACCTGCATACAAATTTCTCAGGAGGCAGGTCAGGTGGTCTGGTATTCTCATCTCCTGAAGAATTTTCCACAGTTTGTTGTGATCCACACAGCCAAAGGCTTTAGCGTAGTCAATGAAGCAGATGTTTTTCTGGAAGTCTCTTGCTTATTCTGTGATCCAAGGGATGTTGGCAATTTGATCTCTGGTACCTCTGCCTTTTCTAAGTCCAGTTTGAACACCTAGAAGTTCTCTGTTCGTGTACTTTCGAAGCCTTACTTGGAGAATTTTGAGCATTACTTTGCTAGCGTGTGAGATGAGTGCAATTGTGGGGTAGCTTGAACATTCTTTGGCATTGCCCTACTTTGGGACCAGAATGAAAACTGACCTTTTCTCTATCTATCATACTTTTCTCTAAAAAAGTACTCTGCCTCAATTGAGAGTTAGCCTTTCCAGGCCACACATGCACCTTTCCAAGACTTTGATTCATATAATTTACTTCTACAATAGACACAATTATGAAATATCCAGGTCTTATTTCTTTAACTACACTGGGTTAGAGATGGCTGATTGGATAGAAGACTTTCAGAAGCAGGTGTTTTGATAAGGTACGAACTAGCAACTCTCAGCCTGAGAGCCAATAGGAAAACTACAAATAGCAGTAATAAGGTCAAAACACATATGCACATACACGTGTTTGTTTGGGGATTCTGAGTGTAAGAAAAAACCTAGTAGTTTGAAAACCTCACTCTCTAAAGCATATTAATCAATGCTGATAATGATGACTACAAACTGTCAGAAAAAGATTAGGCTAGGTCCAAACTCCACTTAGTAGCCATGAAGCTGAAAATAAAGTTTTAAGGATTTAAATGGAAACCTCAAACTAATCTAGAAAATTCCTCTTGCAATATAGGTTTTCTGATCATGTTGGATTTCTCTAAAATTTAGGGCTGCTACTGGAAACTAATAAGATAAGAAATATAATATAACTGTGCTGTGCTTAGTTGCTCAGTCATGTCCGACTCTTTGCGACTGCACAGACTGTAGCCCACCAGGCTCCTCTGTCCATGGGGATTCTTCAGCAAGAATACTGGAGTGGTTTGCCATGCCCTGCTCCAAGGGATCTTCCCAACTCAGGGATGGAACCAGGGTCTCCTCTATCGCAGGCAGATTCTTTACCAGCCGAGTTACCAGGGAAGCCCCATGATATAACTAATTATACACAAATAACATCTTATATGCAATACTTTCAAGTTCAAAAAGAAAAATGTTTCTTTTAATTTCATGGGACAGGCACAGTCTGAAAGCAGAAAAGCAGATTGCATTTTTGCAACTCTGACTAGCTTTTCTGACCCCTGTTGAGAACTTGAATACTAAAAACCCAGGTGATTTGTTATTGTTTCGTCCTGAAATTAAACACTGTGAATGAACATTCCATACATAGCTTCACGAGAGGAGAGTAAAAGCAGTTCATTTTTACTGCTCTATTAGTGAAATATTTTTATCAGCTTTGAAAGTGAAAGTAGTCACACAGTCGTGTCCAACTCTTTGCGATTCCATGGACTACAGCCTGTGCCATGGATTTCCCCAGGCAAGAGTACTGGAGTGGGTTACCATTTCCTTCCCTAAGGGATCTTCCTGACCCAGGAATTGAACCTGGGTGTCCTGCATTGCAGACAGATTCTTCACCAACTGAGCCACTAGGGAGGCTAATTCAGAAATCTAAGAGTCAGACTACAATGACTATAAGGCAATGTCTCTTGCATAATTTGTTCCAAATGAAGACATTTTATTCATGAGAGTTCATTCATCCCATGTGCTACCTTGTGTGACTAAATTCAAGCCAAGGATGACAACAGTCCAGGGGAACACATCTGCAACCATATCTCCCACCCNCTAAGAGTCAGACTACAATGACTATAAGGCAATGTCTCTTGCATAATTTGTTCCAAATGAAGACATTTTATTCATGAGAGTTCATTCATCCCATGTGCTACCTTGTGTGACTAAATTCAAGCCAAGGATGACAACAGTCCAGGGGAACACATCTGCAACCATATCTCCCACCCAACTCACCACAGCTGACTGATGAAAACCCACATATTCTTTCATTTACCAGATATTGATTAATTTGACAAATATTGAGCAATTGTTGTTATATATCTTGTTTAACTGGGCTTCCCTGGTAGCTCAGCTGGTAAAGAATCCACCTACAAGGCAGGAGACCCCAGTTCCATTCCCGGGTTGGGAAGATCCCCTGGAGAAGGAATAGGCTACCCACTTCAGTATTTTTGGGTTTCTCTGGTGGCTCAGATGGTAAAGAATCCACCTGCAATGTGGGAGACCTGGGTTCAATCCCTGGGTTTGGAGGATCCCCTGAAGGAGAGCATGGCAACTCTAGTATTCTTGCCTGGAGAATCCCCATGGATAGCAGAGCCTAGTGGACTACAGTCTGTGGGGTCACAAAAGTTGGACATGACTGAGCCACTAAGCAAAGCACAGCACTTCTTGTTTCACATGCATGTGTATGCATGTATGACATGTCAGACACATGTCCTAACTTAAGTAGTAACTTACTTGATCCTCATAATAACCCAAGGAGAGGAATACCATTTTTCTCCTCATTTTACAGATGAGAAAATCCAGGCACAGAGAGGTTAAGCTACTAGCCTAGGAACAAAGCTAACAAATGTGGGAGCCAAGGTGGTCTGAGTCTAGAAGTAGGCTCTTAGCTATTGACCTCTACAGAAGGCACAAGGCTAAGCAGCGGGAATCTACTAGATCTCTGCCCTCTAGGGGTCTGACCTTCCAGCCAGGAGGCATTGGTAGAGAGCAGACAATATATAATATTTTAATTATAAAGACTGGAGTGCCACAATGGAGAAGTGACAGGATATCAGAACACAGAGGGGAAAAGGACAGAGGAAAACATTCTTGGAGCTCGCACTGATTCCTCACAAAACCCTGAAAAATAATGAATAATAGTCTCACTGCAGAGATGAAGCAGTTCCTGCTGAGAGAGGAGAGGTGAAGACCACAGGCAGGATTCATCCCTACTCTGAGCAGTGCCGACACAAGTCTGGTTGTTAGCAACAAACTGCATACCTGACTTTCCTCTAGATCCTGTCCACAGTGTGTACCTTTTGCATTAGAGTTGACCCTCGAGATCTGCAGGGGACTGGGCCCAGGATCCCCAACAGATATCAAAATCCGCCGATGTCCAAGTCCTTTATATAAAATGGCTGTTATAAAGAGAGTGGTTGTTATTACCTGTGCACAACCACCCTTTGTATACTTTAAATCATCTCTAGATAACTTATAATACCTAATGTTAATGCTATATAAATAGCTGTAAATACAATGGAAATGCATGAACATAGTTGTTCGGCACACAGCAAATTTGTTTTTTGGAACTGTCTGGAATTTTTCCCCAGATATTCTCAATATGAGATTATTTGAATCCGTGGATACAGACAGCCAATTGTATAATAATTTAATCTCTTCTGCATGGGACACTATNAAATACAATGGAAATGCATGAACATAGTTGTTCGGCACACAGCAAATTTGTTTTTTGGAACTGTCTGGAATTTTTCCCCAGATATTCTCAATATGAGATTATTTGAATCCGTGGATACAGACAGCCAATTGTATAATAATTTAATCTCTTCTGCATGGGACACTATGAGAGGTTTAAGTATTTATCTTGGGTGTCTTGTCAAATCCAGAAGTCTTATCTTATTGCCTTGACAAGAGTCATTTAACATGAAGCACTCTGCTCACAGTAACACTGTAATGCATGTTGGTTAGCGGCTTTCACCCAAAAATTAATTCCTATTAATCTGAGGCTGCTCTATCCTGGTAGCCAAGGAGTTGCAGAGTTAAGGAGATAAAGAAGAAACATGTATCTAATGACTTCATTCCATGGGCCAGGCTAGGTGTTTTCACAAGTTATTTAAATGTAGAGAGAGATCAGGTGTTTCAGAAAAGATGCATCTGAGAGGCTGCTGAGGCTGACTTAAAAACAGTTCTGTCATTTCCAAAATAAGAAAATTAAGCGCAATCAAAGCACTCAATTTCAAGAGAACAGAAAATCTTCAGTCATTAAAAATTATGTTTACAAAGAGTTTTTAAAAAATGCAGAAATAGTCATGTTCTAACAATATTTACATATTCAGAAGAAAGAGCAAAATGAACAGAGTATAAAACTCTTTATAGGCTAATACATGTATTTTTATATTCCAGAAACACTTCTAGAAACACACAAAAAGGAACAGTGTTACTAACGGCTCATACCAAGAGAAGATGGATAAAAGGAAATTTTAATATTTACTTTATATCCTTTAATAGTTTCCTATACTTAATTCTTAAAAATTAAACAAAATTAGATTTAGGAAGAATTTTCAAATAATGTATAAAAAGCTGAAAATGCTTAGACTACAAAGGTATCTTGAGTGGCAGGACAAATGTTTTTTAATGTAGAATAATTTCAACTATATCCCCCCTCCCAATACAAGGAACTAGAAAATTCCTAAAACTGAGACCCTGAGGGATTAGTTTTCACTTTTTTTACTTTGTAAGCTTTATTATTATTTGGAATATTTACAGTAAGCTTTTATCACTTCTGTGATTAAAAAAAAATCCAAATATTAAGAAACAGAATATAGGAAATATACTCACATAAGTGATAGAATTATGAGAGCTGCTTTTGCCACTTTCTGAAGTCAAATATAAAGAAGCCAATATTGTCACTGTAAAATTGATAATTCAAAGTACACACTAAAAGATTATCTTGCTGAAATACAGCCAAGTGGGCTCAAAGTCCTAATTCAAGGAAGACAGAATCACACCTCAATTTTAAATACTTTTGACCTAATCTTCTTTTCTCCTAATCTTCTTTGCTCTGGTGTTAATCCTGCCTTCTTTCACACACCCATCTGAGAAAAGATGATAGTGACAATTAGCTGGAGTTAGGTCACACACTCTAACCTGAGGGTGACTGGCAACTGCCCATGGACTGGAAGCCTCCTTCCTCACCTCTTAGGCATTCTTGGCTTCAATACCTCCCAATTACTTTTGGATTTTAGTTTTCTCTCATATACCACCTGCCTCCACAAAGTATTAATACAGCCTGCATCTTACAAAGCAGTGAAAGGAGGAAATTAATTACTGCTTTAAGTCACCCTGATGCCAAAGTGTCACTTACTAGCAAAATATAGATCTTTTTTGCAGGCTCTTTGGAAAATACATACACGTCCTGTTTACCATGAAGCAAAGAAAAGTAGGGCACTCCAGTTCCTCTCTGCCGGGGTAAACACACTGCAGCCTCTCCCTCTTTCTTTTTACAACCAAAAGCTCTGGGTCCAACATAAAGAGCAACTACCTGAGGACTCTGAAAAGTGAAAAAAAAGGTGAATTTTGGAGGAGAGCCAAAACTTCGAGAAGCGACCAAACAGTGGGTGACCGTCCCAGGTTATTTTATTTTCTTTTACTTTGGAGCAGGACACCATCACAGAGTTCCAGAGAAAGCAACAGAGCATCTTCAAATGAAACGCTGTCTTTTGGGCCAGAGGAACCTGGAAAAGGACCCTCGAAGGCCAGAGTATTCGGGAAATCATAGAGAAAAAGAAAGTGGAGGAGGGAATCCCCAAATTCTATACACAAACAGGCACAGTTCCCAGCCTCACCTTGAGCTGTGCATTCATGAGACAGACTCATAGTAGCACAACAAAGGCTCTGAAAACTGAACTGAGATTAGGACCACCACCCTCGGAAGGGGACAAGGAAATTCAGTCTGAATCTAGCCAGGTTCACTGCAAAACCAAAATTTAAAAAGACATTGTTCAGGAGAATACAATAGGACCCAGAATATACACAGAATATATACTTAGTACAATATGCACAGTGCCCAGGGTATAATCTAATGGCAATTCATATTATAAGAGCTGGAAAAATATGTCTAGATCTCAAGAGAAAATACATCCAGATTCCAACTATAAGATGACCCAGAGAATAGATATTATAATATCTTCCATGAAGATATGAAATGAAAGACAGAAGTTCTCAGCAGAGAAACAGAAATTAGAAAACTAACCAAGTGAAAATTATAGTAATAAAAAAAAAATCTGAAATTTAAAATTCACTGGATGGCTCAACAGAAGAACCTTGAGCACAGATGAAAGAGTGAGTAAGCTTAACGGGTGAGTGAAATCATCTTGTCTAAAGAACAAAGAGAACAAAATTCAGAAAAATAAGCAGAGCCTCAGGGACCTGTAGGAGAATATTAAAACTTCTAGCATTTTTGTCACTGGAATTATAGAAAAAGAGGAGGAAAAGACTGGTGGAGAAACTCTTTGAAGAAATAATGGCCCAAAACTTCCCAATTATTAAAATACATGAATTTATAAATGCAACAGCTCATAAACTCTGAATAGAATGAGCTCAAAGATAACCACCCTTAGACACACGAAAATCAACTGCTTAAAAGCAAAGATACAGGGAAAATCTTCGTAATAGCTAGAGAGCAATTACACATTACATATAGGAGAACAATTATTCAAATAACTGAAGAGTTTTCATCAGAAACGAGAATGGCCAAAAGACAATGGAAAAACATCTTTAAAGTGCAGAAAGAAAAAAACAGCTGACCTAGAATTCTATATCCCTTGATAATATTCCTCAGGAAAGAAAGCTGAACAATGACATTTTTAGACAAATGAACACTAAGAGAATTCATTTTTGGCAAAACTACTCTAAAAGAATGCTAAAGGAAGTGGTTCAGGCTGAAGGGAAATGACACCAGAAACCTGGATATTCACCAAGGGCAACAACAGAAATGTAAATATCTGGGTAAACATAAAGGACTATTTTCCACAGTTCTTTAAAACATGTATGACTGCTAAAAGTAAAAATTATACCATTGTTTGGTAGGATTTTCAATGTACAGATATAATTTATGTCATAAAGGTAAGCTGGGGAGGAAAAAGGAAATTATATGATCATAAGGTTTCTACATTTTACTTGATGTAGTACAATATTAACACTAAGCAGACTATGAGAGTTTACACATGTATGCTGGAATTTTCAAACATTCTCCAAAATTTTTTTCAAAGAAATAAAGCCAAAAATTCAGTATATAAATGAAAATGGAATGCTGAAAAGATAGATACAAATCATCCAGAGACAGGAAAGGAGACAAAGAAGAACAAGAAATGGAGGAACGTGGAGAAAACAAATAATAAAATGGGAACTTTAAATCCAATCTATCAATAATTATATTACATGTAAATGATCTAAAAACACCTATGTAAATATGTTGTCAGAATTTTTCCAACAAGAACCAACTATATGCTGCCTACAAAAAACTCATTTTAAATATAAAGATTTAAATTTATAGATTTAAACAGATTAGATTAAACTAATAAATTTATTACTTTAAATAGATTAAAAGTAATAAATAAAAAAGCATATAATGTATATAATAATCAAAAGGAAATCAGAATCAGGCTGTATTAATTTCGACCACTCTCATATTCTTGCTTCTCCTAATCTTTAATCTTTCCATATTAATATATTTATTACAGAGGTTTTTCCCTCATTATTCACAAAACCATTTTCCAGACTTTTAAGCTGTTCTTGGCAATGATTTACAAAATATATCAGCATATCCCTGCCATTTATGAACTTACAATCTAAGACAGACAACATTAATGCAAGTTTATTAATATGTTAATATATATTATCAATTATACATTAAAAATATCTAAAGTATATGCTTGGAAAAGGTGTTAAGTTCCCTCTATGCACTGAAATTTAGCAAGCTTTAACAGTGGCACGGAATTCACAGTTTAGGTGGTTCAGAAAATAATGCCAGGGAAGATGGAATTCATACAAGAAGCTTAAGAAAAATGTATGTATTTTCCAAAACAACTAAATGTAGATTTTGATTCAGTGTGCCTGAAGCAAAATAGGCTGTATAGTACATAGATAGATAAGACTTAACATTTTATTAGGCTTATAAAGATTAGCAACAGTATTAGGTAGATCATGGATATCACCACATCTTATATTACAATGATAAAATAATGCTTTGGGGCTCAGAACTGATAGATGTCCTTCCAATCAATATTTTGTACCTAAACATTTTCACTATGAAATTATAGCTTTACAGGCACCCCATCTCCTCTCCAGCAGTCATTTTTTTAAGGTGATAGGGAGAAGAGGGAGAGGGAGGAGGAGGGAGAGAAAAAGAAGGAAGAGGGATGGTTACACAAGGGAATGGACATTCTGTGACGGAAATTTGTCAATTATCTAAAATACATGAACCAGGGTCTTCAATGAAAGTTTTCAGTTATAAGTAAAACTAAAGGAACAGACTGACTGTTTTAGGAGGAAGTATAAAATGAAGATAGAGAAAAGTGAAGGACTGAAACTTATAGCACATACAAACCATCAGTACCCTCTCCCACCTCATGTGTTTTCACGTATTGTTTTGTGATTTGATTAAAAACATCTGCTCTTTCTAAGATTATGTCTATCTTACAAATGAGGCAACAGACAGACAAAAAGTACTTAATCAATAACATAGGCACTCTTCACTTTTATGATACAGTTCATAACTGGAAACCACACTGAAAAAATCATGAAGTGGACTGTGTGGAATTTATTAAAATCATTTACTAGAATAGGTTTGAATTTAGCAAAGAAACTAGCGACAAATAAGTGGATAAAGACAAGAGAGGTAAATTACTGGCCCTTTATTTTGCTATATCACAAGGAATGTTTGGAGGAGTGAAATGCTAACTACACAAACAAGAAAAGACCATCAGCAGGCATGGGTTTAAATATTGACCTGTACTCTAAGGAAGATCAACAGGAGGAGAAATCCAAAGCAACTGCTACAAATTTGCAGTTAAAAAGCAAGGCAGTAGAAAGCCCAGAAATAGATCCATACAAATAAAATCAACTGATCTTTGACAAAAGAGCAAAGCCAATACATTGGAGAAAAAGGCTTTTCATCAAATGGTTCTTGAACAACTAGGACATACACATGCAAGGGGAAAAAAATGAATCTAGACACAGACCCTTAAATTAACTCAAAATGGACCACAGACCTACATGTAAAATGCAAAAACTAAAACTTCTAGAAGATAACACAGGAGAAAATCTAGGTGACCTTTAGTTCAGTGGTACCTTTCCAGATACAAGATCAAAAGCACAATCCATGAAAGAAAAGAATTGATAAGATAGACTACATTAAAATTAAAAAGCTCTGCTCTGCAAAAGTCACTATAAAGAGAATGAAATGACAAGCCACAGACAGAGAGGAAATCTTTGCAAAACACATGTCTGATAAAGGACTAGTATCCATGATACACAATAACCTCTTAAAACAGCAGTGAGGAAACAACAGAATTACAGAATGGACAGAAGATATAAACAGATACCTCATTCAAAAAAAGACATACAGATGGCAAATAAGCACATGAAAACATGCTCAACATCATTTGTCATTAAGGAAATGAAAATTAAAATAATGAGGTACTATTCAGTTTCAGTTCAGTCGCTCAGTCGTGTCCGACTCTTTGCGACCCCATGAATCACAGCACGCCAGGCCTCCCTGTCCATCACCATCTCTCGGAGTTCACTCAGACTCACGTCCATCGAGTCCGTGATGCCATCCAGCCATCTCATCCTCGGTCGTCCCCTTCTCCTCCTGCCCCCAATCCCTCCCAGCATCAGAGTCTTTTCCAATGAGTCAACTCTTCGCATGAGGTGGCCAAAGTACTGGAGTTTCAGCTTTAGCATCATTCCTTCCAAAGAAATCCCAGGGTTGATCTCCTTCGGAATGGACTGGTTGGATCTCCTTGCAGTCCAAGGGATTCTCAAGAGTCTTCTCCAACACCACAGTTCAAAAGCA
>SJYX01008778.1:200887-266116 GCA_006410675.1 Oreotragus oreotragus | reverse complement strand
CTCAGCTTTCTTCACAGTCCAACTTTCACATCCATACATGACCACAGGAAAAACCATAGCCTTGACTAGGCGGACCTTAGTCGGCAAAGTAATGTCTCTGCTTTTGAATATACTATCCAGGTTGGTCATAACTTTTCTTCCAAGGAGTAAGCGTCTTCTAATTTCATGGCTGCAGTCACCATCTGCAGTGATTTTGGAGCCCCCAAAAATAAAGTCTGACACTGTTTCCACTGTTTCCCCATCTATTTCCCATGAAGTGATGGGACCGGATGCCATGATCTTCGTTTTCTGAATGTTGAGCTTTAAGCCAACTTTTTCGCTCTCCTCCTTCACTTTCATCAAGAGGCTTTTTAGCTCCTCCTCACTTTCTGCCATAAGGGTGGTGTCATCAGCATATCTGAGGTTATTGATATTTCTCCTGGCAATCTTGATTCCAGCTTGTGTTTCTTCCAGTCCAGCGTTTCTCATGATGAACTCTGCATATAAGTTAAATAAGCACGGAGACAATATACAGCCTTGATGTACTCCTTTTCCTCTTTGGAACCAGTCTGTTGTTCCATGTCCAGTTCTAACTGTTGCTTCCTGACCTGCATACAGATTTCTCAAGAGGCAGGTTAGGTGGTCTGGTATTCCCATGTCTTTCAGAATTTTCCACAGTTGATTGTGATCCACACAGTCAAAGGCTTTGGCATAGTCAATAAAGCAGAAATAGATGTTTTTCTGGAACTCTCTTGCTCTTTCCATGATCCAGCAGATGTTGGCAATTTGATCTCTAGTTCCTCTGCCTGTTCTAAAACCTATTAGAAAGGCTGAAATCCAAATGCTCACACTGGTGCTGCAAGAGCTGGTGATGATGTGGAACAGAAATCTCAAAGGCTGTTGCTGGGAACAGAAAATGGTACAGCCACTTGGGAAGACGGTTTGGCAGCTTCTCATAAAACCAAACATAATCGTGTCGTATAACAAAGCAATCATGCTCCTTGCTTATTTAACCAAAGGAACTGAAAACTTACATCTATACAAACACCTACATGCAAATGTCTATGGCAGCTTTATTCACAGTGGTCAAAACTTGGAAGCAATCAAGATAACTTCAGTTGATGAATGAATAAACAAACTGTGGTACATCCAGACGATAGAATATTATTCAAAGAGGGAAAGAAATGAACCATCAAAAGCCACAAAAAAGCAAGGAGATGGATGTGTAACTAACTTTACAGTAGTGATGTCAGTTACAGCTCAAAAAACTCAGCAAAAATAAATTAAATAAAATTAGGACATCATCTCATGGATGGAGGAGCCTGGTAGGCTGCAGTCCATGGGGTCGCTGAGAGTTGGACACGACCCAGTGACTTCACTTTTACTTTTCACTTTCATGCATTGGAGAAGGAAATGGCAACCCACTCCAATGTTCTTGCCTGCAGAATCCCAGAGATGGCGGAGCCTGGTGGGCTGCCGTCTACGGGGTCGCACAGAGTCGGACACGACTGAAGCGACTTAGCAGCAGCAGCAGCAGCAGGACATCATCAGAGGCTGAATACTGTATTGGAGAAAAAATGGTATGGACTTATAAAGAAAAATATGGGGTCAGTTTATAACTGAAATCCCAACAGTTAAGTGGAGAGAAATAAGGGTTTGGAGTGTTTCTTTTAAAAATGACTGAACTCTGTGTAGGAGAGTATCCTTATTTTTAGGAGGGACTGAGTTAGGAAAAATATGAATAATATGGATACCTGTGAAGAAACAGTAAGAGGTCAAGCAAATGGAACGAAGTGCAGGTACATCTGGGTGAGCAGCATACAGGTATTCACTGAGCTGTTCTCACGACTTTCCTTGAAGTTATTTCCAAATAAAAGCTCTTTTTAAGTATACCTCCCCCACAAAAGGCATGGAAGAACCTTAAACAAATACTGCTAAGTGAAAGAAGGCTGCATACCATTTGATTTCAACTTATATGACATTCTGAATAAGGCAAAACCATGAAGACAGAAAACAGATCAGTGGTTCTGGGGAGCAGAGAGGCAATGAATGGTGGGGGGAGCACGGGGCATTTTTACAGCAGTGGGACTATTCTGTGTGACACATGTTATCCGTTAGTCAAAATGCACAGAGTGTAGGAAACAGGGAACCCTAATGTAGACTATGGGCTTCGGTGAATAATAACATATCAATACTGGCTCATCAACTATAACCAAGGTACCACAGCACTTAAGACGTTAGTTATAGAGAAAGCTGCAGTGGAGGTTGGGGGTGGTGGGGAGATGGGACAGAGAGATGAGGGAATATATAGGACTCTCTGCTCTTTCCATTCATTCTTCCATAAAATATAAAAATTGTTCAAAAATAGCCTATTAACTTTTTAAAGCAAAGCAGTATGTCACTTTCTGTGTTCTTATTCGATGTTTACAGGTCAAAAGGTTTAAGTGGCAACAAAGATATTTTAATTTCCTCCAATCTTATATGCCGGAACTGTATAATGAGGCAAACAGCTGAAACAGAAAACCATCTAATGAGAGCCTGCCTATCATTTTCTATGTCTTCTTTTCTCATTAACTTCCAGAATGCCTCGTTGTTCATTTGTTTACTTTCATAAAGAAAATGCATTCTACTCCACTAGGAGTGATCAGGGAGCATTACTTCAGTCCCCGAGGATGTGTCTGTGGAAAATAGCCCTCTTTTCACATCCCCTTAGGGTTGGAGCCAGGACAGCTTCCAAGGACTCTCCCCAGGGCGAGAGGTAACCAGCAATGAAGACTGTCACATAAAATACCTCAAAAGAAAGAAATTTGGGGTAAAAAGACACTAAAGACCCTGTTCTGAACTGAAGGAAACACACACACTCTTTCCTTGAAAATGGCTGAGTATGAACTCTCCCTCTCAAACACCATCAACAGGCAGTTAAGCATTTCAGCAGCTCAGGAGGAGTGCTCAGTTCAGGAAGATTCACGATGATGTGTCTGCAGAAGAACCTGTCACCTTACTGGCGAGGTTAAAATAGAGAGATGTTTTCTTCTCTGCTTCTTAAGATGTGTAAAAAACCTAGTACTAAAAACAGTACTTCTGTTGTGGTAAATGACATGCAAAATTTTCTCTTGGTTGTGCTTTTACTAAGCAGGGCCTCACCCTGAGCTTTGACTACTGTGGGACAATATTTTGAATACACAGATATTCCTAACCTGTGATTCTCAAAGTGTGCTCACTGGACCAGCAGCAATGGCATTACCAGGGAACTTGTTAGAAATGCAATTCTAATCCGTATCTGTGGAATCAGAGACTCCAGGGGTGGGACCCAGCCACCTGTTCTCACACGCCCTGCAGATGACTATGATGCTCAATGAAGTTGGAAAGCCATGGTTCTAGAAAACGTAAATATGGAAACATGCCTTACCTTTTTTTCCATTGACTAGAATCAATTATTGAGTTAAGCCTGGCTCAGAGAGCTCCTCATGTTCATAACACTAACACAGCTGGTTAAGAATCTCATCTTTTTACCCCTGTCTCTCCACTATGCAAGGATAGAACCTTCATATACTCCCCTAAGGCAGGAGGAGGACACACCCAGTGCCAACTCTGAACCCACACTGTGAAGAAGTCTGTTTTCTCATTTAAAAAAAAAAAAAATCAAAGCATCCCTCTCCACAGCCACAAAACTTTCATCTTATACGGGATAACAACTTTCAGTTTACAAAGTACCTCCAGATATACTACATAATTGAGCTATCTCAAAAACCCTGTGACACAGACTCCCACTTCCCCTAACATTTCACAGAGGAGGAAGCTGAAGCTTAGAGAACCCTGACTAACCAGCCACTAGTTCAAGACCAGCCAGACAGCAAGCATACAGAGGCTCCTTGGCTCAAGCCAAGCACGATGCTCTAAGCGGTCTTCATCAAAGAAGCATTAGCTCTGTGATCTTGGATGAATTATTGAAGCTCCATAAGCCTCATTTCCACATCCATAACACAGAAGCAGAAGTAGTACCCACTTCACAGAAGATTAAGGGAGATAATCCATGGAAGGCTTTCAGAACAGAGCCTGGCCAATAGCACATCTGCAATAAATGTGAGCTGTAATTACTGATCCTGACACCACCAACCACTCCAGCTATTGTAACACTGCAGTCCCTCCTGCTCCAGTAAGTGAGCTTGTCTTTAACCTATTACGGTATTCCTTCACTCCTGCCTTCAGACTTCTTATACTGTCCATACCATCACATGTTGAGTGTTTATGCAGTGGACATGATCACATCATCTGTTGGGCTACAGCAGGGTTGACGATAGATTAAACTACGAAAACCCTTCATAATAAACGGATGTTGTGAGCAGTTATTCCAATCATCTGACACTTTTATCTTTATTTCAATGTAAAGATTAGCTTTTACAAAGATAAACCAGATTATTATATCAAATGTACACAGCCTTCATCCCAGAGAGTTTCTTGAGATTCAAGGAAAACAAAAGGCTTAACTAAGTCTGGCAAATGGAAAAGCCGGCTCCGGCTCCTTGCCACTAAATTGATCAAAGATAGTCTGAGTCTTCAGTGGTATAAATGAAAAACAGAAACTCTTCTCTGAGCAAATCCTTCCAGATATACGCCTGATTGCAGCCCTTTGAAGTTGACACAGCTGAAATCAGATTTTTTTGCATGAATTATGCACTACAGCAGAACAGAAGGAAGACCACTCAGCCTATGACTCATGGTGCAAGAAAAAGCTGAAGGCACAATTTGTACTCTGCATAAGAGAAGCCATCATTCCTGGACTAGGAGAGAGGCTCCTGGTGGGGGGTATCTTCAGTGATGGAGGTGCAGCAGCAAAGCCCAAGGAGCTAAGGACTTCAACAACTGCGCAGACCCACTTATTTGCCTTTTTNAAGGAAACACACACACTCTTTCCTTGAAAATGGCTGAGTATGAACTCTCCCTCTCAAACACCATCAACAGGCAGTTAAGCATTTCAGCAGCTCAGGAGGAGTGCTCAGTTCAGGAAGATTCACGATGATGTGTCTGCAGAAGAACCTGTCACCTTACTGGCGAGGTTAAAATAGAGAGATGTTTTCTTCTCTGCTTCTTAAGATGTGTAAAAAACCTAGTACTAAAAACAGTACTTCTGTTGTGGTAAATGGCATGCAAAATTTTCTCTTGGTTGTGCTTTTACTAAGCAGGGCCTCACCCTGAGCTTTGACTACTGTGGGACAATATTTTGAATACACAGATATTCCTAACCTGTGATTCTCAAAGTGTGCTCACTGGACCAGCAGCAATGGCATTACCAGGGAACTTGTTAGAAATGCAATTCTAATCCGTATCTGTGGAATCAGAGACTCCAGGGGTGGGACCCAGCCACCTGTTCTCACACGCCCTGCAGATGACTATGATGCTCAATGAAGTTGGAAAGCCATGGTTCTAGAAAACGTAAATATGGAAACATGCCTTACCTTTTTTTCCATTGACTAGAATCAATTATTGAGTTAAGCCTGGCTCAGAGAGCTCCTCATGTTCATAACACTAACACAGCTGGTTAAGAATCTCATCTTTTTACCCCTGTCTCTCCACTATGCAAGGATAGAACCTTCATATACTCCCCTAAGGCAGGAGGAGGACACACCCAGTGCCAACTCTGAACCCACACTGTGAAGAAGTCTGTTTTCTCATTTAAAAAAAAAAAAAATCAAAGCATCCCTCTCCACAGCCACAAAACTTTCATCTTATACGGGATAACAACTTTCAGTTTACAGAGTACCTCCAGACATACTACATAATTGAGCTATCTCAAAAACCCTGGGACACAGACTCCCACTTCCCCTAACATTTCACAGAGGAGGAAGCTGAAGCTTAGAGAACCCTGACTAACCAGCCACTAGTTCAAGACCAGCCAGACAGCAAGCATACAGAGGCTCCTTGGCTCAAGCCAAGCACGATGCTCTAAGCGGTCTTCATCAAAGAAGCATTAGCTCTGTGATCTTGGATGAATTATTGAAGCTCCATAAGCCTCATTTCCACATCCATAACACAGAAGCAGAAGTAGTACCCACTTCACAGAAGATTAAGGGAGATAATCCATGGAAGGCTTTCAGAACAGAGCCTGGCCAATAGCACATCTGCAATAAATGTGAGCTGTAATTACTGATCCTGACACCACCAACCACTCCAGCTATTGTAACACTGCAGTCCCTCCTGCTCCAGTAAGTGAGCTTGTCTTTAACCTATTACGGTATTCCTTCACTCCTGCCTTCAGACTTCTTATACTGTCCATACCATCACATGTTGAGTGTTTATGCAGTGGACATGATCACATCATCTGTTGGGCTACAGCAGGGTTGACGATAGATTAAACTACGAAAACCCTTCATAATAAACGGATGTTGTGAGCAGTTATTCCAATCATCTGACACTTTTATCTTTATTTCAATGTAAAGATTAGCTTTTACAAAGATAAACCAGATGATTATATCAAATGTACACAGCCTTCATCCCAGAGAGTTTCTTGAGATTCAAGGAAAACAAAAGGCTTAACTAAGTCTGGCAAATGGAAAAGCCAGCTCCGGCTCCTTGCCACTAAATTGATCAAAGATAGTCTGAGTCTTCAGTGGTATAAATGAAAAACAGAAACTCTTCTCTGAGCAAATCCTTCCAGATATACGCCTGATTGCAGCCCTTTGAAGTTGACACAGCTGAAATCAGATTTTTTTGCATGAATTATGCACTACAGCAGAACAGAAGGAAGACCACTCAGCCTATGACTCATGGTGCAAGAAAAAGCTGAAGGCACAATTTGTACTCTGCATAAGAGAAGCCATCATTCCTGGACTAGGAGAGAGGCTCCTGGTGGGGGGTATCTTCAGTGATGGAGGTGCAGCAGCAAAGCCCAAGGAGCTAAGGACTTCAACAACTGCGCAGACCCACTTATTTGCCTTTTTGTAGCTTCTGTCCCACTGACTTCCAAGTCCATTGATCTAATCCACCATAACTAATTATTTAAATCCTCTGCGCAAATGAAATTAACACTCATTTTAATTCATTTAAGTCAACGTAAACCCAACAAAAGATTCTCCAAGCCTAAATGTAAAGCTTCATTTAACTTTTCCCCCTGAATCACAATGATTCAAGTTTAAATGCCATAATTTATTTTAGTATTTATGTGCTCTAACTAAAGATTCTACAAATAAAGATTGCCCACGCTTATTGGATTTTTAAGGCCACCATAACAGAATGTTTGCCTTTGAAAAACGTTTTTAATGATTCTTCTAAACGTATCAAAAATTCACCAAAGTTTAAATTGATGTTTTCTAAAAGGAAATAACTTCTAAACTGAAACTACTTCCAAATCAAATGTATTCGTGCTGGTACTACTTCAAACTCATCAAAACCCAAGATAATAGATGTTCATAGTTACAAATGAACGGCTTATTAGCTCAATAAGTAAATCCATATTTGGGGAAAATAACTGGCCTGTCAGCGAGCCCACGATTCCAATATTATTTCTACTTATATAACAGATCAGGCATTTATTTCTCAACAGTAAAGTCAAAAGCAAAATCAGTTTGTTGGATTATGAGGCAAAGCTATTGGAGTTAGACAGTTGTCTATTTTAAAGGCCAGCTTTGGACGTAGAGCTAATGATGGCCAGGAATTAACTTTATTCACTCCATTCAATACTTACATCTAGAAACCTCAAGTGGCTACAGTTGATCCTACCTAATTAGGAAATCAAAAAACTGCTGCTGCTGCTGCTGCTAAGTCGCTTCAGTCGTGTCCGACTCTGTGTGACCCCATAGACGGCAGCCCACCAGGCTCCCCTGTCCCTGGGATTCTCCAGGCAAGAACACTGGAGTGGGTTGCCGTTTCCTTCTCCAATGCATGAAAGTGAAAAGTGAAAGTGAAGTCACTCAGTCATGTCCGACTCTTAGCGACCCCATGGACTGCGGCCCACCAGGCTCCTCCACCCATGGGATTTTCCAGGCAAGAGTGCTGGAGTGGGATTCCATTGCCTTCTCCGAAAAAACTTCTGAGCAAAGGCAAAATAGTTGGTTGATTTCAAAACTGGCTCTCTCTCGATGGCTTTTAACTGTTCCTCTTTCAAACCACAAACTGCAGACAGGATCCCCGCTGCACCACCTTTCGGAATGGGGCTCAGGCTGGTGCTCAGCTTTTGTTGATGTTTCATTCCTACACACTTTTTGCTATGTTATCACTGAACAGGGCTTTCTAACCACTTGCTTTTGCCCACGATATGTGTGTGGTCCTCATTCTTGCCTGTCTTGTTGATGTGGAATCTACATCCTACTCAAGACATCTACATGGACACTTATGTCTCCAAGGGTTCCCACTTTCTCTGACTTAGATGTATATCTACTCTGTTAAGAATGGCCTTCCCCGGTGCTAGCTTCTCACCCTAAATCTACTGGCCCACACCTGAATATAACACAATCGAAGCTGTGGTTGTGAATCAGAGGAGAGTTATCTGGCTTCTAAATAAAGAGAAAAAGAAAGAGGGAGGGAGCACAAAGGCTCAAAAGTGTTTCTGTTCCTCCAAGTTCATGGGTCCTTTATCTTACACTTGGCTAGGGTCCCAGACATCAGTTCTCAGGTACCACATGCCTGGCTCTGGATGTGTACCTAAGCAAAAATAATCTTAAAGAGTTAATTAAAAACATAGAACTGGGAGCTAACATAACTGCCACTAAGATCACACCACTGTATGATCTCTGGTGAGTCACTGTCTCTCTAGGTCTGTTTTCTCATTTGTAAAATGAAAGGACTATAATCTCGAAGTTCTCTTCTAGCTATGAAATTCTGTTACTATATTCTGCAAAGGTAATTGTCCAACAAATTCTCAGCCATGTTGAAAGGCTTAAAATATTATCTGCTGTTATTTACTCATGTCATATCTCCCCTCCATGAGTATGGACAATTGAAACTTGATCATGTACCCTAAAGCAAAGACACTGGGAAGTGTTCCCATATAAACTTTTTTTCTACCAGCACATTCAAGCGAGCAATTCAACACCCCTGTTGATTAACTCACTCTGAAAGGCCATCCATATCGACTTCTCTCAGAAATTTAAAGAAGCACAGCTCACTGGCTGAGTACCTACTATGGCCCAGGGATTTAGTTAAGCACTTTCCTGCAAATAACTCCAATTTTTGCATCTGAAAGGTTAACAAGATCTCCATCTCACAAGATTTGAGAGAGTCTTAACTAATGCAGAGTCACAGCTCTGATAAGTTGGTGGTGTGCTTTGGGCTGGCCCACTGGAAGGAGCTGAGGGAGCCTTTCTTATCTTAGTCTTGGATAGAAGTAATCACAACACACAGTCTGTCATATCATATTCATGCAGTAAAGCTTTCTATTGCATTTAACACTGTTTACACTGTACCCTTCTCAAAAAATGGGAAGAAACAGATTTTCCTAGGAATGGCTTCAAATTTGTCATATGTGAATAAAAGAAAATATAGTCTGTAAGAAAAAAAATCATATGTATGTACATAAGAAAAGCAACTCTACTTCATATATTTTAAAAACCTAGTTAGAAATAAAAAGAAGTTGATCACCCTATCACTTTAAGTAAGTAAACATAAACATGTAATGAGCAAAAATAAAGATTAAAATAAACGGGAAATATAGAAATTGTTTATTTTAACTCAGTTTTAAAACTGTCTTCTAAAAATGGAGAGGAATAGTACTGTCAGGTAGTAAAAAAAAGATTATAAAGTTACAGTAATTAAAACAAAGTGCAGTGGAAATTTAGCATATGACAGAAATAGCATTTAAAGTCAGAAAGGAAAATAGGGATCATTTAATTAACCATGTTAGGACAACCGGCTATCCAATTGAAGGTGGGGAGGACTAAATCTGGAGACCTCTTTTTGACACCAATATTAAATCAACATGTTTTAAAGATTTAAACATTAAAAAATCATAAATACCAGAAGAGGGGATTTTCATTAAACATAGTAAATAAATGTTTTTATCTCTAAGCCTTCTTGAAACCCCCTCCAACAACCCCCCCCACCCAGAAAAAAAAAGAAAAATCACTGTAAAGAATAAACAAGGGAAGTTCCCGGGTGGCTTAGTGGTAAGGGTTTTGTGCTTTCACTGCGCAGGTATGGGTTCAATCCCTGGTCTGGAAACCATCCCATATGCAGAGCAGACAGAACAAAATAAATAAATAATCGCATTTTTTAAAAAAAACAACAAGAATAAACAAGGGAAACTTCCAAAAGAGCAAAAGGCCACAATAACACCAAAAGTTTTGGAAAATAGAAAACAGAAGCATGAGTGACAGGCGATTCGGCCAAGTGGAGACAGATGAAGCCTACGTGCCCGCCATTGGTGGAAATCAAAAAAGCAACCCACTCTTCTCTGACAAGGACCACCCGGTGATACAGAGAGGGCGTCCAGATTCTGATTTAGGCCTCCAGGCAGGAGTCCTGCAGTGCTGCATTGCTAACCAGCTCCCTGGTGAGGTGAACAGAAACTGGTCTGGGGTCCACACGTTGAGGCTTTAGGGTAGAGGATGCCTGAAACCCACTGGCATCAGAAACCTCGGGAGTTTTGGGGAGCAGAACGGGTTCTGAGTCTGTAAAAAGCTGAGGCAGACCCCAGATCTGGTCCCCGAAGTTAGGTGACTGCTCTCTCTAGCCCCAAGAGGAGGGATGGTTTACTCCTGGAGAGGGTGAGTTACAGAAGGTCTGGTCACTGGGACACAGCATAATGACCAAAACAGGGGACAGAGTGAAAATCTACAAACCACACAGGACCTGCACCTCCGTTTCACGGCACAACTCTCAGGATGCGGGCAGCAGGCTCATAAGCCCCTCAGGCAGGGAAGAGGGAGGCTGTTCTCTAGGGACACTGACAAGCACAGGAGAAGGTACAGCTGACCCTTGAATAACACAGGTTTGAACTGCAGGGCTCCACTTATTGGCAGATTTTTTACCACAGTAAACACTACAGTACTACTCAATCCACTGCCAGTAAAATCCATGGATACAGAGGAACCACGGACACACGGGGCCCGCTGTAATCGGTACAAGGATTTTCGACTGGACAGGGGGTTCGGTGCCCCTAACCCCCATGTTATCCAAGAGTCTACTGTAACTCTGAAGGGAAAACAGTCATTACTCAAACCACAGAAAAATTACAATTTCTAGTCCTGAAAAAAATCATAATTAAAGTCAAAAGACAAAAAGGAAAATATTTATAATCAACATGAAAAATAGCTAGTGTATTTTTGCTTTCATAATTCAACAGACATTCCCCAAAATGACAAAAACATCAAGTCATTCACAGAAAATTTTTAAGTGGTTTTAAAACATGAAAATGGGGCTGAATTTCACTTACAAACAAAGGGTAATTGAAATGACACCATTTTTCACAGAGCCAACTGGCAAACACTTGACAATTCTGTTGCATGTCACATTACAAACCTGATGAAGAGGTATAATCCCCTATGAGAACAATTTGATGATACCTATCAAATTCAAAATGACCCAATCACTGTGAACTATAGGAGTTTATGCTAAACATTCACATGTAAACAAAGATATATGTACAAAAATAGCTACTGTGGCATTGCTTTAAGTAACACCTGACTGAAGATGAATTAAAAATATATTCATAGAGGATTGATTAAATAAATTACGATAAAACGGAGAAGGCAATGGCACCCCACTCCAGTGCTCTTGCCTGGAAAATCCCATGGACGGAGGAGCCTGGTGGGCTGAAGTCCATGGGGTTGCTGAGGGTGGGACACGACTGAGTGATTTCACTTTCACTTTTCACTTTCATGCATTGGAGAAGGAAATGGCACCCCACTCCAGTGTTCTTGCCTGGAGAATCCCAGGGACGGGGGAGCCTGGTGGGCTGCCGTCTATGAGGTCGCATAGAGTCGGACACTACTGAAGCGACTTAGCAGCAGCAGCAGCATTGCTGTGTATTATATGTAAAATATATATTATATGTGTTAAAGCTCTGTACAACCATTTAAAGTAAAAAAGTACAAAAGAGCATGTGCGTTGCTCAGTCACTCAGTCGTGTCCAACTCTTGGTGACCCCATGGACTGTAACCCGCCAGGCTCCTCTGTCCCTGGCATTTCTTCAGCAAGACTACTAGAGTGAGTTGCCATTTCCTCCTCCAGGGGATCTTCCTGACCCAGGGATTGAACCCATATCGCCTGTATTTCTTGCACTGCAGCCAGATTCTTTACCAGCTGAGCCATCGGGGAAGCCACAAAAGAGCATATATAACATTTATAGAGAAATATATGTGTTTGGATATGCATAGGAAAAGTCCCAGAAAACAACTGCAAACGGTTGTCCCTGAGAAGGGAGCTTTAAATTGCATTAAATATAGTAATTTAACCGTTTGACAGTTTTTACACAATAAGCATATACTGATATTTTCTTAAGCAGTTTCCTTCCCAGGAATATACAGGCAAGTTGATGATAATAGGATGATAAGATAAAGAGATTTCTAGAGAGGAGCACAGGTAATGTGCTACCTGGAAGCTGAGACTCCTTTTTCTAACCAAGAACTGGTTTGGGGGAGATGTTAACTTCTTTTGCTACTCTTTCCTTCTGTACCTGAGAAATGGGAATAACAATAATAAAACACAAGTTTATCTTAGTGTATAACTTTAGCAAAAGGGATTGTAACATTTTACTTAACAAACTTCAGTTCAGTTCAGTCACTCAGTTGTGTCTGATTCTTTGTGACCCCGTGAACCGCAGCACACCAGGCCTCTCTGTCCATCACCAATTCCCAGAGTCCACCCAAACACATGTCCATTGAGTCGGTGATGCCATCCAACCATCTCATCCTCTGTCGTCCCCTTCTCCTCCTGCCCTCAATCTTTCCCAGCATCAGGGTCTTTTCCAATGAGTCAGCTCTTTGCATCAGGTGGCCAAAGGATTGGAATTTCAGCTTCAGCATCAGTCCTTCCAATGAACACCCAGGGTTGATCTCCTTTAGAATGGACTGGTTGGATCTCCTTGCAGTCCAAGGGACTCTCAAGAGTCTTCTCCAACACCACAGTTCAAAAGCATCAATTCTTTGGCGCTCAGCTTTCTTCACAGTCCAACCCTCACATCCATACATGACCACAGGAAAAACCATAGCCTTGATTAGACGGACCTTAGCCAGCAAAGTAATGTCTCTGCTTTTTAATATGCTGTCCAGGTTAGTCATAAATTTCCTTCCAAGGAGTAAGTGTCTTTTAATTTCATGGCTGCAGTCACCATCTGCAGTGATTTTGGAGCCCCCAAAAAATAAAGTCTGAGACTGTTTCCACTGTTTCCCCATTATTTCCCATGAAGTGATGGGACCAGATGCCATGATCTTCGTTTCTGAAAGTTGAGCTTTAAGCCAACCTTTTCACTCTCCTGTTTCACTTTCATCAAAAGACTTTTCAGTTCCTCTTCACTTTCTGCCAATAGGGTGGTCGCATATCTGAGGTTATTGATATTTCTCCTGGCTATCTTGATTTCAGCTTGTGTTTCATCCAGCCCAGTGTTTTTCATGATGTATTCTGCATATAAGTTAAATAAGCTGGGTGACAATATACAGCCACAAGAGTACTGGGGTGGGGTGCCATTGCCTTCCCCGAACTACTTAGCTACTTGTTGTAAACTTATGGTTTTCCAGCTCAAAATCTTGGACACAACTTCCAAATAGTTCATTTAATCGGCCATGAGTTTTTCACTAAAATATCACTTCAAGCCTCATTTTTGAACAACCATTAAATTTAGTCATCTAAATTTATGGTCTTCCTTTACCTTATAATTTCACCAGCTCCATAACCCATATAGCTTTGAAGCTATACATTCAAAAATATTTTGAAAAACATAATAAATTCCACAATGTAAAACTGATTCTCCAAGAGCTACTTTTAAAAAGTCACCCTATAATGTCTTTTTAGACAACAGACGCACTTGCAAGTATTTAAAAGTGATGTGTCATAATATCTGAAATTTACTTTGCATGGTACAGAAGAAAATAAAATATATAGAGACACAATAAAATGTTAATCATTGAATTCCAGTGCTGACAATGCAAGTGTTCATGGTATTATTTTTTGAGCTATTCTGTATATTTGAACATTTTCATAAAAGTCTATAAATTTTAATATATGCTATTCTAAAGGTATAAACGCATAACTTTTTCTTAAACAGAAAGGCATAATGAGACAATATGATGACCAGAGGTAGGAGGGGGTGGGCAGACAGCTGTACTGAAAAATAACCTTGCTGTAAATTTTAAAATTTCCCTTGAGTTCTAGATTCTTAAGTTACTTGTTCAATTTTGGTTATTTGGTGACTTGTTGAGTACAAATTTTTCTGCCCTCCAAATAACTTACTCATAAAATGACTAACTCAAATAACAGATAACATAGAAAACTTCATATGAGGAAAGATTTCCCTCATTCATGATTTCTTATACAAGGTGATAAGATTTAATATATCTAAAAATGACTTTTATTTCTTATAAAATAATATAACAAAACACAATTGCTTTAGCTTGACTTAATAGGAATAGTAAGTGTTTTTGTTATATTCTTTTGTAACAAGTGTTAAAAGGGGTATAAATGTATGAGATAATATTTTCTAAGCAAATGATTGTAGTAGATGTAAAATAAAAAAGTTCAATATTATAAACTTGAAGGAATTTCTTACTGCATTTTATGGATTATTATTCCAATTTCTCAGGTAAAGAAAGACTAACAAAATGTCCTTTCATGGCAGATACTACTAAATTTTATTCTTACCCAGAGCCCCAATTCTGTGAAAGAGCATGTCAAAACAGCTATTTTCTTTACAAATTAGGACAATCTGTAAAAGTTACATCAAATTTGCAGCAGGTCAGATAGTGAAGAATCTGCCTGTGATGCAGCAAACCTGGGTTCAATCTCTGGGTCAAGAAGATCCCTGGAGAAGGGAAGAGCAACCCACTCCAGTATTCTTGCCTGGAGAATCCCATGGACAGAGGAGCCTGGTGGGCTGCAGTCCATGGGATCCCAAAGATTCAGGCACGACTAAGCACTAACACTTTCACTTTCACACTTAAGTCAGGGTAGGGTGGTTTCTCACACAGTGTTGGGTCAGCCGCTAAATTCATATGATTTTTCTTGAAAGACTCCAGCAGCATTTATTAAAATTTAACTTTGTACATCTTCTAACCCAGCAGTCTGACTTCTGTATGTTAGCTTAGAGTAATACACCTGAGTACAAAAAAGTCTGCAAAAGAATGTTATAGCATTGTTTCCAATAGCATTCATAAAATGTTGGGTCAGCCGCTAAATTCATATGATTTTTCTTGAAAGACTCCAGCAGCATTTATTAAAATTTAACTTTGTACATCTTCTAACCCAGCAGTCTGACTTCTGTATGTTAGCTTAGAGTAATACACCTGAGTACAAAAAAGTCTGCAAAAGAATGTTATAGCATTGTTTCCAATAGCATTCATAAACAAATAACCCCAAACAATGGGATATTATCATCATATTATTATCATAGTGAAAAGAATAATGTTGTCCTACATTCACCAACATTGAGAAATCTTCAAGGCATGATATTAAATAAAAACAGAGTTTCAGAACAGCACTTAGAGTATATCATTCATGTTTTAAACAAAAGTTATATTTCTGTGTGTGTGTGTGTGTGTGTGTGTGTGTGTGTATGAGTGTGCAGGTAGGTAAATGCACTGAAAAAGTTCTGGAAGAATATATATATCAACTATTCATGCTGGACACATCTAGGGAATAATGACAGATTGAGAAAACAGAGTGAAATGGAAAATTGCTGTATTTTTTCTGCATTGAGAGTTTCCCAGTGAGATTATAGATATATAAAACCAGGTAATTTCTTTAATGATTTTAAAAATGGAAGAGGTTTTATCATTTTAAATGCTCAAAAGATTTCAAATACTGTTTCATAGCATTATTAATCATTTTAGACATCAAACATTTAAAAATCCACAAACTAGAATTAATATATTAGAAATTAACAAATAGTTACTGCTGAGGTAATACTACACCACGAGGTCACAGTATGTTGTGTTACTACCATTGTAAGAATTGGGGGAAAAAAATTTAGAAGTTCCATTTAAAACTAGTGTGAAATCCCCATTGTCTCTAGAATGAATAAGTTGGAAGAATATTTTCTCCCACAGCTATCAGAAAAGCTCTGAAAGCTTTGTCCCTCACCTGCAGTGTTGTGGCCATGTGAACACTGAAGATTATCAAACGGTAGCCACAGCCTCTGAAGATTTTATCAATGAAATAAATTATTTTTAAAGAAAACTGTTCTATTACTCCATGAGTCCAAAAACAATAGATTTTAACCAAGTTGATTTTAAGATACCCTCTTTATAAAAATAAGCAGAAAGCGATCTAATATTTTCTGTTTTTAGACTAAAAGAAATGGGTAGGAAGCAGTAAAAACAAAAATTGCAAAATAATAAGAACCAGAAAGCAAATGAAAAAGAATTACCCACAGGAACATAGGAAGACTTCAAACAAAAATGTTAAAGAAATTGTAGGCTCCATGATTGCTTTTCAAAAAAAAAAAAAGAGAGAGAGAAATCAGGGTTCAGAAAGAGATTAGAAAACTGAAAAAAATAAAATTGCAAAAAAAAAAATGGAAAAAGCACAACAGAAGGAAAAAATTATTTAAAAATTTAAAACAACATTAAGATCAAGATGACAAACCAAATAAACATGAGTGAAAGGGACACTTGGTTGGTAGGCTTGAGGGAAATTAATAAAACCATGTATAATAATAAAATATATTTAAAACATTGTACCAAAGATGGATATGAAAGTGAGGCCAAAAAAAGCTAATGTGTGTAACTGCTATTCCTGAAGAAGAAAAGAAAATATATTGAATAGAAGACACATTCAAAGATGGAAGATAAAAAACCTGTATTAAATAAGAAATATTTAAACTAAAACGTCCATGTTTTCATGGAGAAGGAAATGGCAACCCACTCCAGTGTTCTTGCCTGGGAAATCCCATAGGCAGACGAGGCTGGTGGGTTACAGTCCATGGGGTCGCAAAAGAGTTGGACACAACTTAGCGACTAAACAACAACATATACTTGTTTGTAAGGTGAGCATAATCTTAAAAACACAAAACACAGCAAGACTGAAAGGTATTATTTTCCAAACAAGCACTGTATTTCAATATCACAAGCAAACACTCAGTGTTCAGAATACATGGCTTATTTAAATCCAAAGTCTGATTCCCTTGTCTCAACAAATCTTCTTAGATCCTCTACATTCAAGCAACAGGACACAGAAGCATTGCAATAAACATACACATTTATCCCCTGTTGAACATCAGTCATTTGTTTTCTTTTTAAAGACACTGAAATTTTTCCCTTTATTAATCCTTATAAAATATTCTCACTAATTAAGTAAATAAGGTGGGAAAGAAAAAGAATGTTTTGACTATGGTTCTTTCTCTCATTCACTTTCTCATATCTTCTTCCCATTCCTTTCTAAGCCAATTTATTAAATTTTATAGCCGACTGTTAATCAAATTTTGCATAGACACACACACCTTTATCCAAGCATGTGTACAAACTTATTTTTTAACATTTATTTTGATTTATTTGGTTGCACAGGGTCTTGGTTGCAGCACACAGAATCTTTAGTTGCAGCATGAAAATTCTTAGTTGCATCATGTGGGATCTGGTTCCATGACCAGGGATTGAACCTAGGCCTCCTAAATTGGGAGCCTGAGCCTTAGTCACTGGACCACCAGCAAAGCATCATATGTACAAACTTAACACAAAGAGAGGAAATATGGCTCCATGGGTGACTGCAAGTGCCACAGCAGAGCTCATGTTTTCCTCCATAAGAAGCCAAGCCCTTAAGTGGAAGAATGGGTATGGGTATTGCTGCATGGACTGGGAGCTACAGCTGCCTTTCATTTTCACACTGCAAATAACTTTTCTTTAATTTATAAAATCAGTAAAAACTAATAAAGAAGAAGATTCTACAATGCTAGTAATGTTCTATTTCTAAATCTGCACTCAGATTAGTGAACACATAATTGTGTTTGCTTTGTTGTAATAATTCAGTGAGCTATAGGTTTTAAGTATACTCTTGTGCATGTTTCTGAATGTATGCTATACACAGAATAAAAAGTTTACATTAGATAAACAAAGCACTTTTCTAACAATGCCGTATAAACGTTTGTTAAGCAAGTGATGTTTGTGCATTTCAGTGTCAGATTTATAGCAAATACTCATTAGGTTGGGCTTCCCAGGTGGCTCAGTGGTAAAGAATCCACCTGCCAATGCAGGAGACACAGAAGATGTGGGTTCGAATCCTACACTGGGAAGATCCCCTGGAGGAGGAAACGGCAACCCACTCCAGCATTCTTGCCTGGGGAAATCCCATGGACAGAGGAGCCTAGTGGACTACCGTCTGTGGGATCGCAGAGAGTCAGACACGACTGAGTGACTGAGCATGCACCCACACACCCCTTAGGGTATTAGCTGAACTGGGGTTCCACCAAGATGGAATTTTAAGCCAAAGTCAGGAAGCTACGCTTCTTTTAGCCTTACACATCTGGCGGAGAGTCCCTGCCTCCCTCCCTCCTTTTCTCCCTCTCTCTACTCTCTCTCTCTACCTCTCACTCTCAGTCTTTCCACAAATCTAAACACTCCTCAGGACCAAAAAGACGTGTTTAGTTTCACCTGCAAAGATACGTATAATCTGTGTCAAATTCCAAAATGTATCACCATACACTATTTACTTTAGCAGTTCCCATTCAGAGCGGTTTCCTGACTCTTCTAGATTGGCTTTTTAAATAGAGCCATGAGAAGTTTCTGGCAGCTAAGTGCGTCCAATTCAGAAAAGCTTTAGACAATTTGAAAGGACTGGATGTCCTCAGATTTGACCCGAGTAGAGAATTAGATATTGGCTGGGAAATGGAAAGGAGAGAAAGTTCTCCTTTTAACGCAACAATTTTATCTCATCTTCAACTCTGAGAAACGGGGAAACTGCTTGCCAAACAATTGTTTTATAATTCTGGAACTGAATCATGCTCAAGCTCAGTCATATCCGACACTTTGCAACTGTTGGGACTGTAGCCCACCAAGATCTTCTGTCCATGGGATTTTCTAGCCAGGAATACTAGAGCAGGTTGCCATTTCCTCCTCCAGGGGATCTTCCCAACCAGGGATTGAACCCACGTCTCCTGTGTCCCCTGTATTGTAGGCAGATTCTTAATCCACTGAGCCACCGAGGAACCGATTTTATTTTTTCTGTTTCCAACTAGAAAGAAGTCTATAACCATAAATTTATTTTCAAAACCAGAAAGAATATTATTCCATGTGACTTATTTTTTTAAAGACACCAAAAAAATTATAGTACAATGGAAGGTGATTGCTCTTATTAACCATCCTTTTTAAGTGGATCTGGCTCAAACTCACTATTATCCTGGGAAATGTGAGTTATAACAGAGATCCTGGTAACCAAGGCTCCGGACCAAAAAATGAAGGAGTCAGCCAGGCAGGTGATTCAGGCTACCTTCAATTTGAGGCAGAGGAGGGTGTGAGCAGGAGAGAGAAGTAACCAGAGGACATGGAATTACTAAGTGAAAGGGAGCCAGCAATTAAAGAAGTGACACGCCCTGGTTTTAAACTGACGACGAGCTGTCCTCTACCCAATCGTCCACAGCCTAACTCTATGCCAACATGTTTCAGGCTGGGAGGCACGGGCCACAGCCCAAGGACTGATTGTGGCAAGCCTCCTGCTTGCCCAGAGACCCAAGACACGAGCCTGCCTCTAAGGGAGGCAAGGTCAGAGCACTGGAGTTTCCTAACACTTCCCTCATCTGACTCTAAGATACAGTACACTGCAATGTTTATTCAAGGAGCCCGTCTCTTTCAAATAAACCACAGGTACCTACCACTACCAAAGGAAAGTTTTATACTCTGTAAAACTCAACAAAACCATGAGCAAAAATTGCACACGCAGAAAACCACTAGATTGCCCGAGCACTCCTTAGAAATAACTGCTGGTTGACAACCACCACCTGTGTATCTATTTTTGCTCTCTTCCCCAGTTCCTTTGCAAATTCTGCAAGCAGCCACTTAAGTGTGGGTGCTTAACAGGCACTAGGGTGAAAGTGGGAGGAAAGTAAAACTGGGTGCATGGTTTCAGTAACACGGAAGAAACAAGCTGAGGAGCAATTAGCACACTAAGAAGGGGTCCCGGCTGTCTGCAGAGTGAGCTCTGCTCTCAGGAGCTCCAACCCACGTTTAATGGGGGCCCCTTCAATCACATCTTTTTTTTTTAAGCCATGAAATGTGGTACATTGACAGTGGGGCAGGCAACACATCTCAAATCATCCAGATGCTTCTTCCCACAACCAGCCTCATTCACCTGCAGGGAGAGGCAGAGTAGCCATTTTTGTTGTATTAATAGAAACACCCGGCCGGTGACCAGACCAACTTAGGTGTAACAGAGCAAACAGTCAGGTGGTGTGACCAACCTGATTTTCAGGTCCAGTTTTTCCTGGGCTGAGGCATTTCCTGGAATAGCTCCAGAAAAAGTGGACTCAGGGGCATCATCCTACAATGGCCTGTGAGCATCCTATAGCAGCCACACTCTCCCAGGACCGAGACCTGGGTGGGTGGTGCAGGGCAAGTTACTTCATTTATTACTTTCTATAGGCTTTGGTGTCCTGATACAGAAAATGGGAGGTGGCAATTGCTGGCTTTCCCAGCATTTCTCAAATTGTGGTTTTCAGAACATCTGTGCCCTAAAACAGCATCTGGAAGTGGTGTTCTAAGAAGCAGGGGGTGGGGTGGTAGGAAGAGTGTGCTCAGGTGAGGTGGGTAATTTTTCACTCTATCAATTCTATGTTTAGGATTGGCTTTACATGGTGCTAAGAAAAACCAGACCAACTTTTAGTCAATTTTATTGTTTTATTTTAAATCTGTTGGTAGGTAATACAGCCCCTTACTGCTGCCACCCAGGGTGGACCTCTCCCACCCCCAACACCCCTCCCCCCGACTTTGGTGCCACCTGGTGTGTAACACATGATTGACTCAACTATTTTTTAATGAATGAGTTTTGCTTTTTTTTTTTCTAGTCAATGACTAGGAAATCACTAGTCAACGTTAAACTATTACTGAATTAAAATTGAGGCATTTTTGATAATTTGTCATTCTAGAGCACTGTAGTTTCCTCTTTGCCTCACGTCCTCATTTAAAAGACGTGGGAGGAAAGGGTGAGATGTATGGAAAGAGTAACATAGAAACTTGCATTACCATACGTAAAATAGATAGCCAACGGGAATTTGCTGTATGGCTCAGGAAACTCAAACAGGGGCTCTGTATCAATCTGGAGAGGTGGGATGGGGAGACGGGAGGGCAGTTCAAAAGGGAGAGGATATAAGTATGCCTATGGCTGATTCATGTCGAGAGGTTTGACAGAAAACAACAAAATTCTATAAAACAAGTATCCTTCAATAAAAAATAAATTAATTTTAAAAAAAGACAGCCCACCACAAATGTTATACTTGCTCATCTTAAGGTGCCCTCTATCAGTGCCTTAAAGAATTTAACAGGCTTATTTAAACTATTTACAGGGCAAATCGTACATTTAAGAATGAAATGTTTAAGCTATGAAGAGCTGGAAAAGTGGCTCTAGTAGAAATGAGGTACAAATCCCTTCTGAACTAATTTGGTCAGCCTAGGTTTGCCACTTTCATACCAAAGGAAGTTCAAATTTGGGGGGTGTAGATTTGTTTCTCTTAAGGAAAAAATACATATATTAAGTATGTTTAGCTAACTTTGAACGTGTGCGTCTTCACAAGCATGATCCCAAAGACCCTAGAATGAATTTCTTTCTTCTTAAGGATAAAATTAAGATAATCTATGAGAGTTAAAATTCTGAAAGAACTCAATAAAGGTCATTCCCAAGGCTTTCCTTTCTCTGGAAGGCTCTTATTAGGAAAAAAAGAAAAAGTATTTCTGAGCTGTCTAAATAGTAACATTTCTCAGCAAACTGCATGACAAACAAGTGTGAGGTGCATAAGGCCCAGCTCTTCACTAAGAGGCTGGAATTATCTTCAGCCAACTACAACTGGAAGAATCAGAATGCTCCTTGGAGGAGAAAAAGAGAGAGAGAAACAGGAGGACTAGGAAAAGTAAGTCAAAGGACTACACCAGCGACCCCAGCCTGTGAAAGCAAGAATGCAGTCTGACATCCTCATTCCTGACATAAAGATAATGCCAGTAAAGAGTTTCAGACACCTCACAGTAGTCTCATTTCTGGAAACCAGCGTTCCAACAGTCAGAAAGCAACTGTGTGTGTGTGTGTGTGAGAGAGTGTACATGTGTGTGTGCTGTCTCTTATACACATCTACCAAAGGAAAGTTTTATACTCTGTAAAACTCAACAAAACCATGAGCAAAAATTGCACACGCAGAAAACCACTAGATTGCCCGAGCACTCCTTAGAAATAACTGCTGGTTGACAACCACCACCTGTGTATCTATTTTTGCTCTCTTCCCCAGTTCCTTTGCAAATTCTGCAAGCAGCCACTTAAGTGTGGGTGCTTAACAGGCACTAGGGTGAAAGTGGGANATACCTACCACCTGCATGAACTAGGTGCTGCCCTACACACAACGCATGCATGCTTCATCTTGGTTCCAACAGTCAGAAAGCAACTGTGTGTGTGTGTGTGTGAGAGAGAGTGTACATGTGTGTGTGTGTGCATGCACCTTCAATAGACCCAAAGAACAAATACCTACCACCTGCATGAACTAGGTGCTGCCCTACACACAACGCATGCATGCTTCATCTTATTTAGGCTTCACAACCCTAAGAGGTGCAAATGGAAACTGAGCATGAAGAGATGAAGCTATTTGCTCCTAGATCTGTAACATAGGTGGCGTGGCCAGAATCCAGCCTAGGTCTTCAATCAATGTACATGGTGAATTTGATGTCTGCCATCACCAGTGGCTGAATACCTAGCCAGTTTCCCCTGGAGACCACATGCCATAAAAAATGACCATGGGCCAGATGGGCAGCTGGAAATAGACTGGGTTATTTGCATAAGGCATCCATCCACTGCAAGGCAGTTTCCAGAGAAAACTCCAGCCAGTGGAAGTTCATCTTCCTGGGCTTTCCCTCAAGGCAGAGCGCTCTGAGTACGCAGCTGTGCACCACCCATCTCAAATCCCACCGTTAGAAAGGGTCTCCTGCCACCAGTACAAGCAAGTCCCTGACCTACAATCCACTATTAACCTTAGAGAAGAAAAGGTTAAGATGCATTCTCCTCCCGAAACAGGCATTGTGTTGAAGAGACTGAAGCTTCGATGCCTGTTTAAAACGCTAAATATTTACTCTTCAACAGAACTAGTAAATCCTTCAGTTCCAGGATCACATACATAAAGAGGTTCCACTGCCTCTGTAACCCACACCATCTCCCCACAGGTACATCCAACACATGAAATACAGAACATTACTTCTTCTCATAGTAAATACTGTAGTGTACTATGGTATCAATTATTTTTTACACAAAACCACTTGAGTCCCCTTTAACTACATTTTCACAGACAATCTTCCAATATCACAAAGTAGGCACACTCCCCAATTTACAAGCGAGAAGACCAAATTTCAGGGCATTCTGTCCACTACTGAATAACTGAGAAGAGGCAGTGTTTGAATTTAAACCCAAGTTCCACAGTCTTTCTGATATCCTATCCATTTTCCTTTTAATTCTCATGAGGAATATACATTTCTAATTAAGTCCTATAAGTGTATACAACAATAACAGAACTTAAATGCAGTGTCACTCTGGAGTATACCCATGCACTCAAAGATTCCCGTACTCCCACTGACGGACAAAGCCCTTATATTCTCTTAATCTCCAGCATGCCTAAGTGACTGGTCCTCAGTTTTCCTTCACTCAAGCTATTGTGTTCAATAATGTCACTCTGGTTAAAGCACCAAGTCACTTTATTTCGCTTTGAAATGGTGATCCGTTAAGACAAAATCTACAGAGCCACTCAGACTAGCTGGCAGCTTGTACTCTGATACTTGCCAAACCATGTCCCTAGACAAGATTCTAGATGGTTCTGTTTCTCTCCCCCACTCTTAACTCTGTGTTGCTCCTCTGCTCTCTAAACTGAACTTGCCTGTCTTTTCAAAGGATCTGTAGCAATGAAGGGAACTTGCCCAAGGGCTCACTTGGTAAAGAACCCACCTGCCAAAGCAGAAGACGTGGGTTCAATCCCTGGGTCGCGAAGATCCCCAGAGAAAGAAATGGCAAGCCACTCCAGTATTCTTGCCTGGGAAATCCCATGGACAGAGGAGCCTGGCAGGCTACAGTCCATGGGGTCACAAAAGAGTCAGACTTAGTGACTAGACAACAACAATGGCAATGAGCGCCAGAAGGAAGGAAAGGGGAGAGGGGGAGAGAGAGACAGAGAAAAGTAGAAAGAGAGGGAAAGGATGGAAGAAAGGACGGTCAGAAAGGAGAGAGGAAGGAAGGAAGGGAAAAATGGAACGGAAGGGGAGAGGGGGAGAGAGAGACAGAGAAAAGTAGAAAGAGAAGGAAAGGATGGAAGGAAGGAAGGTCAGAACGGAGAAAGGAAGGAAGAAAGGGAAAAAAATGGAATGGAAGGGAAGGAAAGAGAAAAAATAAAAGGCAAAAATAAATGAAAGAAAAGGGAAAAAAAGGAAGAGAGGAAGAAAAGAATCACCATCACAGTTTCAGGACAGCAACAACAGCTCTGTAACCAGAAAACCTCAAACATAAGATGTGACATTTATATAGACATCGGCAAGTCACAAATGTGATTCCTAGGTCACTAAGTGGGCAGGAAAGGCCACCTTGTAATGGACTGCATCTTCCCTGCAATGAAAAACCATTTGGGTATCTCCAACCCCACACCTGCCAAAAACAACCCGCACAATCCAATTTTGAAGCAACAAAAGCAAAAGCAGGAATAGGAAGCTGGAGTGGTCCACAAGAAGTTCATTTTGAAGGCTAGCAGTGAGGAGAAAGTTCTCTTTAAAAACAACAAAACCTACCCCAAATACTCTCATAAATGAATCATGGAAAGCAGTGTTGTGTACAATAATCGAACATTAATATAAACTTTGAAAACTACTTTTCAATAATATGTACCTGCCACTGCTTGCAATCAACTGCTTGCAACAATCATTGCTTGCAACCTGCCCCATAGTAGATAGCATTAAGCAAAACCATGTTCAAATTTACAAGTGTCTAAAAACATCTGCTTACAAGAAGGGTGTGAAGTTAAATCGAAAACTAGGGAGAAAGGTCAGATCTGCTCTTCTTCCACTGCAAAAGCTTCCTACCAGAGGAAGTATCTCTGGCCTCGGCCACTTGCCTTACTAGCAATTTATCCTATCACACTGGTTTGCTTTCAGTGGAGCGTGAAGTGAAAGAGGGTAAAGTAGGAGGCCTCTACTTTAGTCCTAGGGATCCTCTGAAAATGTACAGTGTGCTTTTCCCAAAGACACTTTTACTCTCCTTTTCTGGACATGCCAACAAATGCACTGAAGCAAGGTGTTTGGTTGAAGGGCTTCCAAAAACGTCCAGGATACTTGAGCGCTCTCTGGCATTCAACCTTCCTTCCATCACCCCTCATGGAAGTGACATTTATTCCTGAATAGAAAACTGTCGAGTCTAGAAAATGAAGCCAGGTATTTCTAGTAAATGACTTTTCCTTTTAGTCAGTGAACTATCTTTATATTTGCATTTTGCCACCATCATCACCATCATTAGTCTCCAGAAATCTTCTTATTGTAAAACTGAAACTCTGTACCCATGAAACAATAACTTCCCTCCAGCCCCTGGCAACCACCATTCTGCCTTCTGTCATTATGCATTTGACTATTTAGGTGCCTCATATAAGTGCAATCTTACAGTGTCTTTCTGTGACTGACCCATTTCACTTAGTATAATGTCTTCCAAGTTCATCCATGTTGTAATGTGTTAAAATATACCACATTTTGTTTATCCATTCACCTGTCAGACACCTGAGTTGCTCCTAGCTTTTAGCTATTGTGAATAATATTGCTATGCTCATGGGTATGCAAACATTTCTTTTGAGACTCACATTTCAATTCTTTCAGGCATATACCAGAAGTGGAATTGCTGGATCGCATAGTAATTCTATTTTTAATTTGCTGAGGAACCTCCATATTGCTTTCCACAGTGGCTGTGCCATTTTACATTCACACCAGCAAGGCACAGGGTTCAATTACTCCACATGATGACCAATACATTCTCTCTTTCCTGTTTTGTTTTTTTAACAGTAGCCATCCTAATGGGTGTAGGATGATATCTCATTGTGGTACTGATTTGCATTTCCCTGATGACTCAGCTAATAATTCGCTTTTATCCAAAATTCAGAGAAACAATATAAAGGTGTTTAGGCTCAATCTCTGAGTTTTCCTTGATAAAAACTCATTCATTCTTAACCCCTGAAACTTCTTCCAAGCCCTTTCTCTCTATCTCATCCTNCTGATTTGCATTTCCCTGATGACTCAGCTAATAATTCGCTTTTATCCAAAATTCAGAGAAACAATATAAAGGTGTTTAGGCTCAATCTCTGAGTTTTCCTTGATAAAAACTCATTCATTCTTAACCCCTGAAACTTCTTCCAAGCCCTTTCTCTCTATCTCATCCTCCATACTAAACTCAGGATATTATCTACTTCATTCTTTTGCCTGCATCCCTTCCAATATCTAGAACTTGAGAAACTCCCTTCCTTATGATGATGACTTAGGTTGTAGGGGAGAGTCAGTAAGCAGAAAGAAATGAGTATAAACACATGACTAGAGAAATAGATCAATACAAGACCATTCTGATCTTTAAAAAATCCAAAGGCCACCATTTCCTACCCAAAACGTTAGGAAGTTCATCCCAGTAGAAAAATATACATGAATTCACAGCAAGTGAAATACAAGTGAGCCTTCCTCAGTGATCACTGCAAACAAATAAACAATAGAATGGGAAAGACTAGCAATCTCTTCCAGAAAATTAGAGATACCAAGAGCCATTTCATGCAAAGATAGGCACAATAAAGGACAGAAATGGTATGAACAGAATAGGAAGTTCATCCCAGTAGAAAAATATACATGAATTCACAGCAAGTGAAATACAAGTGAGCCTTCCTCAGTGATCACTGCAAACAAATAAACAATAGAATGGGAAAGACTAGCAATCTCTTCCAGAAAATTAGAGATACCAAGAGCCATTTCATGCAAAGATAGGCACAATAAAGGACAGAAATGGTATGAACAGAAGAAGATATTAAAAAGAGGTGGCAAGAATACACAGAAGAACTATACAAAAAAGATCTTCATGACCCAGATAATCACGATGGTGTGATCACTCACCTAGGGCCAAACATCCTGGAATGTGAAGTCAAGTGGGCCTTAGGAAGCAGCACTACAAACAAACAAAGCTAGTGGAGGTGATGGAATTCCAGTTGAGCTATTTCAAATCATATAAGATAATGCTGTGAAAGTGCTGCATTCAATATGCCAGCAAATTTGGAAAACTCAGCAGTGGCCACAGGACTGGAAAAGGTCAATTTTCAACTTAAACCCAAAGAAAGGCAATGCCAAACAATGTTCACACTGCTGCACAACTGCACTCATCTCACACACGAGCAAAGTAATGCTCAAAACTCTCCAAGTCAGGCTTCAACAGTACATGAACAGAGAACTTCCAGATGTTCAAGCTGGATTTAGAAAAGGCAGAGAAACCAGAAATCAAATTGTCAACATCCGTTGGATCATGGAAAAAGCAAGAGAGTTCCAGAAAAACATCTACTTCTTCTTTATTGACCACGCCAAAGCCTTTGATTGTGTGGATCACAACAAACTGGAAAATTCTGAAAGAGATGGGAATACCAGACCACTGAACACCTTACCTGCCTCCTAAGAAATGTGCATGCAGGTCAAGAAGCAACAGTTAGAACTGGACATGAAACAACAGACTGGTTCCAGATCAGGAAAGGAGTACATCAAGGCTATATATTGTCACCCTGCTTATTTAACTTATATGCACAGTACATCATGCAAAATGTTGGGCTGGATGAAGCACAAACCAGAATCAAAATTGCTGGGAGAAATATGAATAACTTCAGATATGCAGATGACACCACCCTTATGGCAGAAAACGAAGAACTAAAGAGCCTCTTGATGAAAGTGAAAGAGGAGAGTGAAAAAGTTGGCTTAAAACTCAACATTCAGAAAACTAAGATCATGGCATCGGGTCCCATCACTTCATGGCAAATAGATGGAGAAACAATGGAAACAGTGGCTGACTTTATTTGGGGGGGATCCAAAATCACTGCAGATAGTGACTGCAGCCATGAAATTAAAAGACACTTACTCCTTGGAAGGAAAGTTATGACCAACATAGACAGCATACTAAAAAGCAGAAACATTACTTTGCCAACAAAGGTCCATCTAGTCAGAGCTATGGTTTTTCCAGTAGTCATGTATGGATGTGAATTGGACTGTAAAGAAAGCTAAGCGCTGAAGAGTTGATGCATGATGTTGGAGAAGACTCTTGAGAGTTTCTTGGACTGCAGGAGATCCAACCAGTCCATCCTAAAGGAAATCAGTCCCGAATATTCACTGGATTGGAAGGATTGAAGCTGAAGCTGAAACCCCAATATTTTGGCCACCTGATGCGAAGAACTGACTCACTGGAAAAGACACTGATGCTGGGAAAGATTGAAGGTGGGAGGAGAAGGGGACAACAGAGGATGAGATGGTTGGATGGCATCACTGACTCCTTGGACATGAGTTTGAATAAGCCCCGGGAGTTGGTGATGGACAGGGAAGCCTGGCGTGCTGCAGTCCATGGGGTTGTAAAGAGTAGGACACAACTGAACGACTGAACTGAACTGAACAAATATTTGGGGAAAGTTCATCATGAGTAACATAATACACACTCACATACAAGAATAACATGTCTTCAATTTTCAAAGAAAAAAATTTTCTTCAAATAATAATAATATGCCTGCTGATAAGAAAATACAAATGAATATAATCTTTCCTGATATCAATTTGGTGATTTGTATCTATCAAGACCACTAAAACATTTATCTTTGGTCTTAGAAATGCCACTTCTAGGAAACAATCCTTAGGAAGTCATCAATAATTGAAAGGTTTATACACATCAACTGGAAACAGCCTAAATATCCAACAATAATATAGGGACTGGTTAAATGAATTATAGTATATCCATAGCATAGAATAATGTAGTCATTGAAAATACTTTTTAAGTTTAATAACATGGAAAATGTTGAGACTATATCATTAAATGGCAAAAGAGATTTCTCTCTCCTAGTTCTAGAGCCTGGAAGTTTAAGATCAGGGTTCCAGCAGAGCTGGTGTCTGGTGAAGTCATCCTTCCTGCTTCACAGACAGCCATCTTTTTACTGTATCCTCATGATGGAAGGGGTGGGGGAGCTCTCTGGAGCCTGTTTGTTTATAAAGGCACTAATCCCATACACGCATGAAGATTCCACCCTCATGACCTAGTTACCTCCCAAAGTTGCCACCTCCTACCATCATCACGTTGACACTTGCAACTCATGACTAAAGATGGCCACGTATGGATTTTGAGGGTATGTAAAGATTCATTCCATTGCACGCTCCACTCTTCTAAAATTAATCTGAAGATATCAGTGTTTTCATTATTAAGGTACATTATGGGAATATCCTTCAGTTATGAAACTCACCTGGCATCCCACTTTTTCCTTACATTCACTCATACCTATGCTTTCCCCTCTAACCATCAAGAATACAGCCCCATTCATTTTTCTGTCTCTCCTCTTCTCTCTTCTCTTCTGTGGTCTCACCCAAGGCTATTGACAAGACCAAGATATTAAGCAAACCCATAAGAAAAACTAACCTACTGGCCAGACATTCCCTCTGATACAACTGAGACCTGTTGCTCTTTGAGGGTTTGGGGGCAACAGGCCATTATTTGACACCTCTGATGTCAGCCTCTGAAGAATGACAGTTCTCATGTAGCTTAGCATGTGGAAAACCAACCTGACATGAGTGAGTTGCTCATTTCTTACCCAGCCATCACAAGAGGTGTCAGGCCTACTCTTTGTTGTTCAGCTGCTAAGTCATGTCTGACTCTGCAACCCCATGGACTACAGTACACCAGGCTTCCCTGTCCTTCACTATCTCCCAGAGTTTGCTCAAATTCATGTCCACTAAGTCAGTGATACCATCCAACCATCTCAACCTTTGGCTCTGGGATCTAGCTAAAAAATTTCTAAGAGAGCAATTGCTTTCTCTGGAGAATATTCTTTATTGGTTATCCTGAAATAGTATAGCTTTTTGAAGCACAAATGATAACAGCCTAAATGATTCCTTTAACTCAACTCGTAATTAAAAATATAAGAAACAAAACCATTAGCTAGGATATTTGTATGTATGAAAAAAACCCTTTATTCTTAAATGACTTATTACTACCTGCAAAAAAATAATGTTTAGCCTGCCTTAAAGTTTCAAGAGATAACAATTAGTAAACTTCAAATATTATAGCATTCCTACAGGAGGAATAACTGAGAAAGTGCAAGCAACCTTGGATTACAAAGGCCATCAACTTCACTGCACAAGAGAAAATAAGGGAGACAGAAATTAGGTGGCCACCCCAGTGTGAGGTAAGTTTGACTAGAATGCAAATGTTCTGATTCTCAGTAAGTACTTTCTGTGTCTGTCTCCTAAACCCACAAGGAAGAAAATGCATTAGCATTACCTTTTATAACAGTAACACAAAAATGTCTTTATTCCTGAACAGAAATTCAGCAAAATTTTAATCCCACATTTATGAATACCATAGCAGCACATATTTTTTAAAAATGAGTTTAGAAGCATTTATTATAATTCCAAAGAATGGCTTATTGAGCCTAAACAAGTATTAAATCAAGAAAATTCATCAAATAAATGATGCTATGTTATCAAATAATATTTTGTTCCTTGTCAACACGCCCACAACATAATATGACAGTGTACACTACAATTTTCATTCTACAACAAACTTCTGGGTTTTCTCGGTAAACAGCAGATATTTTACTCAGTTAAGCAGGTAATGTCTAAGGCTATGCTAGAAACCACCAAGCTTTGGGCCATTCACAGACTCAGCCGGAAGTCACTGAATTCAAACTGCTCCATTTTTAACCAACCATGCCGGGTATTCACACTGTTATCCATACGGTGCTATAACATGGCATCGTTCCGGCCCCTCGTGCCTTCACTGCCCACAAACCGACAGTGGGGGTGAAATTGAAAAGACAGGACTGCTCAGTTGGGCAAAGGCCAACTCAATACACTCTTTAGTGTTTCTCTTTATAGAAAGAAATAAGTAAGACTGAGGAGAATGAATCCAAATTCACAATTTTAGTCTCAACAAGGGTATTGAAGACTCCCATTTAATAGAAATCAAGGTCTTGGACAATTGGTTATTTCATAGGTATGTTCTCAACTTTGAAATAAATGATAATGGCCTAAAAGGAACAGAATCCTAGGGGAATTATTTTCTATTACAAATCATTTTATAAAAAGATTTCCAACCAGCTTCTTTAAATCATGTTAAATATTACAGAAAACTCCAAAAGAAAAAGAAACATGCCCAGTGTGTTGGAAGGGTACCAAAAGTGAGCTGTGTCAATGCCAACAGTATTGGCTAGTTCAGTTATACTGATTCAGGCCTTTGATGGCTGCTGAAAAGCAGGCCACAGGTTGGATGCCAAAATGTGTCACTTAGGTTTGAGAAGAAGAGAAACATACAGTACTTGAAATTCTGGATACAACTATACCCTTGAATTATAAGAAAAGTGAGAGAGTCCCAAATGGTTATAGACAGAGTTGTCACTACTATAGGAAAAAGCAAAGTAGACACCATTCCAAAAGTCAGTAGCATCTTGCGGTACATGGGCCATCCTGGATTATTATATTGAGTATTAATCACAAACTTTCACTTTTCATATAGGCTATTAAATCACTTCTGTTTGGATCAAGGGCCTGCAAGAAACTCACAAAGTCTCTACATATCAATATAAGGACATCTGCTGTGACCAACAGTTGAAGGCACCTGACCCCCCTATGTAAACTGTAAGTCATGGGATTGTGCAAAGGAAGAAAAAGATGTTCAGGAAGAGGAAAAATGAAATTCCAGTTTCAACTATGAAATTAACTTTTATTAAACCAAAAAAAAAAAAAAAAAGGCAGGAAAAAGGCAAAGTACAAAGCTATCTCCATTCTCTAACAAATTTCTTCCAACCAAAGGAACAGCCTGGAATCAGCTTTCTGCACACAGGTCAATAGCTAACATGCTTGTTTTTCAAAACATAACACTGTACGTCTCTTTCAAATGCATTAGCCAGCTAAAAGCAAGTGTGGCCAGGATTTATCAGCCAGGATTGATCAGACGTCATTTGGCAACTGTATGGAGTCCCTACTATGTGTGGTCACAGAGTAACTGGCTGCTCCCCACAGGCTCTTTTTGGAGAGACTGCAAGTTCAGATATGAGTTCCCATTTTCTATAAGCAAACATCTGCTCTACAAGCAACTCTAACCCTGCAAACACACCCACTTTCTCACTGTAAGTCTCAGAGCGGGATAGGATCAAAGAGGGCATCTGTGCTAGAGTCCAGTCATTTCAAACAGCTCTTTAAGTGTTCCTTTGTGCATGTTAATCTCTGCAGGTGAAATAGCTGATTTAGTTCTCAAGCAACAATAATGTCCATTGAAAAATACACCTTCCTTAAACAAAAGATACTTATTGTTTCCATGAAATACTGTCTGTTGCCATTTCCAGCAACAAATGACACAAAAGACAAATTCTGCCATTTGTGCCACTCAAGAGTGGCTTAGGACAAATAGAAATTAAAAAAAAAAAAAAGACAGAACAAAAGCTTAAGAAACAAGACCAAGATGAGTTGAGGGCAGGAGAGGAGAGGTGAAGTCTAAGGAAGAAGTGGAGTCTATACTCAGTAATCTGAGTTCAGCCTCTAATGATGAATGGAGGGCGAGGGAAGGGAGAGAAAGGGTAGGTAAGGTTTTCAGTTGAAAAAAAGAAGCATGTTTTGCTGTCCCGGTTTTGTTTCAATAGCACCCCGGAGAATGCATGGCAGGCAAAATCTAATTTGGTAACTAAGATTGATTCAATAAGTAACACAAGTTTGTTTATGACACAAAGGAGTTATCCAACAAAACCCGGTTATTAAACAAACAATAATATGGCAATTCTTTAAAACTATTTGTGTTCTGGTATCAAAGTTTATGGTTATTCATAGGAAACATCTATCTATTTAATAACACCCTTTTGCAGGCTGTGCACCCGTCCCGTCCTCTTTTGGAGAAATCGCTAATGGCCCAGAGTCCTGGAAACCTACAAACTACTGTCACCTATTTCCCAGCACTGTGGTCTGATACTCAGTGTCCCTGATGGAAACCAAACAGCTGCCAGAAGCCAGAGTCCCTGGAGAAATTTCCGAAGCCCAGTCCTGGCAATCCGTGGGCCAGGATGAAAGGATTTGGAAGTGTGCGCGGTTCCTCCGCCCTCCCGGCCGCGCGTCCGTAACGTTTCGGCTGTCAGGTGAGTGGCAACAAGGCTCGGCGGGGAAGCCTCTCCCGGCAGCGCGCCGTGATCACCCGGCAGGGAGGGACAATCCCGGCGGAGTGCAGCGTGTCCCGCGGCCGGCCGTTGCTCACCTTTGTTCGCCCGCCCTCTCCGCGAGGAGGAGAGCTCGGGTCCAGGAGTGCGGGGGGCTACCCCAATGCTCCCCGGCCCCTCTCCGGCGCCCCAGAGAAAATTCGGAGGCCAGCCAGACCCTCTCCGGCTCCCAGAACCTCAACAGTGCTGAGAGGTCAGCAACCCCTTCCAAACACAAAGGTTGGGAGGCGTGAGCGCTAGCGCTGGGGGCGCGGGTGCGTGCGCCACAGAGCACGCGAGTGTGCGTGTGCGCGCAAGGATGTGCGGGTGTGTGTGTGTGTGCGCGCGCGAGGGTGTGCGTTGGGGGGAGGAGCGCTCCAGCTCTCCTTACCTCTCGAAGATGAGCCGTACCATTAACATGCAGAAGGCCAAGGGGAAGGCGAGATAGAGGTCCTCAGCCTGCGGGAAGGTGGCTTCCTCCGTGTTCTTCAGGTCCGCCCAGGTGACATTGTGCGGGAGCCAAAACCTCTCGTTCCAGAACCAGGCTAAGATTCCTGCCATCTTGCTTTGTCCACTCTCGTCCTGGGCTCCCGCGGCCCGCCGAGCTCTCCACCGCGCAGGGCGCCAGGGGATGCGCGCGCTGCTGGTCCGAGCCTGTGCCGCCGCCGCCGCTGCCGCCTCCTCCGCGGCCGCTGCTCTCGAAGGCTCGCGGCGAGCCCCGCTTCTCTCCTCCCTCTGGCCGCTTTGGGGAAAGGAGCCGCCTCGCCTGTCACATGGCAGCCCGGGCCGCTGGCCCTGATTGGCTCGCCCTCGCGTCAAGCAGCGAGGCACACGCGGCCGGCTAGCCCACGCCCGGAGGGCAGGGCGCAGCTGCTGCGCCCTGGGCGCCGGGGCACCGCTGCCGGGAGAGCCTCCTGGCCCTGCGGTCGCCGAGCTCTGGAGCGGCGCTTAGGGTAGCGACGGCGGGTCCGGTTTCCCGAATTCGCTCCGGTCCCCCGGGCTTGCTCGCACATGCTCAGAACACCGGCTCCGGCCCGACTGGAGTTTCAGGGGTCTCAGTCGGTTTCCAGCGCGCCCACAGGCGGTGGGTTGGGGGCAGGCAGTGGTCGGGGTAGATATCCGGAACCACCCTTGCGCCAAGAGAGAACGGCAAAAGGAGAAGTCGGGGGCACGGAGCTCAAAGGAGGAAGTAGAGAGGAAAGTCACCCACTCCAGCGCTTTGAGTAAGGGCGGGTTGGGGCAGGGGTGGTGTGGATCAGGAACTAGGGCAGGATGGTTTGGCAAGAGTCGTCTGCCTCTACCTCACGCCGGTCTTTCCCCATACATACCAGACCTTCAGCCTGGTGTTACTCCCGCTCGTCACCACAACCAGCGCCCCCAGGCAATGAGGCCCTCTGTTTCAATTTATGACGTTGTAAGAGAAATTAGGCACTTAATTGCTGTTTGATAATGATGAGATGATGCTGATGATGATAACAACCGCAGCATTCTGTAAAACCAGCCCACAAAATGAATCTCTCAGAAAATGGCGCCAGACCGCATTTTTACTTGGTACATCAGTAGAGAATCTCCACTCCTTGATTCTGCCTTTTGAACTGGAAACCTTTAAGGTGTTAGGACCCGTGAGACCTGACCCCAGGCACCTTGACTTCCACGATACATTTCCTCATTGCTACGGGAGCCATGTGTGGATCATCAGTTCAAGTGGTACATATTCCCTGGAATATTTTTGTGGAATTTTCTCACAAATATTCATTTCCTACTTGGTTCTGCTACTAAGTTCTACTGGTTCTTTCCAAGAAGCAAATTTGGCAAGAGTCGTCTGCCTCTACCTCACGCCGGTCTTTCCCCATACATACCAGACCTTCAGCCTGGTGTTACTCCCGCTCGTCACCACAACCAGCGCCCCCAGGCAATGAGGCCCTCTGTTTCAATTTATGACGTTGTAAGAGAAATTAGGCACTTAATTGCTGTTTGATAATGATGAGATGATGCTGATGATGATAACAACCGCAGCATTCTGTAAAACCAGCCCACAAAATGAATCTCTCAGAAAATGGCGCCAGACCGCATTTTTACTTGGTACATCAGTAGAGAATCTCCACTCCTTGATTCTGCCTTTTGAATTGGAAACCTTTAAGGTGTTAGGACCCGTGAGACCTGACCCCAGGCACCTTGACTTCCACGATACATTTCCTCATTGCTACTGGGGCCATGTGTGGATCATCAGTTCAAGTGGTACATATTCCCTGGAATATTTTTGTGGAATTTTCTCACAAATATTCATTTCCTACTTGGTTCTGCTACTAAGTTCTACTGGTTCTTTCCAAGAAGCAATAAACAGACTCTCTTAATACACATTTCTTTACCCTCCCTCCTTCTCCAGCTGCCACCCTCTTACTCCTTCCTTCTAAAGCACATCTCTAAAGGCCTGTGGGAGAAGGAAGTGGCACCCCACTCCAGTACTCTTGCCTGGAAAATCCCATGGACCGAGGAGCCTGGTGGGCTGCAGTCCATGGGATCGTGAAGAGTCGGACACGACTGAGCGACTTCCCTTTCACTTTTCACATTCATGCATTGGAGAAGGAAATGGCAACACACTCCAGTGTTCTTGCCTGGAGAATCCCAGGGACGGGGGAGCCTGGTGGGCTGCCGTCTATGGGGTTGCACAGAGTTGGACACGACTGAAGCGACTTAGCAGCAGCAAAGGCCTGTATCTGTTGCTTCCACTCTCTCCCCTCCATTCTCTTTTGGACTTCCACTGGAGCAATTGCACCTCTCTGCTGCCCTGAACTGCTCAAGGTCACCAGTGGTTTCCATGCTGCTAAACCCAAAGGTCATTTCTCAACACCTGTATGGGTAACCTTTGGCCAAGTTCATTAGTTGGTGCCTTTGGAAACACTTTCTTGTCTTGCTTTCCAGAAACCACATTCTTTCTGGTTTTCCTCCTACTGCCTGGCCACTTTTGCTGAATCTCCTTTCTGGTTTACTCCTCACCTTTCAGCTCCTTAAAGTTGGTGTGGCCTAGGAGGCAGTCTTTTTCCCTCTTCACTTTTCTGTGTTCATTCACTTGGTGCTCTTATCCAGTCCCCTAGATTTCAGTGCCATCTGTGTGGCTTTCAGTGATATAGTGATGGCTGTAAAATATATATTTCTAGCATGAACATTTCCTTGAACTTCAGACTCCTAAAGCTACTATCAAGTCAGCTACTCCACTTGGATGTCTAAGAGCCATTTCCTGTCCAGACTACTAACCTTCCCCCTAAGGTTTTCCCCTCCTGTTTTCTTGGCTCAGGCCAAAAGCCTGGAGTCATCTTTTATCCTTTTCTCTGTCTTACCTCCTTTATAGCTAGTTACATATCCTGTCAGCTCTTTTTTTCTTTTTCTAATTGATTTATATATCTGGCTGTGTGGGGCCTTAGTTGCATCATGCAGGATCTACAGTCTTCACTACAGCGTGTAGCATCTTTAGCTGTGGCATGAGAACCCGTAGTTGTGGCATGTAGGATCTGGTTCTTTGACCAGGGGTTGAAATCCAGGGCCCCCTGCATTGGGAGCATGGAGTCTTAGCAGCTGGACCACCAGGGAAGTCCTAGTTCCATCTTTAAACTGTCTAAAGAATCACACTATCTCTCACCACCTCTTCTTGGCTCAAAGAACCAACTACCATCTTGGTTCAGGCAACCAGTATTTCTCTTCTGAGTTACCATAGTAGCCTCTTAAGCCTCAGTTCCAACACTTATACTTCTACAGTCTGTTCTCAGCCCATGTGACCCAGTTGAACCGGTAGTATAATCGGACCTGTGCTTAAAGCCATACTGCTTCCCCATTTCGCCCCAATCAGAAGCCAAAGTCATTTCAGTGACCAAAGATAAGCAACTGCATGTTACCTCTCTGACCTTGCTTGCCCTCCCTCATCCCCCGTCACTTACTTGGTGTGCTTTGTTCCCACTGGCCTCCCTGCCCTGCCTGCAGAACAGTTAGCATGACTTCGAGCCTTAGTAACTGCTTTCCTCTGTCCCTGGAGCTTTTCCTGCCAGCTATCCATGCCCCCTCTTTCTGTAACACCACTCATGTAGTGAAGAGTTCCCTGGCCACCCGAGTTTAAATCTGTAATTCTCACTCCCCACTCCTTCTCTGCTTAGTCAACTTTCTTAGTTTGTTTTCCTCTGAAGCATTTATCACCATCTAACACAATATATATATTTTACTGGTTTTTATTGGTCTCCCAACAGAGACACTAAATTGTAAACTTTTGAAAGAAAGACTTCTGTTTATTGCTGTTTTATCCCTACTGCTTAAAATAATGCCCAGCACACAGCAGGTACTCAATAAACTATTGAATTAATGAATCAACACTAACCTCACAAAAATCTTCTCTAAGAGAGGGGAAAAGGTGAATAAAAAATAGTGTTAAATTTTACATACTCATGTGAAGACTAGTGTGGGCATTAAAAGGGTGTGATCACTTCTATGATTGAGTAGAGGTGGTATTCTTGATGTGAGTGTTCATCCGAGAGTAGGTAGGTCCCCATTTGAGACCAGGCAGTGAGCTGCTCGTTGTTACTGGTGACCTTTCAGAAAGATGCCGTTGCATCAAATGCATTCTTATAGGCCACAGAGACAAGGTCTGTTAAGGTCTTTGCCAGCTTTGTTGGCATGGTGGATCCTGACCTTCTAGGCCAAAGAAGACCCCCTCTATGGCTGCCACTGGCCCCTATGTCACTCTCACGCATGACTTGACAGGACCTTGCCTTCTCTGCTGCCCCGAAAGACCCGCTGTGTACCCACACATATACTAGTGGAAACATTGGTGACTTAACACCCTGGGGCCTGAAATTTGACCCTGGGCAAAGGAAGCCAGTGGATAAATTTTCATTCTTTTCCCTCCCCTGCTCCTGGAACATACACAGTAACTTCAAACAAGCTCTCTGAAAATGCCCTGTGATACAGAGCATTCAGCTTATTTCAAAATTGTGGCTAGCTCAGGAATTGCCTTACATATCCTCTCTTTCTCCCTCTTACTCCCCTTTTCTTTCATTCCTGTGATAGGTGAAAGTGAACAGTTGTGTCTGACTCTGCAACTCCATGGACTGTAGCCTGCCAGGCTCCTCTGGCCATGGGACTTTCCAGGCAAGAACACTGGAGTGGATTGCCATTTCCTTCTCCAGGGGATCTTCCTGACCTAAGGATCGAACCTGCAGTCTTCCACAGAGTCTGCAGGCAGACTCTTTATCATCTGAGCCACTGGAGAATCCCAAATCTTTCATCCCTGCTTCCCTGAAATTACACCTCCTTAGAAACGCTCTTTTTTCTAGAGAAGCCAAACTAAGATCGTATTGCTCTCCTATTCATCAACTCTGAGAAGGTGGTGAGATTTCAGGAACACTTTGAAAGATAGCTTTTGTTGGACACTGGAAAGAGAACTCATTACTTATCTGTGTATCTTGCACAAGCTGCTTAGTTTCTAAGAGCATGTTAACACCCTCCTGCATAAGTTATTACCAATAGAACCTGTCTTGCCTATGTCACCAGATGATCCTGAGGTTCACATGAAATAATACATAGGAAAAAACTCACAAACTCTCCTCTGTACACATGCAGAGTTTAACGAACCTCTGCTCCTTTACCTGTCCAGCATATTCCCTACAGGCAATGGCTTCTTCCTACCACCCTTCATCCAAATGATTACCCCAGAAATAGTACAATATGGCAAAATATCATTCCATGTCTTACCACATTTTTTGGTCCAGGAATGGACCTTTGTACCAAGATAGCAATTAAAACCCTTCTTCAGGTGTTGGGGCATGGGTCAAGCCATTCTTTCTCTGTACACTTGGACTCTAGAGTTTCAAACTCAGAAGCTATTGACCCCATGCTTCATCATAAGGATAGAAAATGGAGAAGCTCAGTTCAGGCCCTGGGAAAGGTTGTTCCCAGGAAAGACACAGCCCAGCATACCTCCCAAGTAAGTCTCTTTTTATTTACCTGTGCAGAAAAGAATCCTAATTTGTTGTCCCAGGAAACCAAAGTACAATTTATTTATTGTACAAGTTTGTAACTCAGTAAGAAAACCAAGTGGTGGCTTGTAAATAGAGAAAAAAAGTGAAAAAAGTTTCTGTTGGGAGTGGGGGGGTGATACTGTTTACACTGCATATAAGGAAAGCATGCTTTAGATCCTGAATATGAATATCAACAAAGTTAAGCATTATTTCTAATTTCAAGGCACATGTGCAGGTATTAACCCTCTGCATACGCTTGAGTCTAGTTTTTTTTTTTTAATAAACATGTATTTATTTATTTGGCTGTAACAGGTCTTAGCTGTGTCAGTGGGACCTTCATTCTTCGTGCATGCACACCAGAGGATGCAGGCTTCAGTGGTTGCTGCATGCTGGCTTAGTTGCTCCACAACACATAGGATCTTAGTTCCTTGATCAGGGATTGAACCCACATTCCCAGCATTGCAAGGCAGATTCTTAATCACTGGACCACCAGGAAGTCTCGAGTCTACTTTTTTTGATACAAGAATTTTAGTTGAATTTCCACTATGAGTTGCACAAAACAAATTTACTGTACTTGTTCTACAAAAAGAATACAAAATCTATTTGTATTTACATAAAAAGTCAGACAGCAACATACACTAGCACCACTCAAGATGGCTCTGGGCAGTAGGTGAGAAGTGCCCAAATACTGCAGATAATGAGGGTTTCCTGGCCAAAGGAGAAGGGAGACATTCTGTGTGGAAGAAGTCAAGGATAGCTTTGAGAAAGAGGCAGAAATGGAATTAGACTTTGAATAATAAGTGGGCTTTAAAACAATAAACAAAATATGGTTGAGAAGCCAGATTACAAATGAGCCAAAAGATTGCTCTCCATATTTTAATGAGCCAAAAGATTGCTCTCCATATTTTAATGAGAATAGGATTTTTATCTACAATGGAATATAAATAATTCTATAGTGATGCCTGACACATAGCACACACTCAATTGTCAACGGCTTTAAGCTTAACACAGTATAATGCTAAAAGAAAGCCTTCGATTCAAACACTCAATTCATTGATTTTAAAGGAAGCTGGTTTTCACTGGGAATAATACAGAAATATTGCCAAATTTTATTTCTGCAGTCATTTCTCATGAATATAATCTTGCTGTGGTTGGCAAAGCTATCTTAAACCTACACTTGGTTTCCACTGTGCAGGGAGTAGTCTGTTGGATTTTCATTTATACGATATTTAGGGAGAGCTTTGGGCAAGAAGTAAGCAGGATTCATCCCCATAGTATGTAAATCACCATAGCAGTGCGAAAAATTCACATCTCCTGTCATCTGAAGTGTTCGACTCACAGTATTGGAATTAGGCCAAGCTGAGGCGTTTAGCCTGGACAGGAATTGAATATACACGATTTGCCGCAAGTTCTCCCGCAGGATGCTTCCTTCCATGCTTATAGTCTTTCTTACAGTTATGTCAAAGTGTTGGAGGGCTGAAGCTCTTTTCTCCTTCCTCCTCTACCTTGACAGTTCCTGTCTCTGGGAAACCTTTTCTGATACTGACAACCATCAATGACTCTTGTGTGCCTAGCTCAACCAAAACACTGGCTGGATTGTCTGTCTTCCCTCTAATAATCAAAATCCATTTAAATGTTAATTTCCCCTCTTGCGACTTTCATTAACTTACTAATGTTATGTCAGCCTCCCACTAAAATTTTAAGCATGCACTGTGTGTGGCAACACTAACAGAGAAAAGTTAGAAACAACCAAGTTATCTGACTGTGGGTTGTACAGTTAGGAGTTACATTCACATTCACATGCTATGACTTCATAGATATGTTCAGCTAGGTAAAATCAACCATGATAGCATTTTCTATGAGTACAGATAGATGAGTCCTGTTTAGGGGGCAGGGCGTCTGATGTATTTGCCACAAAGCTTGAGTTCTGCTTTCCACTATGCAAAGATTTTTATAACCAAAGAGAAGCAGAGAACTCAACCAATCATCTAGTTAATTTGTAGGAGGAATAAGTAACCTAAAATAGTGTTTGAAATCATTGACTTTATTTAGAAACAGAATTTCAGGGCTGGAAGGGACTTTATATGTTAATATAAAGTACAGTATGCTCTCTGTGCCCATCCTAGCTATGATTAAAAATCTCTGTTGACATGGAGCTCACTACTTAATGTATTGACCCATTCTATTTGGCACATCTGTGACTATTAGATAATACCTTAATGGAAAAATTACCTTGAGAATTCCAGTAGAATCTCCTTAGCTTTCACATTTGTAAAACTGGGGGTAGTATTTTAATGTTGGCTAAATGGATATAGCCAGTGATTAGACTCATGTTTCACAGCATTACCATGGAAAAGATGGAGCACTGGAAATTTGAATAATCTGTCTAAGAGAGACATGGTAATACCTCTGAGTGAAATTCCATGTCATCTTGGCGTTCTTTGCCTCTATGTACAACAACAATAAAAAAGTTTAACTTGCCTATAGAACAATCAACCACTTGCCTAGTGATCTTCATAAAATGCAAGATTTCTTTCAATTTAGACATTAAAAGAATGACAAGATTACCCCTGAAAAAATTTGTAACGGGTATACATATACATAGGAATCCCATATACATGGGAATCATTTGTCAGCTGTGGACAAACAGGAAAAAGTGAGAACGCTTGAAATGTAAATACTATGATCCTCATGCATCCTACAGAACATGAATGACCTTACAGCATATAGTTTCCTGAATGAAACGTGAAGACAAGAAGAGAACAGAAAGGCCATGTTAAATGTAGAAGCTGGGTGGTTAGCTATGTACACTGATGAGCTAGGCTATCCTCATAAAACAGAGTTTTTTGAGGTAATTCCCATTCATCCCACAGCAGAGTTAGGAGTTACCGTGAACCTATTCCTATAGGCCTACTGAGTTGCTTTGAGAGGAATTACAACTCTGTCAAGTCAAGATGGATGGCAAGAATATGTCATGTTGTAAAAAGTAGGGATTGCAAACTCCAGTCTTTAGAGGCCAAACAGGTAAATAACAACAATAATAATAAATGGAATAGGCCTGATGAAAGATAAAAAGGAATGGGCTGGAAATTATCCAACCATGCAAATTCTCCCTTTTCTTTGTCTTCTTTTCTGTTGTTTTACGTTTTTATGAAAAACAATGGATGAGCAGGCAAGCACATATGTTGGCTACATTTACAATCTTTGATTACTTCCTTGTTTTCATACATAAAGGACTGTAGTCATTTATAAGGCCATTTTGGGGTGTTTTTTGTTTTTATAAAGTTTTTAAAATTTTTATTACTTTATTCTTGACTGTGCCGAGCCTTTGTTGCTGCGAGGACTTTCTCCAGTTGCAGCAAGCAGGAGCTGCTCCCTGCTGTGGCGTGCTGGCTTCTCATTGTGCTGGCTTCTCTCGTTGCAGAGCAGAGGCTCCAGAGCACAGGCTTTTGTAGTTGTGGCACATGAGCCTAGTTGCCCCACAGCGTATGGAATCTTCCTGGACCGGGGATTGAACCCATGCTGCCTGCGTTGGCAGGTGAATTCTTAACCACTGGACCACCGGGGAAGTTCTAGAAGGCCATATTTCTAAAGGAATACTTTTTTCTAAAGGGAATTTATGCAGAAAATAACAACCAAGGTAATAAAGGATATGGAGTCTTAAGGAGATGTTTAGTATACATGTCAAGTGCACTAACTTTGGAGTTTTTAAAAAAAAAATGTTAAGTTTAAAGTGCTAGCTTTGTCAATAATAGCCTATTTCTCCTTTAAAAAATTAATTACTTAACCTTTTGAAACCTATTTCTTTTCATGTATAAAAAGAAAAACACTATTTACCACATGGGATTAAGGTAAGATCTAAATGTTACTGTAAAGTGTTTAACAGATGGATGTGATTATGATTATTACTGAATATTATGCTTTGTAGAAATGTGGGTAGTAATGGGCTTTCCAGGTGACACAGTGGTAATGATTCCACCTGCCAATGCAGGAGACATGGGTTCAATCCCTGTGGTGGGAAGATCCCTGGAGGAGGAAATGGCAGCCCACTCCTGTATTTTTCCTGGAGAAATTCTATGGACAGGGGAGACTGTTGGGCTACAGTCCATGAGGTCACAAAGAGTCAGACACAACTGAGCAACTGAGAACACACACACAAACACACAACGAAAATTTCATTGTTTCAGGGAAAGAAGGCTCAGACTCTGCTGAATAATTTACCTTCAGGGCAGTCTGAGCCTTTCACATCTTAGAATCAGCAGGTCTTTATTTCTGAGATTAGTAGAACTAGCTTTCACTCAGCAGAGAAAGTGAGGATGGTGTCAGGAAGCGAGAGACAGGGGAATGGAGGGAGATTTCAGAAGCTAGTGCACTGGACATGTGATTCCTCCTGCTATTTCTGCTAAACTGCCATAAACATATTAGACCCAAACTGCTGAAAACCAGTGACGTTTGGTAGAAACTCCTAAAGAGACTGTTTGGATATAAGTGACTTGTACAAACAAGGAAACGGGAGGTTGTAAGCTGAAAAGAATTTGAGAAATTGCGGAGATGGATTTTAAAATCTCAAGAGGGCAAGAAACTGGAATTTGAGTTAAGTGTTAAGGGGCGGGTGTAGTTCAGGAAGCTATATCCAGTCATCCTGCAAACCATGGCAGAAACTAGAGGAGAAAAGATTGTTGGGAGGCCTGCTGTGTGAGTTCCAAGATTAGAAGGGCTATTAGGTGGGGAAAATTTGACTTGATCTGTGCAGATCTAGAGGGCAGAACTTGAAATGGCTGGCTTAACTGCCTGTAAAGCTAATAAAGTTTAAAGTGCTAGCTTTGTCAATAATAGCCTATTTCTCCTTTAAAAAATTAATTAATTACTTAACCTTTTGAAACCTATTTCTTTTCATGTATAAAAAGAAAAACACTATTTACCACATGGGATTAAGGTAAGATCTAAATGTTACTGTAAAGTGTTTAACAGATGGATGTGATTATGATTATTACTGAATATTATGCTTTGTAGAAATGTGGGTAGTAATGGGCTTTCCAGGTGACACAGTGGTAATGATTCCACCTGCCAATGCAGGAGACATGGGTTCAATCCCTGTGGTGGGAAGATCCCTGGAGGAGGAAATGGCAGCCCACTCCTGTATTTTTCCTGGAGAAATTCTATGGACAGGGGAGACTGTTGGGCTACAGTCCATGAGGTCACAAAGAGTCAGACACAACTGAGCAACTGAGAACACACACACAAACACACAACGAAAATTTCATTGTTTCAGGGAAAGAAGGCTCAGACTCTGCTGAATAATTTACCTTCAGGGCAGTCTGAGCCTTTCACATCTTAGAATCAGCAGGTCTTTATTTCTGAGATTAGTAGAACTAGCTTTCACTCAGCAGAGAAAGTGAGGATGGTGTCAGGAAGCGAGAGACAGGGGAATGGAGGGAGATTTCAGAAGCTAGTGCACTGGACATGTGATTCCTCCTGCTATTTCTGCTAAACTGCCATAAACATATTAGACCCAAACTGCTGAAAACCAGTGACGTTTGGTAGAAACTCCTAAAGAGACTGTTTGGATATAAGTGACTTGTACAAACAAGGAAACGGGAGGTTGTAAGCTGAAAAGAATTTGAGAAATTGCGGAGATGGATTTTAAAATCTCAAGAGGGCAAGAAACTGGAATTTGAGTTAAGTGTTAAGGGGCGGGTGTAGTTCAGGAAGCTATATCCAGTCATCCTGCAAACCATGGCAGAAACTAGAGGAGAAAAGATTGTTGGGAGGCCTGCTGTGTGAGTTCCAAGATTAGAAGGGCTATTAGGTGGGGAAAATTTGACTTGATCTGTGCAGATCTAGAGGGCAGAACTTGAAATGGCTGGCTTAACTGCCTGTAAAGCTAATCGTGTCTCTGTAGAATAAAGGGGCAAACTTGGCCAAAAATGAATTAGCAGCCTCATCAAGCAGGGAACTTCCTCTCATGGGAAGTTTCAGGTAGAAGTTCACCTGTTAGAAATGTTGGGAAAGGTAATCCTGTCTGAAACTGACCTGGAAATTATTGCCCTTGGGTAAAGAATCCATCTTCAATGCGGAGCCTCAGGAAACACAAGTTTGATCCTTGAGTCAGGAAGATCCCCTGGAAATGGAAATTAGCAACCCACTCCAGTATTCTCTTGCCTGGAAAATCCCATGGACGGAGGAGTCTCGTGGGCTGCAGTCCATGGGGTCGCTAAGAGTCGGACATGACTGAGCGACTTCACTTTCACTTTTCACTTTCAGACATTGGCGAAGGAAACGGCAACCCACTCCACTACTCTTGCCTGGAAAATACCAGGGACAAGGGGAGCCTGGTGGGCTGCTGTCTATAGGGTAACAGAGTCAGACACGACTGAAGCGACTTAGCAGCCCAGCCAGTATTCTTGCCTGAAAAATTCCATGGACAAAGGAGCCTGGTGGGCTACAGTCCATGGGTTTACAAAGAGTCAGACATGACCGAGCACAGTCCCTTTTTCTCATAAGCTGCCTCTAATATTTTGGAGCTAACAGAAACCACTGTTTTAGAGAAGAATCTGCATTGTCCTACAAGTTTTTGCAGCTGGAAGAAGACACTAGGCAATGCTCTAATGTTTTAGGACCTCTTTCATCCTAAATTTCTATTCTATTAGAGAGGGGAGAGGGAAGGCGTGAAGAAGAAAAAGAAAGGAAAAAGCAGAAGGTAATTACCGTGGGACAAAAGCACATTCAAAATTTTAAAAGAGAAACTCAAAAGTCCAAAGAAATAGATCACTTCTTGTTTCACCTCAAACCAAATCCTAAAATGTTCTGATAAAACCTAAAATTGCCTTATTAGAATGTGTTGCTGGCTGCATGCAAAATCCCAATAGAAGACAAAGTCAAAGGACTTAGGCCACATGCTTACATTGGCAGAGTCTGTTAGTTACCAACTTCCCTCCCTAGCTCTTTGAATGTTTTTCGGTGCTGTTTTTAGTAGTAGAAAATGAAACAAGAAATTATTCTGCTATATACTATTTGAGAACTGATACTACCTCAAATGACTGTGTTCTTCCTTTCCCTCATTAGTTGTTGGCATTTAAGTTCATTCTCACGTGTGAATCCAAGGAGGATAAAATTTCAAAGGCAACCTTCCCTTGCAATCATTTAGTTTGCCTTCAGAAGTGCATCTAAAGCAAATGTTCATGTTCAAGTCTAAAAGAATCGTGACTGGGCAATCGCTAACATGTAATAAATTAAACTCTACATGCTCATATTTGGAAAGTACACGTAGTTTTTTTTTTTTTAATTTAATGTTTAACTGGAGTATAACTACTTTACAATGTGTTAGTTTTTAATGTACAACAATGTGAACCAGCTATAGGTTTACATGTATCACCTCCCTCTTGAGCCTCCCTGCCAGCCTCCACCCATGCTGTGGAAAGTACACATAGTTTTAAGTCTTTCCCCTCAAATTCAAAAACATGTAAATCTACATAATAACCAAACAGATCAGGCCTCTTTCACTGTTAAATTAAATTGAGTGTAGCATAGATACCTAGATAGGAGAAGCTTATCGTAAATATTCCAAGGAATTAATTGATCTCATTTAATTGAATTTGAGACCAATAAACTGTAATCCCTTCTGCTGTCCTAATTGTATGTGATATTGTGAGCAGTCAGCTCCATGTGATGGATGTGTCTAGGCTGAGATGCTTTTATTTGTCTTGCATTTTTATGATCCCTAAATTCACTTAAACTTTAAAATGCAATTAAAACCCAGCATAATCAAGATTGAGAAAAACATGAGCTTTCAGAAATCTGCACAGCTCTGGGTTCTGAGATTTAGTTATTCTGATTTTGCCAACCATATATTTTTCGGAAAGCCTTTCCAGATCTTGCCACAGAATTATTAACAAAATTCAGAGGCCCTGGAGCTTCCTAAATGCTTATGAATGGTTTGGCTTAAAGGTTTTTGCAGTCCTCATTTGCATTGTAAAACAGACTTCAGCTCGGAAGTTTAAGAAGTTTTAGATGCTTTGACATGGCAAGATGCCATGAGAATATTTTCCCTGTGGGGAAATGAAACTCAAATGTGCTAATTAAGGGTGCTTAATATGCCTCAAAATTAATTCTTTGTTACCTGCAGTGGTTTAATTATTCCCTTATGGAAAACTCAGAAACGCCCTGCATCTCTAAATAGCAGTGGCCTGCATGATTCTGAGTCAACATCCACTTCGGAGGTATTTCTTCTACTCATTGGCCACAGCAGGTGTCAAAGAGAAGAATATTTTTCCATGTCCCAAGAAAACAGTGAGGCAAATTATTGGTGTTTTGTAAAATCAGCTTCATTTATATCACATCATCCCTCACGTTAGAACCATCCAGAAAAAAACAGTTTATAGCGATAAAGATGTAAAGAGGGCAAGAGCTATATTTAATATTAGGCAATTCTAAGCCCTGACCACCAGAAGCTGTCAGCTGACTCTTTCCCTACTAGCAGCCTGCCCTTTCCAGAAAAGCAAAAATCAGATGTGCTTACAAGATCTTGATTGTACTGAGAGAGAACTAACGATATACAAGGCTGTTTATCTGAAGATATAAACTTGAGTGTGATCTAGATAATCACGTTGTTTTTCCTGGAATTTTTCTTGAATCAGGTAACTGTCCACTCAGAGGAGTTTGACCAGAGTCAGACCATCAGTTGATCCCTTGGCAGGACTTGCAGGGTTACTCATTTTCTTGGGCTGGACAGTTGTCAGCTCAGCCCTCATCCATCTCCTCCCCCAGAGCTGTCAGAGTGTGTGTGTGTGTGTGTGTGTGTGTGTGTGTGTGTGTGTGTGTGTGTTAGTTATTGTTAGTCGTGTCCAACTCTTTGCAACCCCATGGACTGTAGCCCACCAGGCTCCTCTGTCCATGGAATTCTCCAGGCAAGAATACTGCAGTGGGTTTCCATTCCCTCCTCCAGGGGATCTTCCTAACCTAAGGACTGACCCTGGATCTCCTGCATTGCAGGCAGATTCTTCACCATCTGAGCCACCAGGGAAGCCCTGGAGCTACCAGTGAATCTCTGAAACTCTTGGTCTAACCCCATTTGACCTACATTTGATAAGGTCAAGTGTGAGCCACCTCCTAAACTTAGGAAGCCTAGACCAAATGTCCTGAACAGGCCCTGGGCCCACCTGTGTCCTCCTATACTTCTGGGACACAATAAAAAGCTCTAAATGGAGGTACATGTCTTGAGTTCAAATGTCACTTCCTCTGGTAGCCAACTCTGACCCCACAATCTAAAGCAGCTGCACCATCACTCTGTCATATCCCCCCACTTAAGGTGTTCCCATCACTCATGGCCATAGAGATCTTCTTGTGGGTTCATTTATCTCTAGTCTGTTGTTGTCATCTGCCTTGAACTTATGCATTCTGGAAGAGCAGGGCCCTGACCATTCTCATCACCACTCTACTCCAAGCTCTGAGCAGCCCTTGGCACATGATGGCTGTTTAGTAAATCATCATTGGAAAAAGGAAGTGTAGATTGCTTTGTTTTTAATTTCAAACGAACTTCTCTAACAATTAAAAAAAAAAAAAAAAAGAATTACTTTGGAGCCTGAGCTAAGAAAAGAGCAGGATATCCTATGGCAGCAACCTGGAATCCATGAGTTTAAACAGGATAATTGTAAGAGGACCAACAGTCTCCCACCCACATCCAGACTTTTGCACCAAAGCCACCCATTCAGGCGAGCTTGACCAGAATCAGACCATCAGTTGATCCCTTGGCAGGACTTGCAGGGTTATTCATTCTCTTGGGTTGGACTGTTGTCAGCTCAGCCCTTGTGCATCTCCTCCCCCTGGGGCTGTCAGTGAATCTCTGCATCTGTCCATCTAACCCCACTTTGACCTCCATTGATAAGGTCAAGCGTGAGGCACCTCCTAAACTTAGGAAACCTAGGCCAAGTGCCCTGAACAGGCCCTGGGCCCATGGGCCCTGATGCACCCCGGCATTTCTGCTACTTCCCTCTTGTCAATTCTGTGTGGGTGACAGAACTAAGGAGCTCATCCCACTGGGTGGGTGAGCAGTTTACAGAGGAGCGCGTGTATATATTATTATCTCCTCAATTAATCTTAACTTACCCAAATGTACTGATATGGTTTTCTATGCTTTCACTACCACCTGAATTTAGTGTGTAACCAATAACTCTTGACGGGTGGACTAACCTTCAAGCTGCAGGCCAAAGCTATCCAACAGCTAGGGGGAAAACTGAGTAGTTCATGTGGAGTTAGACCGTTTGTAAATTGCACTCAGTTTAGAAAAAAGACATTTTCATTTAGTCAAAAAACCTTCTCTATCTCCTCACAATATTTGATTTCACCTGGTCTAACAGAGCAGGAGGCACAGATAGAGTCATTTGCTCCAGCCACCTGGGGTTAGCCAAGGTAAAGAGACAATATGGTCAATACAGACCAAACTCAGAAATACTAACTAACTCAACTCTTCATAGATCTCAGTGAAGAAGACCTCCTCTCCACAGTATCGAAAAGGAATCACAAATCATTTTAGAAAACTTTATGTCTTCAGCTTCAAAGAGTAGAAATTTGTTTCAATTCTTGCAGGCTGAAAATATGAACAAACACCATTGAAGGGGTCCAGGGAAAAGGCCCTGATGGTGAAGTAACCCTTCTTCCATCTTGCCCTCTTTTCCCCAGGTCACCTTCAGATAAGGAGTACATTCACTCGCCTTCCACATGCATTCCTCCTCCTTGCAGAACTCTGCCTCTTCTGGGGATGATGACCAATGGTCAACATTTGGCCTCTGCTTGAGAACTGAAGCCCAAATCTCAACCAGCCTTCTCCTACACCATTAGAAAATATCTAAGTAACACAAGAGCCATCCTAAAGACACAAAGCCACAAAAATCCAACTCAAAGAAACAAACAAAGCCTGAAGATGGAAGGCAGGGTGTCCATGGATTCCTGCCCAGTGCATCTGACCTTCCCTTTGGGCTCCCCCAATCACCTGGGCTGTAAAAGAGGGGAATCCAGAAAACTCACCCATTAGAGGGAATACAGGACCTGCCAGGTGTCTGAAACGCCAGCACGACCTGCCCTGCTCTGTGTGAAAGCCTCTGCCTGGCTCTCCTTGTCTACAGGACACATCCAGATTCCTCCATAGGTAAACAGGGGCCAACACAGTTGACCTTCCATCTCTCTTTCCTAATCCATCTTTTGAGGTTCTCACCCTGACAACTCAAACTTCTCTCACACGTGCACTTTAACAAGCTTTTTTTTTCTTCTTCTTCTTCATGTTTCCTCCTGTTTGGAATGCTTTTCCCTTTCTTTTCTACCTATCGAAATTATATTTGTAAGCTAAATTCCATCTCAAAAACCACCTTCTGAAATTTTCTGTAGTCACACCAGAATTAGAACGAATGCCTTCCTGCTTGGGATTAGCCCTGGGCCTGAGAGTCCTTCCCGTTAGGCATGTTGTCTTTTCTCTTGAACCACTGGCTTCTTCAGGGCAGAACCGATTCTTACCTCGTCCGTATTGCCCCGGGGCCTAGTGGGGATTTTTGCACATAGCAGCTATTTGATAAAGTTTGGTCTAATTGGATTTATTAAGAGAACAGCCGCTAACAACTAACAGGGTGGGAGAGAGTTGATATAAATTGTTAAGAGTTCCAGAGTAAGAATGCGTAATTATAATTTCCTAAGCTCTGTGGCCTTGGAACTAATTCAATCTTTAAGCCTGAGTTTCTTCATCTGAAGAAAATGGTATGTGTTTACATCCATAATACATAACAGTATTTACCAAAATACATAACAGTATTTACCTCACCTAGCTATTTGGACGGGGAAGGCAATGGCACCCCACCCCAGTACTCTTGCCTGGAAAATCCAATGGACGGAGTAGCCTGGTGGGCTGCAGTCCATGGGGTCGCTAACAGTCGGACAGACTGAGCGACTTCACTTTCACTTTTCTCTTTCATGCATTGGAGAAGGAAATGGCAACCCACTCCAGTGTTCTTGCCTGGAGAATCCCAGGGACGGGGGAGCCTGGTGGGCTGCCGTCTATGGGGTCGCACAGAGTCGGACACGACTGAAGTGACTTAGCAGCAGCAGCAGCAGCTATTTGGAAGAGCACGTTTAACATGATGCCCAACACCTGGGAAGAATGCAATACATATTACTTTCCCCTCCTGCTCCTCCTCCGTCCTCCTCCTCTTGTCTTCATTTTTCCCTCCTCCCCTGACCCACCACTGCTACTTTAGCACCATAAGGGGAAGGCCATAAACCTCCTGTTATCTCTCCCACAGGTGGGCTCCATCTCTAGGACATGTCTTAGGAAGAATTTTCCTTTTAGCAAAGAGTACTACAACTGTGCCCAGAACAAGGCCTAGATATCTTGTTGGAGTGGAGAAAAGCCTGGGAAAACTTTTTTTCACAGCTTTAGGCAGAAAACTTGTCTTTGGGCTAACCCTCTTTTGTTTGGGAAAACCATCTCACTGGGTCTTTGAGACATACAATGGAGAAGTAGATGTCTACCCATTGTCTGGCCAGAAGCCACAAGGTCACCAATAATTGGAAGACCCATAGTTAGCACTCAAAGTCAGAGGTGATGTTTGGTTTGTAAGTTCTTGTATTATTGAATTGAGCTTCTTCCTGTAGAGTCTGTTGAAATTGTTTTTCTTTGGAAAGGAAAAATATATATATTTTTAACCCTTGCAGGAGTGAGTTTGGAGATCCAGGCTGAATTGTTTGTTTTATACGTGTCAGTAGCAGGAAAATGAGAATGATGTGGGGTGAATTTGAAGGGCGAGCTTTCATATGACCCTATTGCTCTTTGGGAAAGGCAGTGCTGCTACTCTGCCCAGGTGACGAGAGAGAGTGTGAGTGTGACCCAGAGTTGGGACAGAGTCACTGCTCCCGCCACGTTGTAAGACCAGTTCCCCTCTGGCTTCCCCAGAAGCTACTGGAGCAAGAAGACCCAGCTCCATTGTCACTGATGTTCCCAGAAGTCCAATCATTGGCAGAGAAAACAAAGAATGCAGTAGTGGTTATGTAATGGCCTAGAGGGCCGATGGGTTGACAGGCATCTTTAGGGACTATAGAAATAGTGAGGGGAAAGGGAAACTTCTGAGAAGTGTGAGGTCAAGGACGTGAGTTATTGAGCTCTTGTAACTTAGATGTTAAAATTATTGTGACCTCACATGACCATCCCCACCTCCAGGTTTATGAAATCTGTGGCACACTATTGGGTTAAATAAATATTTGGTTTTAAAATGGATTGTTTTTAATTTATTTTTATTTTCAAAATTGAAAGCTCACGTGGGAGATAGCATAGCATAGTGATTTTTTAAGAGAATGAATTCTGGAAATCAGCAGATTTCTATCTTGGCTTTTGTTTTTACTAGCTGTGTAATCACAAGCAATTTATCTACCCTCTTTAGGCCTCTGTCTTTTAATCTGTAAAATATAGATGCAAGGAAGATTGTATTTTCCAAATACAGCTGCGCCAGTATACATTTCATTTCACATGCTCTTCTCATGAGGTGACATGGATATTCTTTCATCAGGAGCTAGGCTCCTGGAATCTGGAATCTGGGCTGAATTTTGAAACTGCCTCAATCAAAAGAAATATGGGAGAAGTGATGTGGCTTCCAGTTAAGTCATAACAGGCAACGGGTTTCCACGCCTGGCTCTTTCTCAGCCTTTGGAAGCCCAGGCCACACGGAGAGGTCACATGTGGGTGTCCCTACCGACATCCCCACCAGACCCTCCGCTGCCAGCTAGCATTAACAGCTCAACATGGGAGTGATTGATCCTTGAGATGAGTCCAGGGCCCAGTTTTTAAGCCTTGCAGCTGAGACCCCAGACCTCACAGAACAGGAATAAACCAAACTCATCATGTTTTGTATGAATTCTTGACCCATAGAAACCATAAAAGATCAAAAATGAGCATTGTTGTTGTAAGTCCCTAAATTCTGTGGTGCTTTGTTATGCAACAATAGATAACTAAAATAACAGGTAATGATATATAATCCATGGTGGTGTTACGAGGATTAAAAGAAATAGTACAGTGCTTAGCACAGCAGTGACTCAATAATGTTGGATGCTTTATTATAACACAAAAGGCAGTTACTAACCAAAATTTAAGGTGAATGAGGGCTTTCAGTAGACACCCTTTTCTGAATGCCTTAACATGACCAGGGGTAAAGTGAAAGTGAAAGTGAAGTCGCTCAGTCGTGTCCGACTCTTTGCGACCCCATGGACTATAGCCTACCAGCCTCCTCTGTCCATGGGATTTTCCAGGCAATAGCACTGGAGTGGATTGCCATTTCCTTCTCCAGCGGATCTTCCCGACCCAGGGATCGAACCCAGGTCTCCCGCATTGGAGGCAGACACTTTACCGTCTGAGCCACCAGGGAAGTCCGACCAGGGGTAAGAAAAGTTGAAATTGATGAGGAACCCATGTTAGAAGCAGAAGTCTGTAAAGTTTGCACTTTAATGAACTCTTATGAAAATTTGGTTTTCCCTCTCTGGAAGTCTTTTTAAAATTCCTGGAGCCAGAACCTCGGGATGGGAGAGAAAATATACGTTTTGAGGCCACTGTCGTATCTGGGCCCTCAGGGTGGTTGGCCCACCATCCTGTGGTGAGCATCTGTCTTGAAGAGAAGCTAGCTTCTGTATATAATTACAGTGACCTCTGCAGTGAATTCCTCTCCTAGTAGCCTGTCATGTATGGGTCTAATAGTTTCTTGACACACTTCAGAAAGGTATCAGACTGTCATAAAGTCCTATAAGCACTGCTCCAGTGAGAACTTGGAGATATGCCAAGCTTGTCCTGCATCACTAACATAATTACACCGCCATCATCCTCAGAATTTGCACTATTTTCCAGAGACATCCATAATTTTGATGAAGAGAGATGCAGACCATAAAATAGTCTCCTAGGGTTTCCGGTGGCCAAGTATATCCACAGGAAAAGGAAAGACAATGGCCAGCTTATGCTTCGGATCTTTCCCATCTCCCACAACTAAAAAGGTCATAAAAGGTTATTATAAATTTAGTACAGAATAAGGATAGTGAAATTTAACTGGAAAATGTATCTTTTTCCCCTCTCTGTTCCTGAAGATGTGTAAAATTTGGGAATATTTCAGATTATAACAATTATTTTATAAACAAGGACTTGAAAAGGGAGGCAAGACTTTAATGGTGATATATTGGGCTGGATGAAGCATAAGCTGTAATCAAGATTTCTGGGAGAAATATTAATAACCTTATATATGCAGATGACACCACCCTTATGACAGAAATCAAAGAGAAACTAAAGAGCCTCTTGATGAAGCTGAAAGAGGAGAGTGAGAAAATTGGCTTAAAACTCAACATTCAGAAAACTAAGATCATGGCATCCAGTCCCACCACTTCATGACAAATAGATGGGGTAACAATGGAAACAGTGACGGACTTTGTTTTCTTAGGCTCCAAAAGCACTGTGGATGGTGACCACAGCCATGAAATTTAAAAATGCTTGCTCCTTAAAGGAAGAGCTATGACAAACCTAGACAGCATATTAAAAAGCAGAGACATCACTTTGTGGACAAAGGTCCATCTAGCCAAAGCTATGGTTTTTCCAATAGTCATGTGTGGATGTGAGAGTTGGACCGTAAAGAAGGCTGGGTGTCGAAGAAGCACTGTGGATGGTGACCACAGCCATGAAATTTAGAAATGCTTGCTCCTTAAAGGAAGAGCTATGACAAACCTAGACAGCATATTAAAAAGCAGAGACATCACTTTGTGGACAAAGGTCCATCTAGCCAAAGCTATGGTTTTTCCAATAGTCATGTGTGGATGTGAGAGTTGGACCGTAAAGAAGGCTGGGTATCGAAGAATTGATGCTTTTGAACTGTGCTGTTGGAGAGACTTGAGAGCCCCTTGGACTGCAAGGGAGATCAAATCAATCATAATGGAAATCAACCCTGAATATTCATTGAAAGGACTGATGCTGAAGCTAAAGGTTCAATGCTTTGGCCACTTGATGTGAAGAGCTGACTCATTGGAAAAGACCCTGATGCTAGAAAAGACTAAAGGCAAAAGGAGAAGGGCGTGGCAGAGGATGAGATGGTTAGACAGCGCCATCAACTCAATGGACATGAATTTTGAGCACTGTGGGTGATGGTGAAGGACAGCAGAGCCTGGTGTGCTGCAGTTCGCGGAGTGGCAACGCGTCGGACGTGACCGGGTGACTGAAGAACAACAACTCTAAAATAGTAGCTGAGGAAATGGCTTTTAGATTAAATGCCATTTTAACATCCTTTAAATCAAACTTTAACCCTCCTGACGCTCCCCCATACTCGTAAATTTCGATTCCATCTACTGCGTGCTTTGTCTTGTTCTATGCACTAATTTCTTTGTATGCATTACCTCATTATACTCCTTATCACAATCAGTCTTATGAGATAGGCATCAGAAGCCCCAGTTTTTTCTTATAGAAACTGAGAGTGATAGAAGTCAAATAGCTTCTAAGAAGAGGAGCTGAGATGGGATCCAGAGACCATGCCTTGTGCATTACTACCTTTGGCTGAGGTTCCTTTCCACTGTGCATGTGCAAAGGCTACTTCAAGACTCAGCTCAAACGTCATCCCCTCTTGCGCAGTTTTTGTTCACCATCTCCCACCTCTGTCAACGTCCCATCCCCCGACCCACCCCCCACACACACACCTAGGACATACTCTCCCATTCCTCTCTGAATTTCTATAACATCACTGGCCAAATGAAATAACATGAGTTACATGTGTAATTTTATTTATTTTTTAAAAAATATTTATTTTTATTTATTTATTTGACTGTGCCAGATTTTAGTTTCTGCTCACGGGATCTTTAGCTGAGGCATGTGGGATCTAGTTCCCTGGCCAGGGATCAAACATGGGCCAATCTGAATTTCTATAACATCACTGGCCAAATGAAATAACATGAGTTACATGTGTAATTTTATTTATTTTTTTTAAAATATTTATTTTTATTTATTTAACTGTGCCAGATTTTAGTTTCTGCTCACGGGATCTTTAGTTGAGGCATGTGGGATCTAGTTCCCTGGCCAGGGATCAAACATGGGCCACCTGTATTGGGAGAGGGGAGTCCTAGCCACTGGGCCACCAGGGAAGTCCAGCACATGTGTAATTTTATATAAGGGGACAACAGAGGACGAGATGGTTGGATGGCATCACCGACTCACTGGGCATGGATTTGGATAGACTCCGGGAGTTGGTGATGGACAGGGAGGCCTGGCGTGCTGCGGTTCATGGGGTCGCAAAGAATCGGACACGACTGAGCGACTGAACTGAACTGAACTGATCCAAAATATTATCACATCACATGTAATCAATATAAATGTTATTGATGAGTTGCTTTACACTTTTTGCACCGAATCTTTGAAGTCCAGGGTATATTTTGTATCTACTGTACATCTCAGTTTGAACTAGCCACATTTCAAATTCCAGTAATCAATAAGTAGTGGCTAGTCTGTTGGACTGCAGTTGTGTAACATTGAACTCATGTCATTTCCTTTTTATTCAGTGTACAGTAAGTTTCTTGAGGTCAGGAAATGAGACAAACTCATCTTTGTATTTCCCAGCATCTCCAAATATCACACATAATAAATGCTTGAGTCAACGTGTGAGTCAAGAAAACAAATGCTGGCGCCTTACTGGGTTCCTGGAAGGGAAGTATGTGCACCACATCAAGGCAAGGCATGGTAGTTCTCACAAAGCGAAAGTCATCTTCCCGCCGCATAGGCTTAGCAGCTGCAAGTTACTCAGAGAGCTAAAAAACAGCCTTGAGGTCGAAGCTGTGAAGGAAGTTATGAGGGCAAAGTTGACAAGGAAGAAAAAGAAATTGTTGTGAGGGGCTACGGGAAAAAAAAAAGACAGACAAAACCTCAGACCACTTTCTGGTGAGCATTCGAAAAAAGAAAACAAGATAAACAGACGATGATGAGATGTTGCCAAGTGACTCAACCACCTGAAAGTAACAGAGCAATAACGGCTACTTAATGCAAAAGGATTCTTTAAAGCTCTCCAGAGTGACTTACACACTTGAAACACAGCTTCAGCAAACATTCCAGCATATAAAAGTGGCATATTTGCAAAAAATAATCTTGTTTTGGCCACTCAGGTTGTATCCGATTCACTCAAAATCAGAGAGGTAACATCCATTAAAAAATCCGTTGTCAACTGTTGTGCCAAGTGTTGACCACTTTTTTCTTTTTCCAGTGAGTAGCTGTTACAGTATGGGAATATAGCTTCACGGTTTATTTACTGTATTATTTCTGAATTTGTACTCAATTATTTCCTAGTTGGCTATGACAGTGACATATCCTTAAATACTTTTCATTTATATAGCACTTTACCATTCACTTTTGCATCTATTATCTTCTCATGATTAAACTCTCTGGGACATTTTGCGTCACTCTTCAGGAACTTTCTGTTGAGAATGTTTTGAGTCATACAATCTAAGTCTCAGGCTGTTGATTTTGGAAATTGTGTTAATTCATAGTTTCCAAGTGATTAAAAGGCTGCTGCTGCTGCTAAGTCGCTTTAGTCATGTCCAACTCTGTGCGACCCCATAGACGGCAGCCCACCAGGCTCCCCCGTCCCTGGGATTCTCCAGGCAAGAACACTGGAGTGGGTTGCCATTTCCTTCTCCAGTGCATGAAAGTGAAAAGGGAAAGTGAAGTCACTCAGTCATGTCCGACTCTTTGCGACCCCATGGACTGCAGCCCACCAGGCTCCTCCGTCCATGGGATTTTCCAGGCAAGAATACTGGAGTGGGGTGCCATTGCCTTCTCCGGATTAAAAGGCAGTCTTCTTTAAAACCAGAGCTTTCCCTGTAAGTAGGTATGGGTTTTTCAGCTCATACAGGTGAATTCAATGCAGAAAATCCTCAGATGCTGCTTCTGCCTCTGAAGTGATAAGGTTTGGAAAAGAGATTTTCCCATGTCCTCTGGTTTCCAGCAAAAACATGTAGGACTAAGACCATCACCAGCTGAGAGACTGGTCATAAAATATGATGAGGCCCAGAAGTTCAGGAATTTTTAATGTCAGGAAACATTCTCCTTGGAGTATCAGCCTCACAGTTTATGGTCATTTTAAGAGGGGGCGTGAATCAGGTAAGGAAACCTTTGGACGTTGTTGGCTGGAGCAGGGCTTCGCCTGAAATATTCTCTCAGAGCGGAGTGAGGACACCTTGTCCTGAATTGTCTCTCTGTGGTGAACCGTGAGACGACTGCCAAGTAGCTCAGTCTGCTCAAATGGATTTTGATGGTTGGTAACAGAAAAATAAGCTATGAAGCAACTTATTTTTTTCTTTTTCAAATCTCGTGCTGATTTATATTCAAATTCTTTTAAGCATTCAGGGTTGAAGAGAAGTTTGTTCTTTCATAGGGTGATTAAGAGTGGGGTGTGGGTTGGGTTCCATATGCCCTTTACACCCTATTAAGTTTCTACAGAACTGAGCTCCCAGGAGCCTGCTAGTTTTAAAGCCTATTCCACCTCCTTTGATCGCATTTGAAATGGGCCATTAGACCCTCAGTCAGTATCAACCCAAGATGTTATGGTTTTAGTTTAGCCAGAATGGAGTCTGTTGTGAAAGATGTCACAATAAACTGTGGAAAATTCTGAAAGAGATGGGAATACCAGACCACCTAACCAGCCTCTTGAGAATGAAAGTCATTTAGTCATGTCCGACTCTTTGCAACCCCATGGACTCTACTGTCCGTGGAATTCTCCAGGCCAGAATACTGGAGCGGGTAGCTGTTCCCTTCTCCAGGGGATCTTCCCAACCAAGGGATTGAACCCAGGTCTCCTACATTGCAGGTAGATTCTTAACCAGCTGAGCCACCAGGGAAACCCTGATATAGATTTAGATAGATAGATATTATATATACATATCTATAGATATATCCTTCTATCTATCTATATAGAGAGATATGTATCATATATACAATGTCACAGCAGACATTATCCTTAGCGGGTAGCTGTTCCCTTCTCCAGGGGATCTTCCCAACCAAGGGATTGAACCCAGGTCTCCTACATTGCAGGTAGATTCTTAACCAGCTGAGCCACCAGGGAAACCCTGATATAGATTTAGATAGATAGATATTATATATACATATCTATAGATATATCCTTCTATCTATCTATATAGAGAGATATGTATCATATATACAATGTCACAGCAGACATTATCCTTAATGGTGAAAAATTGAAAGCATTTCCTCTAAAGTCAGGAATAAGACAAGGGTGCCCACTCTCACCACTACTATTCAACATAGTATTATTAGAAGTCTTAGCCTCAGCAATCAGAGAAGAAAAAGATATACAATGATATATATGCACACAAATAAACACTGAAAACCCTATCCAGTATCTCTTGGGCTGATATAGTATGTATACACATTTATTTCTCTATCTATATCTATAGATAGTATATATATAAACATATATCTATGTATCACCTAGAGGTGATAATTTCCTTATTTTGTTTCATCTGCTTAGTTTGCTCTGTACCTGTTGGTCCTTCTTCCCACATTTTCCTGCTGGTCTGGGTACACTCTTTCTATTCTGGGACTTCCCTTTGCTATCATATTTGAAATTCGCTTTGCTTTTCTCTTGGTTCAGATTCCCAGTTTCCAGTTAGTTGGAGAGAATTCCCACTTTAGATCTGTAGGTCTTTCTTGGTTAGCCTCTGCAGAAAGCTCTCCAGCCAGCCTAGTGGGGATTTGTAGTACAAATCTGAGGTGTTCTTAGCTTTCCCACAGTTGGCTTGGAATGGGTTTCTCTGGTCTGCTAAATCCTAGGATTTGCCTGTCTGCTTTCAACATTTTATTGCTTCTTCTGGTTTTCTCTTCAGTGCTTGTTTGTGGCTATTTAATCGCCATGTAATTTTAGTTGGGACTTAGGAGGGAGTAAGATTAGATGTGTACATTCAGTTGGCCAGTAATTCTTACCTTTATAATATTTCTGGCTAGATCGAATAAAAATTGAGTGGGGGGAAACTCAAATAGAATTTTTTCATACAACATTATCAAAATATGAGGAAAGATGTTGCTGAAACTCTTTCTAAAATTAGGAGGTGAGGAATGAATCTTGTATTTTCCACTCAAACTTTAATTTCCTATTTCTTCTTCCTTTTTTTTTAATGGAACAGAGGACAGTTGTTTTTGGAGAAAGTTGGAAAAGTAAAAATAGATATAATTGTATAATTTATCATCTGGATTATTATTCTTTTATTTTAATTCAGAAATAAAACTAATTTTTCACATAGAAAAATAGTTCAGTTTTGTTGTATTTTTGGTTTTAACTCAAAATATGATGCATGCTTTATTTGTTCTGTTTCAGAGTGAGTATCAATGTATCAATAATTAAATTGAATAATGATAAGAACAGTTATTTATAAAGAAAGTATGTGCTCCATACTCACCTACCAATGTTTTCCAAACTGGGAGTTCAGGAATATTTAACTCTATTATATGCTTGAGCACCTCTGTGTGAAAGGTTAGCACTGATAAATGAATGATGTTATTTCCTTTAATATCTGTTTTTCTCCAGTTAGCACCAAGAGAAAGCAAGTATTGAATAGAGTCCAGGGCTCCCGATGTGGCAGCAAGAAGCAGTGGAGTACACTGATTGCTAAAAATGGAGGAAAACCTGGTAATAACTGAGCACACACATAGTGTCAGAATCACTTTCTGTAAAGCTATCCAAACCGCTGTTGGAGGAACTCTGATGGCTACCTCACCTTCTCTTCCTTACACAGTATTCTTCTGTAGATACACAGGTAAATAGATTTGCCTCCCTGGGCTTAGCCTGTCTCTTATACACATCTAGATGTGTATAAGAGACAGAACCACACCAATGCACTTTTCCATCTTGTCTATAGTATGGGCGGTTCTCATTGTCTACACATTTGATTTTCACACAGCACACAATCATACATTTCATATTGGCAACACTAAGGCAATAACAACCCGCTCCAGTACTCTTGTCTGGAGAACCCCATGGATGGAGGAGCCTAGTGGGCTGCAGTCCATGGGGTCGCTAAGAGTCGGACACGACTGAGCGACTTCACTTTGACTNGATTCCTCACAAAAGTCTATGAATGAAGGTGAAAAAGCAAGGCAAGTATGATCAGCCCATTTTACAAATAATGAAACTGAGGCTCAGACGGTGTGTCAACCAATCTCTTTAGAATTCATGTCCACTTCTCAAAACCAGCGTCCTCAGTGTGGCAGAAACCAACACTTTTGTCAAAAACTCAGGATCTGCTTTTTGGACAGTGAGGGTCTTTTGGTTGGGCACAGAACAGGCCAGCCCAATGCCCCATTTCCTCGCTTCCCATGTGAGGGGGTGTGGCCACACGCCTGAGTTTGGCCTGTGTGGTGTTAGTAGAAGTTACCTGGCGATTCCTTAAAGAGAAGTGGAGTGTGCCATTACTTTACTCTCTCTTTCTCTCAAGGCTAGAATGCAGGCATAATAATGAAAGCAAAAGTGGCCATTCTGCACCAGAGTAGAGGAACCACCCATGAAGACGCGACAACAGGACCTCTGGGTCTCTCATACTGCCAGCCCGTTACACCAGCGTTCCAACATCAGCCGGGACTTCACGAAACAGAACTACATTACCCTTTTCAAAAACACAGATACTTGGGGTCTCTTTGTCAAGGCAACCTCGACTGTAACTTTACTAACAGATATATTGAGTAACAGTGCGACCTTAAGCAATTGGATTACTTTATTGTCCGTAAATGAATGAGAGTATCAACAATCAGTTTATTAGCACAGCCTTCATACATTGTCTCCTTCCCTTTTTTTCACCATATTGCTGCTAAGTCACTTCAGTCGTGTCCAACTCTGTGCGACCCCATAGACGGCAGCCCACCAGGCTCCCAGTCCCTGGGATTCTCCAGGCAAGAACACTGGAGTGCGTTGCCATTTCCTTCTCCAACGCATCAAAGTGAAAAGTCAAAGTGAAGTCGCTCAGTCGTGTCCGACCCTTAGCGACCCCATGGAGCCTACCAGGCTCTTCTGTCCATGGGATTTTCCAGGTAAGAGTACTGGAGTGGGGTGCCATTGCCTTCTCCTTTCACCATATTACATGACCTCAAATATTAATTTTCTAGTTCTTACACCCATGCCTTCTTAACCCCTTTCTCTTGCTGCCTGTCCTTGAACTCACCAATATCCAGCTGGCCCAGGCCTCTCTTCTATCCTCTTTTTCCTGGGACAAGGGAAAACTTGTCCTTTATGAGTAAACATCTCTTCATTTTCTCCCTTTTCTATTTGAACAAGAATGTTCTTTTCCTGTTCCTTTCTTTTTCCTACTCAGTGGTAGGAATAAAGGTTACTTCTATAGTACTTCTAACNGACAGAGGATGAGATGGCTGGATGGCATCACTGACTTGATGGGTGTGAGTCTGGGTGACCTCCGGGAGCTGGTGATGGACAGGGAGGCCTGGCGTGCTGCGGTTCATGGGGTCGCGAAGAGTCGGACACGACTGAGCAACTGATCTGATCTGATCAGATCCTGTCTCTTATACACATCTAGATGTGTATAAGAGACAGGCCACTGCCCCCTGCCAGTGGGTCCCTTCCACCATCCTAGCTCTTGTGTTGGCTGCCTCACCAACATGCCTCCTTGCTATGATCAGTGACTTCAGCACCCATGCCAACCACCATCTGTGTCCTGATCTCGCAGGTCCCCGTCATACCCTCCTAATTTGTCTCCATATCACACATGGTCACACTTCTCATGAGCTCCACATAGATATCAACCTTGGTAACTGTCTTCTGTATAAATCCTTTGCTTCTTCCTTATGTTCACAGATAGCTTCTTACTTCGACTTCTCATTTTCAAGTGTTGGACGTTTTTAGTGCTTCCAGTCTCTTACCCCACTTGCGCTCAAAGACACACTGTCAAAACACGACAGAACTAAGAACTGCACTCAGATCCCCACTTCTCTTGGCTCTTTCCAGAGCCTATTTGCCAGAGAATCTATTAGCCAGAGATCCTGGTTTCCAGAAAGCTTTCTCCAACCTACGGAGGATTTATTTCTACAATGAATAATAATGGACAAGTTACTTGAAGACTCAGAGATGTCTGAAACTCTGCCTAAATCAAAACAGTAACCTGGTAGCTAGATTACTGGCCAAGAAAATACCCTCAGGAGAAGTTTACCTTCACCCTAAAGGTTGCGAGTTAGCTAAATTGTAAAACGGAACATTGTGCGGGACGTCTCCCTATCGCAAAGTTGTTTTCCCGCTTTGTGTTGTCTTTCTGTCTCGGATACCACTAGATATTTCTCCTGTTATCCATGGTCTGTCCGTCTTGGTCTGGAGCGGCCTCCTGGTTGTATAAGGCTCAATTTAGAACAACTTCCTCCTTCCCTTGTTTCATGTTTCTTCTAAGACACTAAGTAGTTAACTTGATAAACTAATCTGTAGAACCATCCTTTGGGAAAAGGTTAGGAAAAACTTCCTAGGACGTACTCCTTATTCTTCCAGAAAACTTGTATAGGTTAATAGAAGTTTGCTGTTTATAAATCCTAAAGATAAGTGATAGAAGACAGTGACCAGAAAAGGCAGCAGAGTACATAGCCCTTGATTCCTTTTAGGGTCAGTGTTTGGGGCAAGACACGAAAGCAGAAAATTGTATTTTTACAAACGATTAGTAACTTACTCAGCTGTTGCCTCAGCTTCTAGTAAACTAGGATCCTTCCGGCAGAGAACAATTATGATGCAGATATTGTCATAGAAAGCAGCAAAGTGAATTGGCATCCAGCCTCTTTTTTCAGAAAGTGTATAATCAGCTTTGAAACAGAGTAGACAGATGGTTGTTTCTAAGGAGCAAGTCTGTGCTGCCAGGTGTAGAGGTGTTGGACCTAGAATAGATAGACAGTTACTTCAGTGCTCAAAGACCTAACATTCCTAAAAAACACGCCTTTTTATTAATCATGTCCAACCACAGAGCTTAGTTCTGTGTGATATAAAAGCTCTAAGAAGATCACTAAAAGGATTTAGGCAACTCTATATTTCTTTAATTCAGGATACCTGACCATTAAAAATAAATATTTCTTTATAAGTTATGAAGAATAAATATAACACTCAAAATATTAAATATTTGCAAATTTAAGTCAATATATAAAATAGTCTTATCAGTGTTATAAACTATTTCTTGTTTAAATTATTTTCCATTTTATTCAAATGCTTTGTAGTATGATAAAGTTCTTTAAAATAAAAAATATATATCTGCTTATAAAAGATCTCTATGTCACCCAGTGGGTCTTTTTCAATTCTTATCTTCTCTATTTCTGCTTTATTGACTAGGCCAAAGCCTTTGATTGTGTGGATCACAATAAACTGTGGAAAATGCTGAAGGAGATGGGAATACCAGACCACCTAACCTGCTTCTTGAGAAACCTGTATGCAGGTCAGGAAGCAACAGTTAGAACTGGACATGGAATAACAGACTGGTTCCAAATAGGAAAAGGAGTATGTCAAGGCTGTA